>OX578139.1:105020887-105620887 GCA_951213105.1 Amaurobius ferox | reverse complement strand
TATATTTGAGTTTAAATGATCATCAAACTTTGATTATTTCTACAACGAAGCCCAATTTTCACTTATGGTGATCATAAGCACATCAAGCTGTAAGATGAGTTGTGTAAGAATTCCTGAATTTCTTTAACGCAAAATTATTTAGCGCCGGAGTCTGCAATATAGTTGATATGAATGAAGCAGTCAGTGATATTATATAGAGAATAGACGATTTTATAGCAGACTATTTCGGTGAAGTTTTAAGCACAGAGTTAAATTACTGTTCCCCCCATGGACCATGGTTTTAAGTTTTTAAGAAAATTAAATTTTTGTAGTATTATGATGAATGACTGGAATGGAATAAATGTTTATGGATGGAATTTTTACTGCTTTTTCATAGAGAGCCAGGCAATTTATATTTAAATGACGTCCTTTGAATAAAGTTCATTTTCTTCGATAAAGTTTCCAAATATAATAAATTATTGTAGTATTGTGATAACTTAAAAAAATTACGGCTGAATGTATCGCATTTTAGAGATGTTTAAATAAAATTGCATTGTAGTTGGAAAGTGTTTCATAATGAATGCTTTATGCATGATTAATTGTTCTGGTTTTATTTTTGTTATAGGCAAATGTTTATATTTTACGTTTTGTATTTGTAATATGCAAATAATTTACTTTGCAATAAAGAAGTATTCAATATTTGCTTGTGTATTATTACTTTCCTTATATACATAATGTATAAGGAAAGTATTGTGACGGGGTCGAATTTCGAATTCGAGTTTTCGACAGGAGATCACGTTTCAAGCATCCCTGATCACGAATCAAACATTTTTGAGATGATGTCTGTCTGTGTGTGTGTGAAAGAATGTGTGTGTGTGAAAGTATGTGTGTGTGTTTGTGTCAGTGAGTCTGAGTCTGTGGAGACGATATCTCACGAACGACTGGATCGATTCAAATGGAATTTGGCACAAAAATCACAATCCGTGATTCTGGAAGCCTGTTGTTTTTAAACGTAATCGAATGTTCATAATCCCCCCAAATTTTCGAGTGAAATTTTGAAAAAATCATAAAAAAATCAAAACCTTTAATAAAGTTATGCAAATAGACATTTCTTATGTAATTTTTCCTTAGAAAACGATTGGTATAAACTTTAGAACGCTAACATGAACCGTTCTTGAGATATTGTACATTTTTCAAATAAATTTATCAAAAAATCCCATAAATTAAAAAAAAAATTAAGTGTTGAGAAACATGTTCACTTTTCATTTGTAATATTATGCGATAAATTGGGTGACATCATTCTCGTGGATCTAGCTCGTATCATTCATGGGAAAAGGTACTTTGAGTAATACTTTTGTATTTGAACGCCAATAGTCATTTATCTGCTATAAGAATAACTTATTTCTCCGTCCATAACGCTTGACGAGATTTTTGCGACGAATTTGGCGGAATGTCGTCAACTTGGCGACTTTTCGAATGTTGCCAAATTAACGAAAATGGATCCATGTGAGAAAGACAATCAGAAATCACAATGAAGAACATCCTAACCAATCCGAAACATAAAAGTAAGACATCTTGCAGAAGATGAAGCAAAAACGGTGGTCTAAATTGAAACAATATTGAGTAATTGAAGATTTATTAAAATTTTTTTTTATACTTTTCATGTTCTTGAAATCGAAAATTTAGACAACGTTTAGTTTGGTCAATATAAGCAAGACCACACTGGCAAAAAAACTGTAAGTACTGTAACAGAAAGTAATTGGCGCGGAAGGAAGAAACAGGAGGGGAGGGGAATTATATACCCAAAACCTGAATTAAGAGAGAGCCAATCAGAAAATGACATGAAGTATGCCCAGCCAATACGAAACGAAAAGTAGCAATACAAGATTGGCACACAATGGGACTGGAAAATCCCGACACGACCAATCATGTCAAAACACGATCAATGGGTTCCACCAAGACAAAACATTGGTCAAAAACGACAAATAGGAATAGAACGAAAAACAGTGTTTAGGTGTGTGTGTGTGTGTGGGGGGGGGTAATTTACAGGGCTCTCTGCCAGACCGCGGACAAAAAGGGTGTACTGGACAAGTCATTGAATAAATTAATGAGATTTTTCTGTATTTTTTATGATTCTTGTTGAAGGAAACTCAAAACGATGGTAAAATTGATAGTAAAGTTGAGCCATTTAAGATGTATTAAAATCCTGCGTCTTAACATAGTTTCCACATTCCTTAATTCGAAAATTTAGACCACGTTTAGTTAAGTCAATATAGTAACAAAGACCAAACACATCGACACGAAATACTGTAAATATCCCAACTATACTTCTTGATTCTCCTTTTCACTCATAAAATCTAGTAGTCTGTTGTATTTACCATTTTTATTCTGAAATATTATGCATCTCCAAAAATGGATTAGACCGTCTAATACGCTTCAAAGCACATGAGAAAGGTTTATGCGATAAGTGGGTTATATTCACTTCCATCGTCATAGAAAGATAGGGACGATTATATGAATATATATTTGTTTACATTAATAAAAGATCTGGATGACTCCAAAGCTTCTAAATGATTTTATCTGAAATATGACAAGTATCGTATAATGCCTGATCAACTGATCATTAAATATGCTTTTATTACGCAATAATGAAGGCATACTGTGAAAAGTTGTAGTTTGTTTATAAATGAAAGAAATCGCTACTAATTACTTTTTACAATTATATTTCCCCATTTCAGTATATAATTAAAGAAATGATTTCAGATAATGTTAAATATGCATTTTGTTTCTTATTTAAACATTTTTTTTCATACAATTTTTTAATAAAATCAACTGAATAATTTTTAAAATTCGTATTCTTATATCTGCAAATATTTTCATAGATCAATAAATATGAAAACACGCCAATTTAGCATAAATTTAAAAACTCTATAGTAAAGACAATCAAATTGTTTGGTAAAATAGGTTTTTAATATTACCAGCAACTATGACGTTCATTAAATTACAACATTTAAATTAAAAATCCAAAGCTCTTTCGGACGTCACTACGTCTTTCATTAATGGTAATGTAAATTGTTTACGATGTGACGAATATGATCTGTTATACACATCCCGCAACCGTGAAACAAGAATTGCATATGGATCTCCGGACCTTCCGATACCAATAAAAAATATTTAAATTGGAAAATACATAAATAACTGTAGATCATAAAAATTCAAGGCAACCAATAAGCATGTCGTTAAAAACAAAAAATGGACTATACAGTGTGTTCGTAAACTGTTTTGACAAAAAAAAGAGGAGTGATAGTACCCATCAAGACGATCAATATTTACTATGGAATCTAGAGTTGCATTCCCCTCCGAGTGTCAGAAAAGAGTATCTCTGACACACATCCAACAAGCACAAGTCGCCACTTCGAACTACATAGCTGTCGTGCCGGAGAAATATCACATCTCCAGAACATCACCGTCAAGCATGTACTGTATTTAAATCTCCAGTGACAAGAAGCAACAGTGACAGTGGCAGATGATTGGTTGTAGGGGACCTGTGGCTTGTCCTCTACGCTCATTGGACCTCAACCCATTGGACTTCTTCTTTAGGGGCACATAAAATCATTAGTGTACAAGACGCCTGTGGACTCCCTAGAAAATTTCGTCGCGAGAATCATTGTTGCTGCGGACAGGATAAACACGACACCAGGTGTCTTCGAAAGGATGCGTCAGTCGTTCATCCGCCATTGTGAATTGAACACCCTTGACCATCACTTTGAGCATCTACTTTGAGTTTCTCTCTGGTGTAAATAAATGGGATTCTGCCACTTATGATTACGTTAATCATCCTTATTTTCACTGTTGAAAGTTCAACTTTAACTTTACGCTTTTCTGACAATTAGAGTGGAATGCGACCCTACGTTCCACAGTAAATATTGTTTGTCTTGATGGATACTATCATCTCTCTTCTTTTGCCAAAACAGTTTAAGAACACCCTATATATCCAGAAAATTATACAAGGGTTTAACACGCTGAGAGTAGACAATGAGACTCCAGGCGAAACTGAGAGTCTGAACAGGATCTTGCAAACGAACCGTTTGAGCATTTGAACTTATAGGTACATTGTCTCTGAGGCATGTCCTTTATTTCCTTAATAGTGAGCAGCATTTTAGATTCTACAGTGCTATCATTCATAGCCGCGCAATGTACACTTTATTTCTTCTTTCTTCGACCCATACTATCCCACCTACTCGAAGGTACAAGGTAACACGGAAAGCGGAAGGATTTACGGACCCATATATTTAACGTGATCGTACTCCGCGTGAACTTGGCGACAGTTTGGGCAGAGGCGCGATACAAACTTTGACCTTCCGAGTGCAATCCCCACGCGCTAAACACTGGACTGTCGTACCCCGCGCCACTTACAGGGTCGATGAATCCCTGGCCAGGGACAGCGCAGCTTTCGGATCTTTTCTTTCGACCGTAAGAACGGCGTGTTGGATAAATGGGTCACGAATGGCATCTACAAAATACTGCGCTGCAAGGCCTTCAAAGTATCAACTACTGACCTTACACCTTCGGTTAGGTGGGACTATCTGGGTCGAAAGAATCGACTACTGACCTTACACCTTTGGGTATGTGGAACGGTCTAGGTCGAATAATCGACTACTGACCTTGCATCTTCGGGTAAATGGGACGGTCTGGGTCGAAAAATCGACTACTGAAAAAACTAAGGGGAGCCAGATTTTCGTTACTTCACCCGTAGTGAGCAAAATAGTGGATGAGGGGCAACGTTTATCAGAAACATCTCAAAGCCCCCACAGGGGATATTGCAGACTAAAACGACAGCGGGACAAAACAAAACTGAGCCGAATTTCAATTGCGACTTCTAATTCGAATCCTAAGCACCGTGCATTGTTAAACAAAAATATCTGATGTGAGCAGCACATGACTTTCCTTATATAATGCATCGAATTTACTACTTTTACAGTAAAAAAAAATACATTACTTTTATAATAGTTATTTACATTCTTTCCAAGATATTTAATTTTCGTCAATGAGTCGTCATTTTCCATGCCGTCATCATTAATGAGTCGTCATTGATTAGAGTCATTTTTATACATTTGGAGAGTTTTCGTTAATTTAGCAACATTTAAAAAAGTCGCCAAGTTGGCGACATTCCCACCTGTTGTGATACAACCATTCAAAGGACTTAATTCAAGAAATAAAATCAATTGAATGATCACATCCCAACACCTGATTGGGTCGGACACTCACATACAATTAAAAGGGAAAATTAATTAATAAAAAAATTAGTTACTTAATGGAAGGGGATCGTATAGTAGGGAATAGAATTTTGAATATAAAGCAATGCGTTGTGTAATTAAATATTAAACCATACTTGTATGTGAGCGCCTTAAATTACCTTACCTGCAAAGTATGAAATGTCTCATAATCAATATTATATCTTATAATCAATGATAAAATCTTGACCAAGATCAGAATTGTTCATCTTTTAATTATTAGTCACAACTAATTTATCAGTCATTAAAATTTAATGTAGTTTTTCAAGTTCCTTAGTTATTTCATGTTGTTAAATCATCTAAAGTCAAAATTACTTTAATCACAGCATTTTCTTTTTTTTTTTTTTGAGAATGAATATGTATGAAGATTATCAACCTTTAATAAAACCATTGATGAGCAAATCACCAGCTGTTGAAAATTTCCTTTCTGAGCAATTTTTAAAGAATGAACATGAATAACATCTGCTTTGTAATGTCACCTCACAGATCATAAGCATTCTAAAATTCTCTTCTACTTCTGTAATAGACACATTTAGAAAGAATATTGAACACAGCATCTTTTTTAGTCATAGAAAAATCGCTAAAATATGACTTGTTAACTCATTTCCATAGTAATTTGGCAAATAGTTGAAATCTACTGAAAAATATCCATAGAGGCAAATGCTGCTGTCGAACTGGGAAATAAACATAATTTCTTTAACTTGGTTCAAAATAATTTAATGAAAGGGTCATCAATCAATTTTACAATTGCAGATTTTTGTATTTACAGTTTGTAATATATATATTTCTCAGGAAATAAGAATTCAAATAATTCATACTTAATTCATAAATCGTAACACAAAACAGATACGTTGATTTTCTTATGGTACGTAATCAGATAGATTTCATTTTACAGTAGATTGCATTTTTATAATACTCAAAGTTCACACAATGAACAAAATGGCTAAAAAAAAAAGCACGAGGCACCCCAGAATAAGGTCAAGGTCCCCAGAAGGGGACCCCAAATATCACCTTCACGCTACACCAATTTTCGAGAGAAGAGAGCGAGCATCAGCATTTCACACCCGAGTCAATTTCCCGCCTAACCTGTCACGCTGTGATTGACTGAAGCCACACACACCGTTGCCATACCAGAAAAAATAAACTCTCACTGAACAGGGAGATCAAAGTGAGACAGTAGAAAACAAGTTTCCGTGTCTCGCCTACCAATTGAAATAGTGTGCGCGTATGCAGTCATATTTAAAAGGGGCGTACACTGTACAAATAAAAACATGAACTGATAGCAGCACGTTATAATTAAAGTTAATAAAAGAGTCAATTGGTCTATTAATGGGTATATAAAATAAAAGCAATTTTGAATAGAATAATTTGGAATAATAATAAAGTAAAAATAAAATATTTAATGATTTATAAAAAAAAATGTTAATTTGAAATAATAAAATAAAGTGTTGTGACGTGTCACAACACCACCAAAATCTCGCCAAGCGTTATGGACGAAGAAATAAGTTATTCTTACAGCAGATAAATGACTATTGGCGTTCAAATACAAAAGTATTACTCAAAGTATATTTTTTCCTGAATGGGACGAGCTAGATCCACGAGAATGATGTCACCAAATTTATCGCATAGTATTACATATGAAAAGTGAACATGTTTCTCAATAGGAATTTTTTTTTTTTTTTATATGACTTTTTGATAATTTTTTTGAAGAATGTGAAATATGTCGAGAACGGTTCGTGTTAGCGTTCAAAAATTTATGTCAATTGTTTTCTAAAGAAAAATTGCATAAGAAATATCTTTTTGCGTATCTTTATTAGCGGTTTTGATTTTTTGACGATTTTTTCTAAATTTCATTCGAAAATTTAGGGAGGTTCTGAACATTCGATTGCATATAAAAACAATAGGCTTCCAGTGTTTATAGATTGTGATTTTTGTACCAAATTTCGTTCGAATCGGTCCATTCATTCGTCAGTTATCGTCTCCATAGGCTCACTGACACACACACACACACATACTTTCACAAACACACACACACAAACTTTCACACACACACATACTTTCACACACACACACATACTTTCACACACACATACACAGACATCACTTCAAAAATGTTTGATTCGTGATCAGGGATGCTTGAAACGTGCTCTCCCGTCGAAAACTCGAATTCGAATTTTCGACCCGGTCACTATACTTTTCTTATACATTATGTATATAAGGAAAGTAAAAAGGACTTATTGAAAAAAAAATGTAATTTTTAGTAATGTTGTAATTTTCATGTA
This sequence comes from Amaurobius ferox, assembly GCA_951213105.1. NCBI lineage: Eukaryota > Metazoa > Arthropoda > Arachnida > Araneae > Amaurobiidae > Amaurobius > Amaurobius ferox. Next base: position 105,613,332 of record OX578139.1, on the reverse strand, counting down.
GCACTCTTTAATCTCGCCAAATATGGTATTAATTAAAGTAGTTTCCTATATAGTAAGTTCTGTACAAAATATTCATGAGTAAACTGTGTGAGATTTTCAAAATCAACATGCCATTAGATTCATCTTTGTGAAACATTCTACATTTGTACAAGATTTTACGTTGCTCGGTTGTTTTACTTTTGAGAATAAGCTGTGACATGTATATGTTCCATAGACGAAAGACTAAACCGTCATACCAACAAATGGCTTAAACCAACACTTAAAATGTTTCTTCATAATCGGTATTTCCGAAAGGTCGATATTTACAATTATACCGAAAAGTATTTTGATCCGAAAACAGTACGAAAATTATTATATTTACCAACCATATAAGTATAAATATTAAATCTCTAATGATGGATAACTGCTGATATAGTCATTTTATAGCATTTTCTCTTATAATGCAGGGATTATTTTAGTTCATTATTCTAGTTTATTCAAGCACCCTTAAAACTAATGCCCACTCATCAAGTACGGATTTGTAGGATTAGGCATATATCAGGAGTGATTAGTGTCTCTGAAGTTAAAAGTAGGGGCATTACGACAGTAATCCGTGTTTTTCCGCAAATATAAGTACTTTCTGTGAGACTTACAAAGACCTGTGAGAATAGTTTATTTGTAGCAATGGATGAAATTTATTTATGACACTAAAGTTTTCGTATATTTCAATTCGCACATATTTGTGAATAATTTCCTTTTATTCTTTTTATATTTACCAATCTTGCAAGTATGTCATGACTATTAAAACTCCTTTATATGATCAATAGCTATTGATATTGTCATTTTATAGCATTTTCTTTTATAATGCAAAGGTTATTTTAGTTCATTATTCGAGTTCATTTAAGCACGCTAAGAAATAATGCGCACTCATCAAGTACGGATTTGTAGGATTAGGCATATATCAGGAGTGATTAGTGTCTCTGAAGTTAAAAGTAGGGGCATTACGACAGTAATCCGTGTTTTTCCGCAAATATAAGTACTTTCTGTGAGACTTACAAAGACCTGTGAGAATAGTTTATTTGTAGCAATGGATGAAATTTATTTATGACACTAAAGTTTTCGTATATTTCAATTCGCACATATTTGTGAATAATTTCCTTTTATTCTTTTTATATTTACCAATCTTGCAAGTATGTCATGACTATTAAAATTCCTTTATATGATCGATAACTATTGATATTGTCATTTTATAGCATTTTCTTTTATAATGCAAGGGTTATTTTTGTTCACTATTGTGAGATCACTTTCTGTGAGACTTACAAATACCTGTGAGAATAGTCTGTTTGTAGCAATGGAAGAAATTTATTTCTAACACTGGAGTTTTCGAATATTTGAATTCGCATTCGTTTGTTAATTTACATTCTTTTTGTACGACTTATGTTCATTTGTTTTAACTATGCTTAAGATACTTGTATATTTAATCAAATAATAAACATTGCTGAAGTTCATTTAAATTAACTATGCTTAAGATATATTTAATGAAATAGTATATTACTTCCTCATATTTTTGAGTTATGTGAGTATAAAATGGTCTATTTTTAAGCTCTCTACGCATAGAAATCCATAAACATTTCTTGAAAATATATTTTAAAATTGAATTTTCAAAAGTTCATGCGTCCAACATATAGCATTCCTTGCGAATGAACAAATTTTGATATTATGGGTCAACAAGTAATAGAGCATTTTATGATTCTTTGAAAACTCGAAATTTTGAAGATTCGTGTTTAGGGTTATGATCTAAAAGAATTTTAAAACCACACAACTTATCTTGTCGAGAGTAATGAATACACACTTTGATATCGTGTCGCTATTAAAAGTTGAAAAATTCGTAAATAAACTTTATAAATGTAACGGCAATATAATTTCCCTAATTGTGTCGTTTAACAATAATCAAATAATACGTTTCCATGAAGCTGAATTCAGGATATGTACGAGTCAGAAATAACAAAAACACAGTTTATATCCCTTCGTTGTTAATCGAAAAAAAAAATTGAACAATATTATCGCTAGTGAAAAAAATCTGATGTGGGCAACACATGACTTTCCTTATATAATGCAATGAATTTACTACTTTTACAGTAAAAAAATAGATTTTTCTTCTAGTAGATACTTATATTCTTTCCAAGATATTGAATTTCCCTCAATCAGTTGTCATTTTCATTGATTTAGCGTCATTTTTATTCATTTGGCGAGATTTTCATTAATTTGGCAACATTTTAAAAAGTCGCCAAGTTGGCGACATTCCGCCAGATTTGTCGCCAAAATCTCTCCAAGCGTTATGGACGGAGAAATAAGTTATTCTTATAGCATATAAATGATTATTGGCGCTCAAATGCAAAAGTGCTACTTAAAGTACCTTTTCTCATGAATGGAACGAGCTAGATCCACGAGAATGATGTCACCCAATATATCGCACGATATTACTTATGAAAAGTGAATATGTTTCTCAACAGTTAATAGATTTAATTTAATTTATGGGATTTTTTGATAAATTTATTTTAAAAATGTGCAATATCTCAAGAACTGTTCATGCTAGCGATCTAAAGTTTATGTCAGATTTAGGAGTACTCAATGTAAACCTAAATCTGCCATACCCTTAGCAACTTTTAGACCAGAGTTTTCACAGCCAAATAAACCAAGTACCAGTCGGGATACTGAAACATATACTACAATAAACAAAAAAAAAATCCAACCAAAAATCTAAATTAAAAAATGAAAAAGACGAACTTGCACCTAGAAAATCATTAAAAAGAGTAGATGCAAAAAATGATGCCAATATTGATGATGCAGTACAACTATGTGTTTCGGATGACGAAACAATGTTGACGGATGTGTTGCCACCTTCATCCAATAGGTCCAGGGTGAACAGTTCTCGTTCACCAAAAAAGAAAAAACCTACATAATGGGTTCTTTAGTTTCTTGGAACTGCCGTGGTTTGCAGACCAAGTTGTTTGAGGTTAAATCATTAATTAATACTTATCACCCCATTTGTGTCTGTCTTCAAGAAACATTTTTAAAAGTTAACAATAGTATAAATGTTAAACATTTTACTTGCATTCGCAAAGATTTTGATCAAAACAGTAGGGTTTCTGGGGGAGTAGCCTTGCTAATTTCCCATAACTATCCTACCTCCAATGTACAACTTACCACTAACTTACAAGCTGTTGCTGCTCGTATCCATATTAAGACATTGATTACAATATGCTGTATATATATTCCACCAAATGATAATATTGATCGCAAGGAACTTGATGATTTGATTGGTCAACTACCTCCGCCATTCGTAATATTGGGCGACTTTAATGGTCACAACCCTCTTTGGGGTAGTTGTGACATGAATCACAGAGGACAGCAAGTTGAACAGTGTATTAGTGATCACAGCCTGTGCCTATTAAATAGCAATGAACATACCTACTTTCATCAACCAAGCAAGACATTCCACACTATCGATCTTGCTTTCTGTTCCCCGTCAGTCCTTCCATACTGGTCCTTTTTAGTCGACAAAGATCTACACAGTAGCGACCATTTTCCCATTGTTCTCTTTAACAGTCAAATCAGATCACCTGTGAAACCATCGCGATATATCTTTTCGAAAGCTGATTGGTTAACATTTACTTCCCAAGCTGTGATAGCTGATGACGCAGTTCAGAGCTGTGACATTGATACAGCTGTAAACAATATTACAAATCTCTTGATTAAGGCTGCTGATAATACAATCCCTAAGAATTCTGGAAAAACATCCAAATATCACTTTCCTTGGTGGAATGAAGAATGTCGTGAGGCATACAAAAAACAAAAGAAAGCCTGGGCCAATTTTCGAAGGTATCCTACGACTGATAATCTTACTGTATTTAAATATACAAAAGCGGTTGCTCGTAGGATACGCAGACAAAGACAAAGAGAGTCATGGGAGGAGTATGTCAGTGGACTAAACTGTTCCATTTCCAGCAAGAAAGTATGGGAAAAGGTCAAAAAGTGTTCAGGTGTCTATAATGACCACCTTATATCTGCTATACATAGTAATGGCTCAATTATTAGCTCTCCCGCAGAAATAGCAAATGAAATAGCCAAAGCCTTTGCAGATGTTTCAAACTCAGCAAGTTATTCAGAACCATTCCTGTCACATAAAATCAGATCAGAAAAGAAACCAATTGTCTTCTCACAAGCCAAACACTTGCCATACAATTCTCCGTTTACAAAGTTTGAACTTCTTACAGCATTGTCACAGACTCAGGGAACCAGCAGTGGGCCAGATGGTGTCCATTATACTATGCTGAAACACCTTTCTGACGAGTCTTTATTGAACCTTTTATATCTGTACAACAGGATTTATATGGAACTTAAGTTTCCGACATCCTGGCAAAGAGCAATCACCATACCCATTATAAAACCAGGAAAAGACCCCAAAAGTCCTTCAAGTTACCGACCCATTGCCTTGACAAGCTGTATGTGCAAAATTATGGAAAAAATGGTAAATGCCCGACTTGTTTATTTCCTTGAAACAAATAAACTTTTGTCTCCACATCAAAGTGGTTTTAGACGAGGAAGATCTACCTCTGACAATATTATTGCTCTGGAATCCCAGATCAGGACTGCCTACCTTAGGCGAAATCATTTAGTGTCAATATTTTTTGATATTGACAAAGCCTATGATCGCACATGGCGCTATGGTATTATTAAGGACCTTTTTGATTTTAATTTAAAAGGAAATCTTCCCATTTTTATACAAAACTTTTTAGCACATAGGACATTCAAAGTTCGTATTGGTACTGTTCCTTCAAATCCTCACGTACAAGAGGAGGGAGTGCCACAAGGAAGTGTATTGAGTGTGACTCTATTTTCCATAAAAATCAATAGTATTTTAAACCATCTACCACCATCAGTTCATAAAAGCCTCTATGTGGATGATTTGCAAGTTTCATACCAAGCACATGATATGCGCACTGTTGAAAGACAGTGTCAAACTGCAGTAAATGGCATTCTGCAATGGGCTAATCTAAATGGATTCAGGTTTTCAATCCAAAAGACTTGTTGCGTTCACTTCACCAGAAAAGGAGGTCTACACTTACCTCCAGAGATTTTCATGGAGAATACTAAAATTTCTGTTGTTGATGAAGTGAAATTTCTTGGAGTCTGGTTCGATAGAAAACTCACCTTCCTACACCATGTTCAGAAATTGAGAAAGAAATGTGAGAGAGCCATTAACATTTTAAAAGTTCTGTCAAATACGAAATGGGGTGCAGATACAACTTCAATGCTACGTATATATAGGGCCATTATTCGTTCCAAGATCGATTATGGATGCAATGTTTATGGGAGTGCACGAACATCTGTTCTTCAGAAACTGGACACAATACATAATAAGGCATTACGTATATGTTCAGGTGCCTTTAGAACATCTCCTGTTCAAAGCTTATATGTGTACTGCAATGAGCCGCCTCTAGAATTCAGGCGTGAACAGTTGATGCTGAATTATTACTATCGGGTCATGTCCTTACAGAACCACCCTCTGCAACGACTAATTCTAGATGAGCATTATGATCGACTCTACGACCACAGACCCTCATGCATTCCTTCATTTGGCAAGCGGATACGAAATATATTATCAATAACCCCACAAGTAGATGTAAATATAAGGAAAACAAAGTGTTTTGAAACACCTCCATGGCATGTTCCAGATTTTATATATCTCAACCCATTTAGTAATTTTACTAAGAGAAACACAGATCAGACTATTTATCTGCAACTGTTTGCTGAACATAGAAATCTCTACAACGAGTTTACTCCTATTTTCACAGATGGTTCAAAAGCTGGCAATTACGTAGGGTTGGCTTATGTATCTAAAAATACTATAAAATCTTTTAAACTGCATGCATCTTGCTCTATTTTTACTGCTGAGATTATGGCAATATACCAGAGTCTTATATTCATATCGCATCAAATTTCCAAAAAGCACATCATTTATACCGATTCATTGAGTTCGCTACAACTTTTATCATCTAGGACTGCTATGAATTACCCTATTGCCTCTGATATTCTTAAGTATGAACATCGTCTAAAGGTACAGGGATACCATACTGAATTTTGTTGGGTGCCAGGACATGTTGGTATCAGAGGAAATGAGTTGGCAGATATTGCTGCTAAATCAGCTACTCAAAATTTAAACCTGACAATCCCTTTAACTGACATCAAACCATTCATTTTGAAAAATATATATGACAAATGGCAGTATTCCTGGAACCAGCAGTCTCGTAATAAGTTGTATGAAGTAAAGCCCGTAATACAAAAGTGGACTAGTTTCCAATGTAGGAAACTTGAGGTACTTTTAACACGTTTGCGAATTGGTCATACTCGTTTTACCCACAGACACTTACTTTTAGGAGAAGTTGAACCCTTTTGTAATAGTTGTCAGACCTCAGCAAGTATCAAACATATTTTAATTGAGTGTACTAAATATAAACAGTTTCGTTTCAAGCATTTTAAGACTTATACATTGAATTTGGCAGAATTGATTGGAGAAAATCCTCATTTGGAGCTTTTCCCATTCCTATTGGACATTGGTTTTTTCCATCATTTTTAACATCACCTTTTATAATCTTTTAGCCATTTTTCATATCATTTGCATTGTTGCACATGTTCCATAGTATTTTCACACATTATCACTATTTTAAATTATATACGTGTTATCAATACTATTTTATGTATCTCAGTACCATATGTCTGGCGCAGCATATCCTCTTTGGATCTTGTGCCATTAAACCATAATCAATCAATCAATCAATCTAAAGTTTATGTCAATCGTTTTCTAAGGAAGAATTACATAAGAAGTGTCTATTTGCGTGACTTTATTAAAGGTATTGATTTTTTGATGATTTTATCCAAATTTCACTCGAAAATTTAGGGGGTTTCTGAACATTCAATTACGTATAAAAACAATAGGCTTCCAGTATTCACGGATTGTGATTTTTGTACCGAATTTTATTCGAATCGCTCTATTCGTTCGTGAGATATCGTCTCCACAGACTCACTGACACACACACGCACACACATACTTTAACACACCCACACCCACACACATACTTTCACACCCACACCCACACACATATTTTCACACACACACAGACATCACCTCAAAAATGTTTGTTTCGTGATCAGGGATGCTTGAAACGTGCTCTCCCGCCGAACACTCGAATTTTCGACCCCGTCACAATGCTTTCCTTATACATTATGTATATAAGGAAAGTAATGATTTTTATAAGGAATGATTATATAAGGAAAGTAAGATGCTTGAACCGTGCTCTCCTGCCGAACACTCGAATATTCGACCCCGTCACAATACTTTCCTTATACATTATGTATATAAGGAAAGTAATGATTTTTTATAAGGAAATGATTATATAAGGAAAGTAATGATTAAAGGTATTGATTTTTTGATGATTTTATCGACATTTCACTTGAAAATTTAGGGGGTTTCTGAACATTCGATTACGTATAAAAACAATAGGCTTCCAGTATTCACGGATTGTGATTTTTGTACCGTATTTCATTCGAATCGCTTCATTCGTTCTCGAGATATCGTCTCCACAGTCTCACTGACACACACACACACACACACACACACACACACACACACACATACTTTCACACCCACACTTACACACATACTTTCACACCCACACCTACACACACCCACACACATACTTTCACACACACACGCATACACATACACACAGACATCACCACAAAAATGTTTGTTTCGTGATCAGGGATGCTTGAAGCGCTCTCTCCCGTCGAACACTCGAATTTTCGACCCCGTCACAATACTTTCCTTATACATTATGTATATAAGGAAAGTAATAAAACTATACATTTGCATTTAACATGTTAGTAGAATGGTGCGTTATTTTTATGTGTTTAAATTTGAAAGTGTTTTTGTTATTCAAAAATATTATCAATAACTTTGATAAAGAGTGTAGGTGTCACATTTAATCAGCACTGGCCATTTTGCATTTCCCTACTTGGGCCAGAAGCTCGCTTTTATTTAAATGTAGCTAACGATAACGTCTGCATTTTCCCTTAAAAGTAGCAGTGGAATACTCAACATGCTGAAGGTTGAATATTAAGCTTTTAACTCTATCAGTCGAATTTATAGCTTAAGTGCTAAAGTAGAACTTCATGAAAACATAAATTGTACAATCCTTGACGCATTGATACAGAAAATTGTCTGCGGTAAAATAAGCCAAATTGATAACATCTTATTTCATTACATCTGCCTATCAGGAAAACAAAGAATTTATTTTTTATTCATTTAGATTATTAGAAAGAAGGGTCTGAAACAGCCACTCTTTGCCTCGTGTAAAAGGTGTCCAAGACACAGCCGTCAACATAATACTGCATTGCATGTATTGATATTTAAACAGAATTTGGCTATCGCTTAGTAGCGGATAAAAAAACTTTTTCTAATAGTAAAACAGGAACAACTGATTTTATTTTATGTCAGTTGTTTTCGTGTTTTAATTTTATCACCATCAGTAAAACAAGTGTTATGTGTCAAAATTATTTTTTACAATTATATGTTCCTGCAGTCCAGTTTGACTATTACCCCTGAGTTCTGATCTGAATAGATTACCTTTCGAAAGCCGCGTTTAATCCTAGTAGTCACACTAGAGTACAAGGCGAACTGACATAATAAAATTATGAATTTAAAATCATATATAAAATCATTTAAATCGGAGTGTATATTTGAACATAGAATTAAAATAGTATCCAAACTAAAGCCTTATGCCTTCCTGGAGGTCTTTAAGTATAACCGAGCTATATCCACATTACATGCATGGACACCCAGGGAAATCTAACCGACCAACTTTGACAATTTACGCCCCATACCTGTCAGAAGTCAGTCACTGTATGTTTGTTTGTAGTCAACTAGATAGCGAGTGGACCATTTAAATCCTCTGATTCAACAACCATTTTCCTGTAACAAATAAACATCCTCAGCCTGTCGTCTGAAAAATTACATGCGTTTAAAGAGCCATATGTCTCATATAAGACATTCTTTGACTTACAGAGGACAATTTAAACAAGCCATCATGTGTCCTATACCTCATACAAGCCATTCTTAGACTTGCAGAGACAAGCTCTTATTTAAACGAGCCATCATAAAGAAGCTTATGCCATTACACGCCATGTTTCGACTTGCAGCGATCAACCCGTCTCATAGGGAACTTGATGTTGAATCCATGTCAGTCCTCATCTAAGCTCTATCGATAGCCGATTCTGAGTAATAGATATTTCAAGTAAATGACAATTTTTGAACTGGAATTAGGAAATTGCAGATTTCTTAGTGAGCCCCACTTAATCCTCTGAGTGAATCCATATCAATTATGACCTAAGACCTATCTAAGCCAATCCTGTTAAAAATATTTTGCAAGCATGTATAGATTTTGCAAAATGCAATTTTTTTCATCGGAAATGTTATCTCTAGAACCAGAAGAAGAAATTATTGACGATACTACTAACCCAGCTGGAATTTAATACTGATTCCATATCACACATTATTATCTAAACTCAATAGTCGATTCTGAAAAAAGAAGAGATGACTAGAATCCAAGGAAATGTTTAACCGAAAATAAAAAAAATCGGAAACGGAAACTCTTAGTGAACAATCCTACCTACTCCTGGATTTGATGTTGAATCCATATCTGTTATTATTTAAGCTCTATTTAATGTTGATCCGAAAAACTAGATGCTTCAAAGAATATAGAAAGTTTTGAATTGGATTCGGCATCTCCAGAAGGGGAACTAGAAATCCTTAGTAAATCTTCTTACCCCCTCTAGAATTTAAAGTAGAATTCCTATCAGTAATTATCTAAACTCTATTTATAGCCAATTCTGAGAAATAAATAGTTCGAGGAAGATTTTTGAACTGGAAGTGGAAAAGAAACTGGTAATTTTTAGTGAACTACCTTACTTCCTCTAGAATTTGATGTTGTATCCGCATCAATATTTTCTAAGCTTTATTTACAGCCAATCTTCGAAAATTGATGTTTCAAGAAAAATGAAAATTTCTGAATAGGAAATGAAAACAGAACCGGAAGGCGGAAATAATTCGTGATCACTCATACTTCCTTAAGAATCTGATGCTTAATCAATATACACTCACGGACAATGCAAGTTGCACACCAAGAAGAAAACATGGTACAACAGCGAAATGATGTAAATAGCTAGAGGGCGGGCTGGTATGCAATTGATCCCAGTCTGGAGTGATTGCTCATGACGAACACCCGTGAATGGCTCTGCAAGCATGAGCCAAAGGCCTTATAAACTGGCGTGTACATACTGGAGATTGAAGTCTTTTGACTGAGGACTCCGAAAAAAAGGTCACATTGCGTACGGCCCATCAATGCGAGAAGCTTCGGCCGACGCAAGCACGAGTACGGTGTTACAAGAATGGTGGGTGGATGTCAGAAACGTCGATATACGCAACTGACGGACTTTGAGAGAGGCCTGATTAGCAGGCTGAAAACCGTAGGGTGGTCAGCGCGCCGGATAGCCCATCACGGGGATCATTCGGACTATACCGCCCGACGGTGCTGGGAGCACTGGCCACGGGACGTCACTTAGACACGGAGGACCGGCTCTGGACGGACCAGACATACCACGAGTAGAGAGGATAGAATGGTCGTGCGGCCGGCACGTATAGAGCCAACAACGATCCGATCCGCGATACAGGCACACGTAGCGGCTCCTGTGTGCCCACGAACCATATCTAGATGCTTGAAGGAAGTGAATCTGCGATCCCAGCGTCCCTTACGTGTGCTGCCGTTAACACGGGAACATCGGTGGCTCCGTTTGCAGTGGTGCCGGGGCAGAGCAACTTGGACCGCCACAGATTGGCTATGTGTTGTGTTTAACGATGAGTGCCACTTCGTTTTAGGAACCCATGATCAGCGTGTTCGGGTGTGGAGGTTCCCTGCACAAGGCCACATTCCCAACTTCGTTATCGAGTGCCACACCAGCCCCACTGCAGGCACTATGAGCTGAGGAGCCATAGCTTACGTTAGCTGATCCACTCTAGTAGTGGTACCTGGAACACTGACGGACCAGCGGTACGTGGATGTTATTTACGGTCCTATGTGCTCTCATTCGTTGCTGGGATCTCAGATGCGCAATTTCAGCCGGATAATGCTCGGCCGCACACGGCTCGAGCCTCCCTGGCCTGCCTGAGTCATGTCCAGACACTTCCATCGCTTGTTTGCTCCCCAGACCTGTCCCCTATCGAGCATGTGTGGGACCAGTTGAAACGCCAGCTGCCTCGTTGCCGCAATCTTCTGGATTTGGAACATAACGTCCAAAAGGTGTGGATCAGCCTGCTGCAGGACAACACCAGGCATCTGTTCGATTCCATGCAGTACCGTATTCCATGCAGTACCGTATTCCATGCAGTACCGTATGTATCGCAGCAAGAGACGATGCGACGCGTTATTGGGGTTGACCAGACTGTGTACCACAGCTCCCTCTCTACGTGTCCTACTGCGCTATTTTTGTGATCATGTATACCATTCATCTGTATCCTTCCATCGGTAAAATTTCAGGTCCATCCTATGCTTCCTTCTTGGTGCGCAACTTTCATTGTCCGTGAGTGTAAGTTATCATCTATGCTCCATCTATAACATACCCTGAGAAATAGATACTTTAAAAAACTTTTAGTGAGACATAGAGTACAAATTTGATTACAATCAATAAGAAACATTTGTATTAACACATAACAAATGTTTGCCAATAGTCTACATTTAGTATTATTGATTACACTGTTTTATTCTTTGTACGGATATTTATACTAAATGGAAATTTTGCTGAAAATATGGCCCAAAGAGTGTTTAGCTACGAAGCACTCCGAATAAATTTCTCTTAGCATTCCACATGCCAGTAAGACAAAGTAGCTTAATATTTAAGTTAGGAATGTGTGGAACGCTTACTCACATAATTAACCTCTTTATGTGTAGACATGTTAAAGAGATATGCTAGTTATAATGCATACCTGGTTTCTTTCATATAACATGGTTGGGATCTTTAATTTAACTACATATGTTACCGGATGTTAAGCCCGTTTAATGACGAAGAATGCATATTTGTGGAATTTGTGTTTCCACCCAACTTATGGTTCACACCCAACTTATGTGTGTTTGGGGGTATACAAAAATACAAATTACATCAGATATTAATAGGTGTTTCATGAAATATAGATAATTGGTCAGTATTTTAATGTGGTCATAATTCAGTATGAAATATCATAATTAGTTTATTCGCTTGACATATCATGCACAATAGACACTATTCAAAAATTTATAACTCAGTCAAATCTTGATGTATCACCAACTTTCGTTAGTCTGTGATTTCGTGTTATATCAAGGGTATCTTTGCTTCAAAGAAATTGCATTTAAAACACTTTGTACTTGTGTGTTTGGGGGTATACAAAAATACAAATTACATCAGATATTGACATTAATGTTTGGTACCGGACCAGTTGAAGACGCTAACCTAAAATTCATTACTCTCTTATCACTACAGTTTGCAATCAGATTTTTACTTGATGCAATTATAAAAAAATCTGATGTGGGCAGCACATGACTTTCCTTATATAATACAATGAATTTACTACTTTTACAGTAAAAAAAATAGATTATTTTTATAGTAGATATTTATATTCTTTTCAAGAAAATGAAATTTCTTCAATGAGTCGTCATTTTCATTGATTTAGCGTTATTTTTATTCCATTTGGCGAGTTTTTCGTTAATTTAACAACATTTAAAAAGTCACCCTTTCTAGTCACCCTTTTCTAACCTAAATGTAGTTTTTCAACATTGTTACACATCATATGATTGAAAAAATGTATTTGATTGAAAAAATGTTTATAATAGACCACTCCTGGTATCGACTAATTGCTTGTCTTTTCGTGACGTGATATCTGAGTTGCATCCCTTTGTAGCATCTGGGGATACCCTGTTTAAAGCAGATGTTATGGTTTTTTATATTAATTTAATGTTTACCTGGACTTCCAAAATCCTATATTTTAGCCATTCGTATTTTGTAACTTAGAACAAACACTACATGCCGCTTGAATTTGTCGGCTCTTTTCCTTCACACATATACTACTTTGTAGGTTTCACTTTCACAATATTATTTGTTTTTAAAATTATTTCAAAACTGTATAACATAAAAAAAATCTACGTCATCACTGATAAATCGTCCCAAACCAAATGCAAGAAAAAAATCTGATGTGGGCAGCACACGACTTCCCTTATATAATGCAATGCATTTACTACTTCTACAGCAAAACAAATAGGTTATTCTTATAGTAGATACTTATATTCTTTCCAAGATATTGAATTTTCGTCAATTAGTCGTCATTTTCATTGATTTAGCGTCATTTTTATCCATTTGGCGAGATTTTCGTTAATTTGGCAACATTTTAAAAAGTCGCCAATTTGGCGACATTCCGCCAAATTCGTCGCCAAAATCTCGCCAAGCGTTATGGACGGATAAATAAGTTATTCTTATAGCAAGTAAATGACTATTGGCGTTCAAATATAAAAGTATTATTTTTAATTTATGGGATTTTTTGATATATTTATTTGAAAAATGTGCAATATCTCGAGAACGGTTCATGCTAGCGTTCTAAAGTTTATGTCAATCGTTTTCTAAGGAAAAATTGCATAAGAAATGTCTATTTGCATAACATTATTAAAGGTTTTGATTTTTCGATGATTTTTTCAAAATTTCACTCGAAAATTTAGGGGGGGTTCTGAATATTCGATTGCGTCTAAAAACAATAGGCTTCCAGTATTCAAGGATTGTGATTTTTACCAAATTTCATTCGAATCGTTCCATTCGTTCGTGAGATATCGTCTCCACAGGCTCACTGACACACACACACACACACACATACTTTCACACACACACACACACACACGCACACACACACATCACTTCAAAAGTGTTTGATTCGTGATCAGCGATGCTTGAAACGTGCTCTCCCCTCGAAAACCCTAATTCGATTTTTCGACCCCGTCACAATACTTTCTTTATACATTATGTATATAAGAAAAATAATAATAGGACTGACTTAATGTGATGAAGGCAAGCGTAATATAGTAAAATACAGGAAAGACTGCAAATAAAAAAATCTGATGCAGATGACTTTCCTTATATAATGAATGATTTTCTTCAATTAGTAGTCATTTTCATTGATTTAGCGTCATTTTTATAAATTCGGCGAGATTTTTGTTAATTTGGCAACAATTCAAAATGTCGCCAAATTGGCGACATTCCGCCAAATTTGTCGCCTAAATCTCGCCAAGCGTTATGAACGGAGAAATGAGTTATTCTTACTATTGGATAAATGGCTATTGGCGTTCAAATACAAAAGTATTACTCAAGGTATCTTTTTTAATGAATGGAACGAGCTAGATCCACGAGAATGATGTCAACAAATTTATCGCATGATATTACATATGAAAAGTGAACATGTTTCTCAATAGGAAATATTTTTTTTTTATTTTATAAAACTTTTTGATAATTTTTTTGAAAAATGTGCAATATCTCAAAAACAGTTCGTGTTAGCTTTCTAAAATTTATGTCAATCGTTTTCTAATGAAAAATTACATAAGAAATGTCCATTTGCGTAACTTTATTAGTCGTTTTGATTTTTTGACGATTTTTTCAAAATTTCACTCGAAAATTTAGGGGGGGGGGGGGTTCTGAACTTTCGATTGCGTATAAAAGCAATAGGCTTCCAGTGTTTACGGATTGTAACTTTTGTACCAAATTTCGTTCGAATCGGTCCATTCGTTCGTCACTTATCGTCTTCACAGACTCACTGACACACACACACACACACACAGACATCACTTCAAAAATGTTTGATTCGTGATCAGGAATGCTTGAAACGTGCTCTCCCGTCGAAAACTCGAATTCGAGTTTTTGACCCCGTCACAATACTTTTCTTATACATTATGTATATAAGGAAAGTAAACATAGTAAATATAGTAATAGTGGTGTAATTAAAAATCCGACAAATCAAGGCAAAAGCGGGAGATATAATCAGTAATTTGTATTAGAGTTTTGAAAAGCGGATGAATGAACAGTTATGAAAATATATAAGATACACAGCAGTTCAATATACATATAGAACAAATGACGCTGATGCTTTAATTTCGTAAAGAAAAGTAGACAGTAATAAAATGCATGATGAGAAAAAATTAAAATACCGGGTGATTCAAAAGTTCGGAGCAAAAGTAAAACGCTATAGAAAAATAATAGATATTTTTTATAATAGATAAATAATAGATAAATAATAGATAAAATAATAGACCCATAGAGGGTCGGAGAGACATGCAGTTTGTAGATTAATATTCACCATGGTGGGGGATTTTGTATGGCATGAAAAGAATAGCTCAAAATATCGATACTAGGGGAGCGCTGCTGCGAAGAAAACATTGCGAGGTAATAATTGTGAAATGAGATATTTTATTTCAGCACGATTTACAGCTGCAATTGCTCAATATATATATATATATATGTGCCCACCACCACATTCTAGTACTGAGTGCAGTCGCGGTATTACGGCTGATACAGCATGAAACAGCGTATTAACGGGAATGGCTGCAACCTCCTGCCCTAAGGCGCCTTTCAGTGCTGGTAAGGACTGGGGTTTTTCTCTGTAGACCCGTGATTTTAGGTATCCCCACAACGAGAAATCACGGGGTGTGAGATCTGGGGATCTCGCAGGCCAGTCATGTGTGCAATTATATCCATGCATAAGTCATCTCCATGGCTTTATTTGCCACAGCCCCCTAGTGTCGAGAGTTTGAACTAATTTTTTTCATGCCACACAAAATCCCCCACCACGATGAATATTAATCTGCAAATCGCATGTCTCTCCGACCCATAGATATTTTTTTATAGCGTTTTACTTTTGCTACGAACTTTTGAATCAACCGGTATATTGTAAGTTTTCGAGTAAAGTATAAAAAATAGGGTGCAGCAAAACTAAAAGGAATATATAAAATTTATCATTTTCTAAGTCACTGTAAAACAAGGGTGGTAAAAGTAAAGGTAGCATTAACTCATATCAGGTTGCAGAACACCATAGACCAGATAGAGTGGATTTTTAATAATTATTAAATATTTAAATAGTACTTTTAAATATGAAAACTATTGGAAATTTATTTTTATAAAATTTCTCCAATAAACATCGAATGTCGAGATGTATTTCTCTAAACTGATCATTGTTTCAAAAGCAATCCGTATATGACTTTAGCTGGTGTAGAATAATTGGTTTAAATCTAATATCCCTGAGTTGAGTTAATTGCATTTTTTGAAGTAATCAATTATTCTATAAGTGGTAGCCACGCAAACATATGTTATGGTATGTGGCAAAGACATAGTTTAAATCGCCCTCCGGGGCTTGGTAACTATAAGACAATTTAAGGTAATTACTTGTACGAGTATTGTCTGGTAGCCTAATTTTAACCAATCCAAAAGGATTAGATTAAATTCGTTTTCGAGCGAATGCGGTTTTGTAATAAATATGTCTAATAGTCTACAATTTGTTTCCTAAACAAGATTTTAACATATTTATTTACTAATATGAAAAATAATGAATGCATATTTCTTTTAAACTATTCAAGTAACTATTATAAACAGTGTTTTCTATTGCATGAAAGTAGTTCAAATTCAATTATGTATTTAATGACATAACTTAAAGTATTTTCAACAAATTAACGAAGTGATTATGATCATGATATTTTCCCTTTAAAGTAATATACTTAATGCATTTGCTTACTTGGAAAAATCGAAAATAAATTGCTGTTTAAGCTATTTTTTTAAATTAGTTCCACATTTAAAGCTCTAAAATGTGTGTAAAAAATATGAAGAACATATTTTTTGATTATACTAAACAAGAAATTAATGACTTTATATTTACTTATGCAGTCTGATGTTTTTATTAAAAAGTGGAAAGAAATATTAAAAACCAAATGCAGTTTATGAACCCATATTTTATAAAAATACGGCGTCTTTCAATTTCATTTTGGCGTATTAGGAATGTTTAAGATTTAATACAAAATATATAGGAAAATACTTGTTAAAGAATTGGAAGGAAGAGTAATTGGGAGAAGGCTGATAAAATTGAATATTTTCTTCTAGGATACTTTACGTGAAGATTACCTCGAAATAAATAGAAATATTACATTTTATTTTTATATAAATTATCTCCTTATCCCCCAATCTATTCATATATATATATATATATATATATATATATATATATATATCTTTTAAGCATCCTGTTTATAATTCTATAAACTTTAAGAATTTATTTAATCATATTTATCATGTATTACCTGTAAAGGTTTGAATGTTACTAAAACTTTTAAATACAACAAGCCTATTGGAAGAACCGTTTTTAATTACAATGCAATTTCAAAATCTCTATCAGTCGACAAAGATTCCTCAACTATTGTAGATGGTGAATGTATTTGCGGTGTTGAAAATTAAGCTAACTTTATAAATCCACACTTGGGGCATATAGTTACAGGAGACTCAGCCATTGTTAAAGATAAATCTTTAAGAACTTTAATGTCATTTGGTACGAAATTCAGGTTACCTTCATGTAATAATTCTAAACAAGTCTTAAAGTCAATCAATCATGACCTTGATAAATATATTTATGGATTAGCTTCTAAATATGCCCAGCCTTTCGAGGCATTTAATATGTGGAAATTTACTATTTTAAGATCTATAAAAAATTATTAGATATATATAGTATCAATTTATAGTATCAATTTATCTAGATCTATATATAATATAGATAATATAAAACACTCTGTTAATGATTTACATAGATCTTTTTTATTACTTATGTTGATAAAGCCTCTAATAATTATGCTGTTATCTGTAAAAAATTCTATATACAATATCTGCTAGATTATTTGAAAAATAATAGTCTATTTAAATTCGATTCACACTCTGTTAATAGTATCAAATTGAAAATTATCAATATGGTGATTTATATATTAATAATAAATTTTAGAAAGTTTCATATATTGTGATTATACCTAAATTTCATAAAAATTCTATTAAATTTAGAACTGTAACTAGTGGTCATAATTCATACTCTACTACTGCTACTAAATTATTATTATATTATTTAAATGCACTAAATAGTAATTTACGAGATTCCAGTGGTAACTATATTATTCTAAATAATAGTAAAAAATTAATAAATAAATAAAAAACACTTGGTAAAATAATAGGATTTCAAACTTTTGATTTTAAAGATGTATTTAATAATATTAAGATTACTGATATTTATGGTGTCATTTTAGCTTTATATAATGCTTATATTACTAATAAATCTCGTCTTACTAAATTTACTAATTTTCCTAAGCTTCTTCATTCTGTTCTTTTCAATAATTATATTTTTCTAGGTAATAAATTATACTTACAAGTCTCAGGGGTTCCACAAGGTGGCTGTAGTAGCAGTATGTTAGCTCATTTATACCTATATCAACATGAAAAATTCTTTTCTTCAACAGATTATACAATTTACAGATATGTAGATGATCTGTTTTGTCTTGTATTTACTGATAACTATGTCATAGATATAGATTTCTACCCGGATAATGTGGAATTAATACCAAATTAACTTCTATTAGTAAAAATATTAATTATTTGGATTTAAATCTAATTTTAGAACCTACTAATGGGATAGTTACTAATTTATATGACAAAAAAGATTTTTTTAAATTTAATATTAATAAATTATTACCATTTAATTCCTGCAACTCGATTTAATTGTTTAGAAATATTATACTTTATCAACTTTTCAGAATTTATAGATTATCAGATAAAAAATGTCATGCTTTGCACACTAATAACCTCAAAATCACCAGTAAATTTTATGAATATCCAGCATATTTAGTAAATGGAATAGATAATAAGTTTCGATTAGCCTAAAATTCTCATAATCTCTCCTTATAATTTTATTTTAGCCATACTTCTACATCCTCTTGCATTTACATTATAATATACTTTCTTCTTTTACTTTTGTAGCTTTAACTGTAGAATACCTATTTTTATTGCCTTTACGCAGTACGGTTATTATTACTCTCTTTGGCAACAGCAGATAATTTTTTTTCATTTCTGCCTATGGCAACATTGGTCTAGCCATATATTGCTCGTCATGGTTGAACTTTAAGAAGTGTATTTTAAGGTATTTATATTTCCTATATTTTTTCCAATATTTATGTTTGTCGTCCATATAACACAAGTTTATAGATAAAATCTACCTTGTGTATCAGAAACAAGCATTTTTGTGTTCATTTCGAAGGAATATATGGACTTCAAAAATAATTTTTTCGAAACGAACTATTCTTAAGCCTAGAGCTCTTCCACGTGCAAACTTTTTTGCTTCATTTTTTTTGTTTTCCTATTTTCATTCCTCACCTTTGAAATTTGTTGATTATCTCTGTCTTTATGACCTGCACTACGTTTTATAATTATATATATATATATATATACTATTACGATAAAGTGAGACAAAATAGGATATATCCCAAATAAGCCTGAAATTAAAGAACTATTCACTACAAAGGAGGAGGCGCAAATGCTGCTCAAATTCCCTAGTAGAATACATGAATGAAAGTAGAAAAGAACGGGAGTGACCATATGAATTACATAAGAATGGTAGGGGTGGATTGCGACACCCCTTTCCCGCTTAAAGCAGCTTTTACAACCCGGGTAACGCTCACGGAACCAACATAATTCCATGGTCAGCCTCCCAAATGTGCGAAAATAAAAGCACCAGAACAGACTCAGAACCAAAGAAGTAAACGAATCCATGAAGAAGAAACATCCGTTAGTCCAACCCGATGGAACGTCTCTTTATATAAGTAAAGTTGCTCATGCGCAGAGAAACATCATGATAATAGTTACGCAGTCATGAATATTAAATCACTATATCAACAATCAGATTACAAATTTTCTTTAAAAAAGGATTTGTAATAATGTTGTACAAAATTGACTGGATAATTTCTTTTTATAGCTTCATCTGCAAATATATATATATATATATATCTTATATATATATATATATATATCTTATCTTCCACGACGAAAAGAAAAATTCCAATTACTTTATATTTAACAATCTTTTCTGGATTCAACACAAATGCTTCTATTATGTATATGGTGGAAGATCCAGGCCGTCCGACTCATCCAGAGGATATTATGTATATGGTGCAGATTTTCAACCTGTTAGGAGGTTCATTCTGTCTGTCTGTCTGTCTGTCCGTTAGCACGATAACTGCCGTAAAAATAATTTAAAATAAAATTTTAGTATGTTGTTCAGACTGTCTGTAGGACCTATTAGAAGATAAATGAATAACATCACCCAATTAGTTGTGGATTGAACCCGGGTTGAAAAAAAATGAAATACATTGAGCCCTATGGGACCTAAATTTTCAACCATTTTTTAAGCGGATTTAAAATTCACAAATTACTTCGTGAATTTTAAATCCGCTTAAAAAATGTTTGAAAATTTAGGTCCCATAGGGCTCAATGTATTTCATTCTGTGTGTCTGTCTGTCTGTCCGTTAGCACGATAACTGCCGTAAAAATGAGCGGATTTAAAATTCACAAATTGCTTCGAAAATTATAGGTAATATTCAAATTGTTCCATAAAATATATAAAAAAAAATTCAGCTAAACATATTCAGTAGTTTTTTAAATAAAAATTAAAATAATAATAACACCTCTTATATGAAGCGATCACGTGACCATGATATGGAAATATCACGTGACCCACTTCAAAATGATATATGGCATCCATCTTGTTTCAAAATTGTGATTTTTAAAGTTCTTTTTAATTCATATTGAGTGCTGTATCCGTCCTAAAACTACTTTATTTTTGCTTAAATTCTGTGCATCTACATACTGAAACAACGCAATGACAATATATTTGAGTTTAAATGCTCATCTAAACTTGATTATTTCTACAACTAAGCCTATTTTTCACCTATGTAAAATGTAAACAGCAAAATATATAGAATGAGTTGTATTAGAATTCCTGTATTTTTTAACACAAAATAATTTAGTCCATGGAGTCTGCATGGCTGATATGAATGAAATATTAATTGATTTCATAAAGAGAAGGACGATTTTTTTCGATGAAGTTTCAAGCATAGAGTTTAATTTTTTGTAGCTCCATGGTCTTAAACAAAATGTTTAAATAAAATAAATTATTATAGTATTGTGATGAATGAAATGAATGGAAGAAAGTTATGAATGAAATCCTGTTTTTATAGAGATCCAGGCGTGTTATTTTTTCTATGACGTCATTTGAATAAATTTCAGTTGTTTTCGATGAAGTTTTCAAATATAATAAATTATCGTAGTATTATGATAATTATAAAACTATTACCGAGGAATGTATAACATTTTAGAGATTTTAAACCAGGTAATTTATATTTCAATGCCGTCATTTGAATGAAGTTTCATTTTTTCGATGAAGGTTTAAGTTTTCAAATATAATAAATTAATGTAGTATTGTGATAAGTTTTAAAATATTACCGAGGAATGTATTGCATTTTAGACATGTTTAAATAAAATTGCATTGAAGTTGGAAAGAGTTTCATAATCAATGATTTAAGCACGATTGAGCTTTCTTGTGTTTGAATAAATTTACTAAAACCATTATATACATGAATTAAAATAAGTATCAGATACATTGAAGTATGAAATATTGATAAATACCATGGCTTTACATATGTTGTGATGACAGACTGTGGTAGATCTACACGGTTGTATAATATGCTGATTAATGTATTTCCACATCAGCTAGTTTAAGCCGATGGAGAAGAAGCTAGGGAGTGTTGCTAGCGGATGGACTAATGTATGCGAGGAGAAGGGGGGAAAGACGGCACCAGCAGCAAGGTTATAGAGATTCAAGTCAGTCTAAAACATATTTTTAGTGAGAAATTCAGGATTCAGATAGAAGGCTTATGTAATAAGATGAATTATGAATGGAGTTCTGAAGTCTAGATGAGATTAGAATAAATGCTTAATACATTTCCTTACAGAGCCTGCCGCCAAAGATACCCCTTCAAAATGACGTGACATGTCATGAAATGTAAAGACAAATTAAAGTTACCCTTTTATTAACCATGATGATGTTATAGTTTTATTATCAAATTGGCAAAGTTAAGTATCAAAAAGTTCTGACTGATATCACAACCGCCTATGTATAATTTAAAATACTAATTAATAAAAATGAACTATCAAATTATAATTGTAAATTTAATGAGTATACTTGTAACATGAAAATATTAATGATATATTTAATATCTTTAATTAATAATTTTAATAAATATTTAAATTTAACAAAACAAAGTACCATCAAATTGTAATTTTATATTTTTATATTTTGTGGTTAGGTTTATGGATTATGTTTATTTATAGGTTGATATAGGACTGCAGAAAAAAGTGGGTTATATGTCGAACACTTACGATAATGCATGTACGAGTACGAGGTTAAATTAACAGGCGAAATAAATATTAAAATAATAACTTAATAAATTAACATATACATTAATAAAATGTTCATCACATATGCAATTATTATTAAAAGTTAAGTCCAATTTCTTTTAATAAATTTTATTTTGCTCAACAACGCATGTGCAAGTAGCCAAAAATTGCTGTATCCCAAAAATTGCTGTCTGAAAATTGGCTCTGTTAAGTTCTGCCGGACGGTTGGGTTTCATCCCTTTTTGTCTACAGTGAGGGCTTCGGGGGGGTTCTGGGAGACTTTAACCTTCCCCATCCATTTAGCTCACTTAGAGAGAAATATGGAAAATCCAGCTTCGTTAGGCCCTATCCAGTGGTCAATATTATAATAGTGCAAATATTCAGCCTTTTAAGACCCTGAAGGGCTGACTGTGGATCTGAAAATACATTTAAAATTACCCCATAATCTCTGACCCAGTCAGAGGAGGGGATCGAAAATTCGATTATGTTAGATTCTATCCGATGGTAGACACTATAATTGTATAAAGATTCAGGCTTCTATGTCAGAAGGGGTGATTCTACAGTCTCTGAAAAAACTTGTATGCTTTTTAAAGTTTTTAAAGCCCACCCACCCATTTCTCTGCCCTCAAGAGGAGTTAAATCGAAAATTCGGCTCTGTTTGAGTAAGATTTAGCGGAGACAGTTTTATGCTCTTTATTTACGATGTCTGTGGTGTTTAACAATAGCAGCAGACGTAACGACGTCAATTTTTACAACACTTTGACCCAAAAAGTCAATTAGGCCATAAACCTAAGAGACTACATATAGTCACTAGAATAATTAAAAATGTTGACCAATTATGCAAGATGTCTGATCGCATTGCCCTAAGGTCAGCCAATTGTAGCATAAGAGGCGTTACTGACCCCAGGCAAAGGAGGCTGCAACCGAAGGTTCTAGAGTGATATTTTGAACTTCGACACGACACAGAACTACTACAACATAATTTACGATGACTTCGAAGTGAGAAGATATTTCTCATAGAGTAATGCAGTAAAGAAATATTCCGCAAACATGAAAACAGAGTTTCCGCAGAGATTTCACAGAAATGAGCAGAAGCAGTTGATTTGGAGCCCAATGCGTAGAGTTAAGGCCAGTACGATACGCTGATACAAAAATTATGGTTAATGGTCAAAGCCGAAAGTGAAGATATGTGCCCATTAATAATTGTTGACTGTCATAAATGCAAATTAAGCATTTTTATTAACTGGCCTCACATTGTCTCTCTCCGCGGTAATTAATGAATAATTGTTGTAATTAATTTAATAAGTAACCTAGATTGTTAATAAATGACTTTCTTTTGAAGTTAAAATGGCGAAATTAATTGTAGTATTATGCTAATAAGTATTGTAATCCAGGATTCGCACTAAAGAATAATATGGTGGGTTTTTAAGCGGCACACAACGCAATATGTTTAATGTTACAAGGGTTCACGATTTACGATCTCACGGTCATGTTTAAGAGAATTTCATTTAATATATGCTTTGCATATAAGTTTTGTGCACTACAAATATAAGTGTGCAGATAGTCAGTCTTCTGGGTCAAATGGGGATTTCTGGAGTATCTCTAAAATCACAAACATGTTATACAATTATAATCTATAGGGTGTCCCACAGAAAGTGAAGTGTATAAGATTTTTATAATTGTTGGTTGCAGACTCATAGTTCAAATTGCAAAAATGCTTTAAATAAGATAGGGAGTTGTGAAATAGTAATTTAAACGCTGTACCATATCTTTGTAGAAAATTCAGATAAGTAACTTTTTATACAGATCCTCTATCGAAAAAAGTCAAATTACAAAAATGTTACCTATACCGTACAGCATTACTGAAAAGAATTATCTGTAATACCATCCAATTTGGCATAGTTATCATTAATTAAAATTTTTATTGGGACATAAATTAGGACATCCACAAGTCAACTTCGATTTCAAATAGTTATTAAAACTGTTACCACTTCTTTAAATTTATTTTATGATATTATTATGTCAATTCATAATTACATTTAAGCATTCAAGTAACCCTGCTAACTAACTATATTTAATAATAAGCTGTTCTGTAATGCCGAACTCTATGAGATGATTTTGTTTTACGGCGAAAGCAAACGATCTCCTAGAAATACAATGAGGAAATACCATCGTCATTTCTCTACAGCTGGAATTTTTCTAGAGTTTTTATTCTGCGGTTGGTACGCTCACTGTTCACTTTTTGTGGGACACCCTGTATATAATACTATGATACAAGATCATTGACACCACTATTAAAAATAATTAATAAATTTAACATGGTACATTAGTAAGAAATGACACGTTTTCTAATAGATTTGAGTTTGAACACCAACGATGTCGGCATATTTCACTTATTTAGCGTTATGATAATTAAGTATCATTGACATATATACATTGCACTTGCGCAAGAATGATTTTTTTATGTGAATAACAAATTCGCTGACAGCTCTAAATTTTAATTCTAAGGTACGTGTTCTTGGACAGGCGTATAAAAGGAAGTCATTTCTAAATATACTGAAATCATTCAATACGATGAGTTCGGAAATTCAAGTTAAGTTTTTTACATCATGTGCAATTGTTACTTTTCCTACTACATAATATTGTGTACAGGGAAAGAATTGTGACAGAGTCCTTGTGGGAGGGAATTTTTTTATTTTGACTTTTCAACATAAAAACAAGTTTGAAATATCCCTGAACTCAAATCGAACGTTTTTCAGGTGATGTGTATTTGTGTATGTATTTTCCAAAAACTTTGATGAAATTGCTAAAATCAGTTGGTACAGAAACTCTATTGATTTTACACACAATGGAGAGACCTCTCTAACTTTCAAATGAATTTTTTTAAAGATCATTATAAAATCAGGTCCTTCAGTAATGACAAATAAATAATCAATTCAGACGTAATTTTTCATTATAAAAAAATTACACAAACTTTCGAAGCATAAAAAACTTTTGATACTAACATGAATCAATCTTGAGAAATTGCACGATTTACAATTGAATATTTTTGAAAAAATCATGAAAAAATGAAGATTTTTAACTATAAAAAGAATAATTATTTTACACGAAATATTTTATTAGAAAAGAATCGATAAATATTTTAGAAGGCTTCATTAGCCGTTCTTTGAGATATTGCACGTTTTTCAAATAAATTATAAAAAAATGAATTCAATTAATCAACTTGTAAGTATTATTAAATATGTCCACTTTTCTTTTACAATATTATACAACACATATTTTAATATCACTTTAGTGGATTTGGTTCATTCCATTTATACAAAAGATAGATGTTATAATACATTTTTCTAATTTTGACTTCAAATAACTTGTTAATAGTCATTTACATCACAGGGCCTTATAGCTAATGGTCATTTACATCACATCATTAAATGTCAGTTGCGTTTTCATTAGAATTCTGCACATGAGCAGTCAGTCAATCTATTTAGACTAAAGATTTACAAAAATTAAACAATTTCAAATTATGTAGTGTAAATTCAATGCCAATAACACTGTTGTATGGATATTGTGCATCATTATTTCTCTATGAAGATAAAGTAAATCATTCCATTACGCACTGGAAGTCATATGCTACGTACATCAGATCTTTGCTGAGTAATTAGTTATAGAAAGATAAAAAAACAATATACCAGTTTTATAAATAATTTATCTATTTTTATATACATCTACAACTTCAGTCTTAGATGTTATAAATATACCAATTTTTTGAATAATCTATTACGCTTCTATGCATCCGCATATGGAAAGGAACAAAAAAAAAATCTTGAAAAAATTACAAATGATGTTGATACTCACTTCCATATTTTTTCGCTCTAGTCACAAGATAATTATAAAATAACTCCTGTATCGATTACAGAAGGTCACACACCCTAATAATTTGCAGCCAGGATCCGAAAATATTTATAAATGGCTTCAACCACTGGAGCGTCGAACATTCGGTAATTTATTTCCAAAAATAATAGTGAAAAACTAAAATGAAATTGATTTCTGTCTTATGATGAAGATTGATGACAAACAATAATTAACGTATTGGAAATAATCCAAAAATATCACAGATATGTGAAAAATTGCGCTTTCTCACCACTCCTTAGTGCTTGCAAATTGGAATATATTGGACTAAATAGTGTGCACATGTTTTTTTATTATAACTTACTCGATTATATATTGTTTTTATCTAAAGCAAAGAAGGTAATTGTACATGCGATTTTAGAATGGACATTTTAATACATTTTTGATGTAATATACAAAGTCAATGTAGTAATTTTTACAATAAATCTAATTGCAGGAAATTATAAAGCAGGGTTTTATTACATACTAACAAAGAGCCAGGCTTTCAATGGATCGCGCATATGATGTATACGGGCTGTAAAAGATTTCAAATTGAAACTTAACGAATAATTATGAAATTAGAAGTATAAAAATCAATTTCAACATTTAAGAATCCTAATGCAAAAGAGCATACATATCAGTTTTTAAAATTTGAATATTAAATTAACACATTAGAATGTATGAAAATAATCAAATTAAGTAACACATTTAAATCGCAAAAATACATTTAATCTAAAGGAGCACATTTAAATCCTAATGTTTGCAAGTGCACGGGCTTTGATTAGCTGCTTAAAAGTTATTATTTACTTGTTATTTGTAGGAAGTGTAGTAAGCATGCGCGGTTTAATAATGGCATTTTCGCTTTGCTACAGTTAGTTTTAATAAGTGTACCATTAAAATTGCACTTCTGCACATACCTGTGTGCAATAGTACGTATGTATTGCATAATTTCACTTTTTTTACCTATTATAGTTTTGAGAGAAAGGGATTACAAAAATCCAGTCGTGTGTTGATTTCGTTTTGTTAAGAATGGAGAATGGGCATAGCTGCGATCGTCCATCATTATTGTTTTACATATTTCATAGAACTAACATATGTTCAAATATATTTTGTTTTTGATTAAAAAGCACATTTTCTGATTTGGGAACTTTTGAACGGATTTTCCAGTACTGCAAACACACACATTCTTACTATAGACACTTCCCATTAATTATTACCTATCTGCTTAGGAAAAGTTCTCAAACTATGATTTTCAAATCTTTAGTATCCGGGCTTGCTCTGAGTAACCCTATATGTTTGTAGAGATTTGAAATACATTTCAAAGTGTAACTTTCTGCCAAAGGCTAAAAAGAACAGTGGAACGCGGACATACAACACATAATTAGAAAACAACCTTGAAAGAATCCTCGTTTGCATGAAAGCAAAGATAATCCAATCCAGTGCCATGGTGTCGGAATATTGAACATGCCGGATTACTGAGATCGTATTGTACCTCCAACAGCAGCAAGAAAAGATTCTATATTCCGAAGTTTTACGAATCTTTCTGGAGAGCAAATTTTATGTACAGCCGGCCATTTAGAGTCTAGGCTGCACAAATATGTAACGGTAAAGCTCATGCCTACTGAACCAGCTTGATGAAGGCATTCCCAAAGCTAGAATCACGCGTCTGCGAACAATCACAGGGAGATAAGTATTAGTATTTATTTTATTATATATATATATAACATCAATGTTTTCAAACAGACAATACATGAATTGACAATGCACTCGGTAAAACAATGTTAGCTTTGGGAAAGCCCCCATGTAAACGGGTTCTTTAACTATAAAACCATATTCTATTTTGTATCCACATATGGATATAAATAGAAAATAACTTAAAAAAAATTTAGTATGATGTTGAAACATACTTTCACATATTTATTCGAGCATGTGACGCGAAACACAAGGTAATTTATTTATCGATTACCAAAGGTCGCGCAAACCCATAATTTGCCGCCAGCTGCATAAATTATTTATGAATTGCCACATCCACTGGAGCGTCGAACATTCAGTTATTTGTTTTAAAAAATATGAGTGAAAAATAGAAATTGATTTCCCCATGATGAAGATTGATGACAAACAATATTTATCGTAATAAAAAAATACAAAAATATCACAGATAGAGTATGTGAGAAGTTATGGGTCTCATTCTACGCATTCTTTTCATAAGATCAAATATATTATTTGTTTGCAGCTGCGATCGTGACAGGCTGGCCGATCCCCATAGTTTTTGCAAGTCGGTATTTAATTGAAATTGATTCATGCTCACGGCGATCTGAAATCACTCATTGACACTTTCATAATATTTGAAGCTTCGTTGGACTCTCATTCCCGGTTTTTGAGTAAAACATCTAAGGGTATGAAGTAAATCATTAAAAAAAGTGACGAGGATGGAAAATAAGTTTTTTCTTTCCAATGGCCAGGCACTAGACGTCTTTTTGCTCTATGTACGGCCGAAATCGCGAACCATTTAGCCGTCCAGGGACGTTGCCCCGGGCGCCCCAGAGGGGGGCGGAACACACTGCGCCCACAACACACAACATCCATGTCTTACGTGGGACTCGAACCTACAACGTGGCGGTCGATCAATCGCTGGAAACGCTCCCCTTGACCGTTCGGCCACCACGTCGACTGAAATGAGCCAACAGTACGTGGTGTTTCCAGGTGGTCACCCACCCAAATACTAACCGCGCCCGACGCTGCTTAACTTCGGTGATCTAACGAGAACCGGTGTTTTAAGCACGGTAGAGCCGTTGGCTCTGGAAAATAAGTAAGTAAAGGCAGTTAAAGCACATTGTTACGAATATCTAACAAAATAATATAATTTGAAGAGCTGGATTACTTCACATTCAGGTAAATTTGGTGACTTTGGTGGGATTAATTTGGATAAATATCACTAACGATTTTTATGTAGTTCTATAAACATCTTGAATTTTGGCTAAGAACTTCACGAGTTACCAGCCATAAGTTCGTTATCGTTCAGTAAGGTTGTAGAAATGATAAGTGTGAAAATATCCACCAAATTTAATGATAAACCTAGTATGTAATTCTTCGTCTGTTTATATATAGCTTTTAGGTTGTATTATAAAGCAATTTTAGTAGAAACGTGCGAAAAATTCAATTTTATATTTGACATATCTGAGCATCAACGTCTGCGCTATATGACAGTATTCGCTTCTAAATTGCACCTACCACACGCAAATTCCGATTCAAATGAAATGAACTACATTCTTAATAATACCGTAACTATGAATTTTCCCCCAAAAATAAAAATATTTAAAAACATAACGAATTTTCCCCCAAATATCGAAACTTTTATAACCTAGGTAGTTTGTCCCATCATCATACACAGCACATATCATAATTTTCCCATGTAAATATATGCGAAAGGATTGATGCTTCATATCAAACAATAACGAGTAACACAGTTAACCACTATAGTTTATTAAATTTTCTTATGTTGTGTTATTAACACTTTACAACATAGTTGAAAAGTGCTTATGACTTTGGTCATTCTGTCTGTTTGTCTGTCCGTTAGTACGATAACTGCCGTAAAAATGACTTCATCAAAATTAATTTTAGTATGTTGTTCAGACGGTCTGTGGGACCTATGGAAATATAAATGAATAATATCACCCAATTAGTTTTGGATAGAACCCCGGGTTGAAAAAATGAAATACATTGAACCCTATGGGACTAATTTTTGAAACATTTCGTAAGCGGATTTAAAATTCACAAATTGCTTCGAAAGTTTTATGAAATATTCAAATTATCCCATAAAATATATAAAAAAAAAAATTCAGCAAAATATATTCAGTAGTTTTTTAATTAAAAATTAAAATACTAATCACACCCTTTATATGGAGGGATCAAGTGACCCGTCTATGAAGAGATCACGTGACCCACTTCAAAATAAAATATGGCATCCATCTTGTGTCAAAATCGTGATTTTTAAAGTGCTTTTTAATTCATATTTAGCATTGTATTCGTCCTAAAACCGCTTTATTTTTGCTTAAACTCTGTGCATCTACATATTGAAACAACGCAATTACAATATAGTTGAGACGCAATTCGTACAATATAGTTTAAATGATCATCTAACATTGATTATTTCTACAACGAAACCTACTTTTCACTTATGGAGAATGTAAATACCAAAAGATGTAGAATGAGTTGTATAAGAATTGCTGAATTTCTTTAACATAAAATTATTTAACTCATGGAGTCTGCAGTATAGCTGATATGAATGGAGCATTCATTGATTTTACGCAGAGAAGCAAAACGATTTTTTGATGAAGTTTTAAGCATAGAGTTTAATTACTCCATGGTCTTAAGTTTTTAAATAAAATAAATTATTATAGTATTGTGGTGAATGAAATGAATGGAAAAATGTAATGGATAAAATGCTGTTTTTATAGAGAGAGCCAGGCGTGTTATATTTCTATGTCGTCGTTTGAATAAATTCCATTTGTTTTCGATGAAGTTTTCAAATGTAATAAACTATTGTAGTATTATGATAATTTTAAAAATATTACCCAGGAATGTATAGTATTTTAGAGATGTGTCATCCAGGCAATTTATATTTCAATGCCGTCATTTGAATGAAGTTTAATTTTTTTCGATGAAGTTTTAAATTTTCAAATATAATAAATTAATGTTGTATTGTGATAATTTTAAAAATATTACCGAGGAATGTATCGCATTTTAGAGATGTTTAAATAAAATTGCATTGAAGTTGGAAAGTGTTTCTAAATCAATGTTTTATGCATGTTGTTGACATTCTGTTTGTAGTTATTTTATAGCAGTTAGGAGCATTTATGTAACAAATTTTAATGTTACTGTCAAATTTCATTTCGATATTACAGTTACATTTCATTTGAATCATCTATAATCTATTCGACAGATATCCTATCAAGACACTCACATTACGGTAGACTCATATGTATCATTAGGAAAATGGATGATTTTAATTCAGATTACTCAAAACATGGTAAATCATCAAGATAAATAAATTATTGACTTTTGACCATGTTCGACCCCATCACAAAAACTTTCTCTCCACATTATATAAGGAATGTATGTAATTAAGTATATATAAAGTATATAATGAATTCGGTAAAAGGGATGTAGATGTATATTTATACTCTTGGAAATACAAAATAAACTATGCGTAGATTACCAACGGAAAATAGAAACTAATAATTTGCAGTGCGATTCATAAAATATTTATGAATGGCTCCATCCACTGGAACGTCGAACATTCTGTAATTTATTTTCAAAAATAAAAGAAAAAAAATTAGTTGAAATTGATTTCTGTCTTGTGATGAAGATTGATGGCAAGCAATAAATTAACGTATTGGAAATAAATCCGGAAGCATCACAAATATAAGAAAAATGTTACGTCTTGTTATTAGAGAGAATGTTGTGTGATGAAAATAGTGCTTATATTCACATTTTATTTTCATAAAATTTGTAGTCGTGTAACACGCATTACCTTTGAGTGTTTTCTAGACTTCGATATAAATAAGATATATGATGCTGAATTTTCCGCTGGTA
Organism: Amaurobius ferox; assembly: GCA_951213105.1. NCBI lineage: Eukaryota > Metazoa > Arthropoda > Arachnida > Araneae > Amaurobiidae > Amaurobius > Amaurobius ferox. The sequence goes on along the minus strand of OX578139.1, from coordinate 105,581,223 downwards.
TCGCCCTAAGCATCGAAAAAGTTGATGTAAAAGAATGAACATGCTTGCATACATTAATTATTTGCTAGTGTTAGGGCATGAATTTAAAAACAACAAATATAATGAAATAAATTTTTATGCTGAAAGAAATTTGTTCTTGAGAAATTTGTTTTTTAGAATTTTGTTGACCTGGTGTCAGTTAAAAATGCTAGTCACCACAAGAGGAAAATTATTTTTTCAAAATCCAAATAAAATTCAATTTAAGACAAGTATCCATTGTGTGTGTCATTTTGCGTGATAAAATGCGAGATAGTATATAGAAAGAAAGATAAAAAAATCTGATGTGGGCAGCACATGACTTTTTCTAGTATAATGCAATAACTTAACTTCTTTAACGGTAAAAAAGTGATGTAAAATTTCATGGCACAGGTTATGTAACGTTAAATTGTACATTTGGCGCTTTTTCGGATGACAACATGTAGAACTATTTCGTACCCAGTTAACTTATATTTTACTCAACTCAAAATTAATAATTATCATTATTGATATCATCCTCAATAAGCAATATAGTCCATATATTAAAATATCTTAATAATAAATTCATCAATTAGGCGTCATTTTCATTGCCTTGGCATCATTTTTGCAATTTTGACGATATTTTCATCAATTTGGTACTAACTACCGCCAAGTTGGTCATATGTAGAAGAGCATTTCTTATATAATAAAAGGTATGCCCATCATATGACGGAATAAAAAATTTGCAAAACATTGCATCCCATTTAGCGTCACTTTTATCTCTTTGGGGAGATTTTTATCAATTTGATAACATATTTATAAATTTGGCAGAATTTTAAAAATGTTACCAAGTTGGCGATATGACGCCAAAATTCGTCGTCAGAATTCCGCCAAGCATTACAAACGGAAAAAATGGGCTATTCTTATGTTCTTTCCAAAATAATGAATTTTCATCAATAAGTTTTTATTCTCATTGATTTAGTGGCATTCTAATCAATTTGGTGACATTTAAAAACTAGTCAAATTGGCAATATTCCTCCAAATTCATCGCCAAAATTTCGTCAAGCATTTTGGTCAGAGAAATAGATTATTCTTAAAGTAAATAAACGACTAATGGCTTCCAAATACAAAACTATGATTCAAAGTATTGTCTCTTGTAGTAGATTCTTATATTCTTGTTATGTTTAACTGTTGGTTACAAAAATAGGCCTAAATATGTTCTATGCGTATATTTTAGGGAATAATTATGCCCTTGGAATAGCTTTTATTAAAATTTTCAACAAATGTTGTTGAAAGGTAAATTTTGGTGGAAAGGTTGTTTTGTTTAAAGGTAAATTTTGTAAAATATTACCTATAAAATGTATGCTAAATCATAATAAAAATGTATATTCATATACATACAACATACTATGGGGCAGAATGTTAATAAAATACGAAGAACGAACAATATGAACAGATTTTTTTAAACTTGAATTGAAAGAAATGATATAGATAAATAAATATACTTTAATATATTGAACAAGTAGTTTTTTGTTGGGCAATCTGCCTCACTATAAGGAATAAAACCACTTTCCCTATGATAAAAGGCAACAATAAATTGTCCTTAAATTTTTTTTTTGTGAATTGTATATGATAACTATGCAAAATAACTCCAAATCCGAAATTATACCAACCAAAAATGTATGCTTCAATGTAATTAACATATCCATTCATTATTTATGTAATTTTACGTTATTGAACAGAAGCAATTTATTTTATTGAATAATATAACTAATAAAATACAAAAATTGTTATTCTCAAAGTATAGTTTCATGTTGGATTACATTTTGTTTCTCGTATAATAATGCAACATATGACAGAAGCAGAGATTGATTTCTGTGATTACATTTTTACCGATATTTTTAGATGCCGTTCAGTACTTTAATTATTGCCTCCCCATCTGTCTTCATCACTGGGCAGAAATCCAATTGATTATGTTTCTCATTATCCTTTTCGAAAATGTATTGCCCACTGTTTAATGCCTCAGTGGTTACAGTTATTAATAAACATTCCCTGAAAATTACTTCAAAGTGCAGTTTCATACGACCTTTGTAGAGATATAATAGCTTTCATGTCGTAAAAATTACAGTAACAAGTTTATGAAAGAAATGTATAATTACGTAATTGAGGGATATGTTTTTTCCACTAATATACAGCATAGATTTATTAATAATTGTATTTCAAATCCACATGTTACGTTTTTTCAATTTTATTCTTTATAGGAGCCCTCCATGAGGATGTTCCAATTAGCGCATTATATCTAATTAATTTAGAGATCTATTGATGAAAACAAAACAATTCTTTAAAACCCAAAATTGATCGTGAAAATATTATCGACTTTAAAAGACGTCCTTTTTGACATAATACACAAATTCACAAACACTTTCCAACTATGTTGTAAAGTGTTAAAAAACGCCAAAAACATTGATTTTAGGGATTGTACAAAATTGAAAGTCGATAGGAAAAATTTCTGCTCGAAAACTTAGATGCACACCTATCTATAGAAAGTTTTTTACAGTCATCAATTTTCCTTCGAAAACGTTGATGAATGATACCCCCAGTAATTTTGATTGTACGGCAACGAACTTCTTTTGTTTGACTAATTGTAAAATATTTTTTATGTAAAAATATTTTTCTATGGGTTACAATTTGTACTGTTTCACTAAAAGATGTTACATGAACAAAATTTACATAAGATGATAGTCTAATTAACAAAAGCATTTCTTAATTTGGAGCTATGAGACTACCACTAATCGTTTAAGCAATATTCAATAGTGTAACCCTTTTGAAAACACTATATGTTTTATAAGACATTTCTGTTTGTTGTGAGAATTTGTATGTTTGATGTTTTAGGTAAGATGTTGTGTGTAATATAGTCTACAAAAATTGAAAATTTTGATAAACCGATATCCTAAATGACCATTTAAGCAGAAATAATTAAATCATATTCAGTTGAGTAAAAGTGAGGTCTCCGATTCAAAAGCTTCTGATACTATCTAATAAAAACAAGAAAGATCAATCATGCATAAAACATTGATTATGAAACACTTTCCATGCAATTTTATTTAAGCATCTCTAAAAGGAGATACATTCCTCGGTAATATTTTTAAAATTATCATAATAGTACGATAATTTACTATATTTGAAAACTTCATAGAAAATAACTGAAATTTATTCAAATTGCGTCATCGAAATATAACACGCCTGGCTCTCTCTATAAAAGCAGCATTTCATTCATAATCATTTTTCCATTCATTTCATTCATCACAATACTATAATAATTTATTTTATTTAAAAACTTAAGACCATGGAGGTACAAGTATTTAAATTCTATGCTTAAAACTTCATCCAAAAAAGCGTCCTTCTCTCTTAAATCAGTGAATATTTCATTCATATCGGCTATACTGCAGACACCATGAGCAAAATAATTTTGCGTTAAAGAAATGCAGCATTTCTTATACAACTCATTCTACATATTTTGCTGTTTACATTTTCCATAAGTGAAAACTAGGCTTCGTTGTACAAATAATCAAATTTGGATGATCATTTAAACTCAAATATATTGTAATTGCGTTGTTTCAGTATGTAGATGCACAGAATTTAAGAAAAAATAAAGAGGTTTTAGGTTGGATACAGCACTAAATATGAATTAAAAAGAACTTTAAAAATCACGATTTTGCCACAAGATGGATGCATATTTCATTTTGAAGTGGGTCACGTGATCTCTTCAGATAATGGTCGCGTGACTGCTTCATATAAAAGGTGTAATTATTTTTTTAATTTTTATGTAAAAAAATACTGAATATATATTACTAAAATTATGTTTATATATTTTATGGAATAATTTGAATATTTTCTAAAATTTTCGAAGCCATTTGTGAATTTTAAATCCGCTTAAGAAATGTTTGAAAAATTAGATCCCATAGGGTTCAATGTATTTCATTTTTTCAACCCGGGTTCAATCCAAAACTAATTGGGTGATATTATTCATTTATATCCCCATTGGTCCCACAGACTGTCTGAATAACATACTAAAATTTCATTTTGATAAAGTCGTTTTTATGGCTGTGATCGTGTTAACGGACAGACAGAATGAAAAAAGTCATAAACACTTTTCAACTTTATTGTAAAGTGTTAATAATTATATATTAGCAAGAAAAATGAATCACGCATAAGGCATTGATTGTGAAAATCATTCCAACTGAAATGCAATTTCATTTAAATATCTCTAAATTGTGATACATTCAGCGTTGATATTTTTTAAATTATTACAGTACTAAAGTAATTTGTTATACTTGAAAGCTTAAAACTTCATTGAAAACGACAATTCTAGTTAAAGAAAAGGAAATTTATTCAAATGATGTCATCGAAATATAAACCGTCTGCCTCTCAGTGCAAAATCAATAAATGTGTCATTCATATTATTTGATAGCAGTGTACCCGTCCTTCCCACGGAATATATAATACAAGAAAGACCAATCATGTATAAAGCATTGATTATGAAACGCTTCCAAACTGAAATTCAATTTTATTTAATCATCTCTCAAATGCGATACATTCAGCGGTGATAATTTTTTAATTATCACAATACTACGATAATTCATTTTACTTGGGGACTTAAAACTTCATCGAAAAAATTGAACTTTATTCAAATGACGTCATTGAAATATAATCGACTGGCTCTCTACGTAAAAGGAGTGAATATTTCATTCGTACACTTTCATTCCAAACTCCAAAATTAAATAATTTTGCTTGAAAAAAATTCAGCAATTTTTACCCAATTCTACTTACAATCGCTTCTTTACTACAATGTCTAAAATCTGTCTAACACTCTCTAAAATGCGATACATTCAGCGGTGATATTTTTTTTAATTATCACAATACTGCAATAATTTATTTCACTTGGAAACTTAAAACGTCATCAAAAAAACCAATGGTATAAAATCGTCTGCTTCTCTATGTAAAATCAATTAATATTTCATTCATATCACTTATAATTAATTTGGCTAACAGATTCAGCAATTCTTATACAACTCATCTTACACTTGATTTGTTTACATTTTGCATTAATTAAAATTAGCTTCGTTGTAGAAATAATCAAAGTTTGATGATCATTTAAACTCAAAAGAATTGTAATTTGCGTTGGAGAAGAATATACAGATGCACAGAAAATATGCAGAAATAAAGGAGTTTTAGGACGGATGCAACACTAAATATAAATTTAAAAGAACTTTGAAAATCACGATTTTGATACTGAGAAAAAAGATGGATGCCATATTTTAGTTTGAAGTGGGTCACGTGATCTAATCATATTATATTTGTGTAAGTATTATTTTATTTTTTATTTTAAAAACTACCAAACTTATTTTGCTGAAATGTTTTTTGTATATTTTATGGGATAGTTTGAATATTTCCTAAAATTTTCGAAGCAATTTGCGAAGTTTTACATCGCTTAAAAATTGTTGAAAGAATTAGGTCCTACAGGATTCAATGAATTTCATTTGTTCAACCCGGGTTCAATCCCAAACTAACTGGGGGATATTATTCATTTATATTCCCCTATTTACATATGTCCCACAGACCGTCTCAACAACTTACTAAAATTGCATTTTGATAAAGTCACTTTTACGGCAGTCATCGTGTGAACAGACAGACAGAATGAACAAAATCATAAACACTTTCAACTATGTTGTAAAGTGTTAAAAATTATTTATAGAATTAACTGCTATTATTGTACTAGTCAAATGATAATGCAGACCATTGAAAACTAGTGACTAAATGATTAATCACGAACTGCTGTAACCTCAATTTAAAAAAAAAAATCAGGCTTTTTCGAGTTATTTCTATAAGAATGAATGGAATATAATTTTCAGCACATCATAAAATTAGAAAAAATTGTCAATTTCACGGACATAAACGATTTTAAATTATTTTCAATGTTTGAGTTAATACTAATAAGGATATACAACCACACTTATCCTAAATTGATTCTACAGTTGTATGAATGTATTAACTGAAAAGTCATTACATGCAAAAATAAGAATGATCAATCATGCATAAAGCATTGATTATGAAAAACTTTACAACTGAAATGCAATTTTATTTAAACAATTCTGAAATACGATATATTCAGCAATTGTACTTTTTAATTATCAGTACTACAGTAATTTATTACGTTTGAAAACTTTAAATGTCATCGAAATATAAATTACCTGGCTCTCTGTTGAAGACCCAGACCACACCACCAACCCTAGGGCTTATGGCAGTTTCATGTGTGGCCGGACCTCGCTCTCTGTGTAAAATCAATGTCGTTTTCATTTATATCACTTATACTCCGGACTCAAGAGCTAAATAATTTTGCATGAAAGTAAAATTTGATAATTTTTATGCAACTCACCTTACAATCGCTTGATGTGTTTACATTCTGCATAAGTCAAAATTAAGCTTTGTTACAGAAATAATCAGAGTTTAGTTATGATTTAAAATTAAAAATATTGTAATTGCTTTGGCACGGAAAAATAAAGAGGATTTATGATGGATGCAATCTATATAAATAAAATTGAAAATGTGTCTGTCTGTCTGTCTGTTTGTCCCGTCATCAAGGCAGAACGGCTGAACCGAATTTGATGAAATTTTGTGGGTAACCTGGAAATAGCTCCCCATAAATTTAGCCCAAGTTTCGAGTATCTAAGACCAGGGGTTGTCGGGATATTAATGAAAAACGGAACTTTTTATAAAACATATGTTTTGATATATATTAGAATCTATATTAGAATCTATATTAGAATTAATTACGACCTTCTGGCATAAAGAGTGCAGGGATTATTGAAGTTTTCAATTTATTACGTCATCTATTTTATTTTGGCAAATATTTTTCAGATTTATATTGTAATACGGATAATTTTCTACTAACACAATGGCATATTTTCTAGTCTGCGACAATATAAGTAGTACGGGGTTACGTATATTGATTCAATTCTTTTTTTTTTTTTTTTGTAAATTTACTTACAAAAGGGGCCAGGAAGTTTTATTCTTCAGATATGACAGTGAAGATAATTCTGCATAGTGAGAACAGATATTCTTAAACTTCTCTTTAAGAGCAATGAATTTAATATTTTAACAGAATTTGCACATGATTGCGAATTATAAGTTTCGTTATATTATAAACTCCGTACGAAGAACGCGTATGCTGCTAGTACTAAATAAAAATTTAAACAGTCACTAAATATCACAATCTTCACACAGTAAAAATAGTCGTCATATTTTTAATTTTATTTTGCAATGATTGAAGCGAAGTCTTCATATATCATGAGTGTAATTAGTATTTCAACTTTTATTTAAAAATATACCCAACATATTTTGCACATTTTTTTAATGAATTTTTTTTTACACATTGTATGCGATGAGTTGAATATTTCCTAAAATTTTTGAATCAATTTGTTAATTTGAATTTCGTTTAAAAAGCGTTTGAAAAACTAAGTTCCATAGTTTTCAATATTTCATTTCTTTCAACTCGGGTAAATTCGAGACCAATTGAGTGGCATTATTCATTTTCATTCCAGTGTATTCCACAGACCGTCTTAACTACATACTAGAATTTCATTTTGATAAAATCCTTTTTAAGCAGTTACCGTACGAACGGACAGACAGACAAAATGAATAATGTCATAAACACCTTACAATTATGTTGGGAAGTATTAAAAAGTACAGTATTTGTTCGGTAAATGGTTATGAGCGAAATGAAGTGGAAATAGATAAAATACAGGGTGTCCGAAAAAGTCCTTTAACGCCACACCAAACAACAAACGCCCACAATATTTTACCACCCGCAATTCCTCACACACTTCAAAACTTTCTAGCAAGCACTCGATATATGTTATATATATATATATATATATATATATATATATATATATATATATATATATATATATATATATATATGTGTGTGTGTGTATGTCATAGAACGAGAATATACAAGTGTACTAAGTGTACCAAAAAAGTAACTAGACATAAAAGCGCGATGAAGCTTGTAAATGTCGAGAAATACAGCTAAGCAAATGCTACGAGACAATCATCAGAAAGGTGAGGAAAAAGGACCTACTGGGAATACATAAAAGGCCTAGGGGGATGGTGACCCCTAGTTCCCGGTTAATAGTCGACTTTTACACCAACTGGTAACACTCCCTGAGCCATATATTACCTGTGGTCAAATTTCAGAACAACGTCAAAACAGAAGACGAACTCACAACAAGAACATGGAACTGATAGAGATATATCCAATAATATAAAATATTCGAAATCGAAAAGATGACCTTTTAGAAAAAACACACCGATTCTTCTTTCGTCACACCTCTTACAACACCGCTCAATAAATGATTCGCGTGAAATGAAAATTCAGTTATCTGTAACGTTGCCAATTATAACTTGAATCGAAGATGTTGCCAAAATCCCTTTTAAAAGCATTGTCAAATTTATTATACAGAGTATTGTAACAATGACGTACGAATTCAAGAGGATAGAGCTGTGCTATAGCCTTCTTGATAAAAACAGTATCACTTTTGATACGATCCGCAGTATAGGTATGCATACGTGCATTACGTATGAAATGATTCAGTGCAATATTACGAAAAATCATGTGACTCAAATTAGAATTCCAATTTATTATATAATGTATATTGATCTTGAATTGGCGTCTTTTATCGTATATCTTCGTATACGTAGTATTTCCCTTTGAAAAATTCATACTTATATCCAGATAATTTATTTCTTTTGTCGTATTATTAGGAGTTTCCAACAAAGTTAAATTCATAGGATAGAAAGTGAAATCAAAGTTGATAATGGTTTGTTGCTGTGCAATAAAGATGTCATCGACAAATCTAAAGTATGGTAACTCATTTAATATGTGAGTACCTTTTTCGTAGTGATGGAGGTAAAGATTTGCTAATAATGATGAGCATCCACCTCCCATAGGTACACCTTTAATTTGTCTGAAGAAATTTATACCATTAAATAAGATATTTTCATGCAATACTATATCCAATACATTTCTAAACTTTTGTAATGGCACAATTTTTTGCATTTGATATAGACTATACAAGCCGGCAATAATACCGTAAAGATAGTATTAAAGAGATCTTGGAAATCGTAACTTTTATATATCAAGTTTGTCGGTTGTTGGTTTAAGTTCCTTATCACATATCCACTATGACGAAAGAGGAATCGGTGTATATTTTTAAAAAGGTCATCTTTTCGATTTCAAATATTTTATATTATTGGATATATCTCTATCAGTTCCATGTTCTTGTTGTGAGTTCGTCTTCTGTTTTGACGTTGTTCTGAAATTTGACCACAGGTAATATATGGCTCCGGGAGTGTTACCATTGGTGTAAAAGTCGACTATTAACCGGAAACTAGGGGTCACCATCCCCCTAGGCCTTTTATGTATTCCCAGTTGGTTCTTTTTCCTCACCTTTCTGATAATTGTCTCATAGCTTTTGCTTAATTATATATATATATATATATATATATATATATATATATTACTAATCTTTCAAACCAAATTAATTTTATAAATTTTCCTAAATTTCTTCACTTAGTTATTTTCAATAATTATATTTTTCAAGGAAATAAATTATACTTACGAGTCTCAGGAGTTCCACAGGGTGGCTGCAGTAGCAGTATGTTAGCTAATTTCCACCTTTATCATTATGAAAAGTCTTTTACTTCAATAGATTATACTTGTACAGATATGTTGATGATCTGATTTGCTTAGTACATACAGAAAATTATCTTATAGATATAGATTTCTATCCAGACAAATTGGAATTAGCTCCTAATGAAGCTACTATTAGTAATAATGTTAATTTTTTGGATTTAAATCTTTTTATTGGTCCTTCTAATAGAATTTTTACAAATTTATATGATAAAAAAGACTATTATAATTTTAATATTAATAAAATCTTACCATTTAATTCCTGTAACTCGATTCAATTGTTTAGAAAGATTATACTTAATGGGCTTTTTTGAATTTATAGATTATCTGATAAAAAATTTCATGGTGTGTATATAAATAATCTCAAAATTACCACCAATTTATATAAATATCCCCCTTATATAGTAAATGGTATTGTTAAAAAATTTAGAATACCTGGATTTTTATAATTCTTTTCATAGTATCTTATAATTCTATTCATAGTATCTTATATTAGCCAGACATCTCCATTTTATTTTTACATCCTTTTCCACGTCAGCATTACTATTATTAGCCCCACCTTTTAGTAGCTATTTTTGTATATTATTACTTTTTCTTACTTTTTCGCTTTACTGTGTTTCAATTCTTACGAATGGCAACAGTAGATCATTTTTTATTTATTTTTTTGCGAATGGCAACACTGGTCTCTTCATTCAGAGTTCCCGCTTTCGACTCGTTTGTACATATGCTGTGCATTTTCCAGGTATTCATGTTTTCTTTTTTATTCCTTCTTTATGTATGTCGTCCAAGTAGAAATAGTTTATAGATATAATCTATCTATTTCTTCAGAAACATACATATTTTGTGTTTGCTTCGTCAAAACACTTGGACTTGAAAACGAATTTTGCGAAGTGAACATTTCCATTTTTTTAGGCTTAGCCCTTTTTCCACGTGTATAGCGATATAGCTTGATTTTGTAAGTTTTTCTTTATTCGTGTCCATACCATTGAATTTTGTTGATTTTCTATAACTTGATAACTCGTGTTTCGTATTTTCTTCCATTTGATTGATAATTTGTTGTTATATTTTATTCTGTGGGTGTTTTAGAAAGTTAGGTTTATCGTGCTGCAGCTTCTTACTTTTCGTTCGTTGGATTTTCAAACTGCTATTATATATATATATATATATATATATATATATAGGGTGTCCGAAATGTTCGAATTGGTAAAATGTTGTGGGCGTTTGTTCTGGGCGTTAAAGGACTTTTTCGGACACCCTGTATATTTCAATACAAGTTTTAGTCATACAATTATCAATGAACATAAATACATTTGTAATTTGGGCACTATAATTGTGAGCGTCCTATATACAAATGTTTCAAAATATATGCAAATAGTAAAATATATATGTATACAGATACTTTATGCAAAGTTGTAATCGTTTATTATTGCCGTTCAGGAAAGAGACAGTACTCCATATGAGTTCAATTAAATTCTGAATCTCCAATTAAATTCTGAATTATATAGAATATGTATAATTTAGTATTACCGGCTACATTCCATATAACCCAGCCGTTGACAGGCACGAAATGGGGGGAAGGGGTACACATAGTGAAAATAAAGATTGGCGAAAGCTTTACGATGGTACAAATTTGGAATCTGGATTTTCATCTGTATGTAGTGTAGTGTGGTTGGTCCTCACAAACACTTTGTGAGGGACGTTTTAGAAGCTAACACAATTGTTTCAAGGGGTATTGGGGGTGTTTGGGATAATTAAACATCATTTTCAACTGTAAAACGTACGTTCAGATATACGAAAGCTTTAAATTTAATATATAGGTGAGACATTTCACTAGCAGTTTACTAAAATACCCAAACTATACTTTTAGGCGAGTAAATACAGACCAAAGTGTTTGTCGAGGAAAAATCGTAAAAACTCTTATTTATTGAATTAATGGCTTGACATTTTGTACACTTGAAACACGTGATAAAATAGGTGGATTATATGATAAATTTAACATAGATAAGTGTTGTTTTTAAATATATATTATGTTAGTTAGAGGTGCCAGCTACAAGAAATATGTTTCATATCACAAGAAATATGTATCATAGTATTTTAGCTAACTTATATCTTTATTATTATGGATGTCATTTTAACTCTAATTCATATATTATATATCGCTATGTTGACAACTTCATTTGTATTATCATTGATGATTCCTATCCCCTAAATATTGATTTTTACCCCTCTAACCTAGAATTAATCCCTAATGAGCCTAGTGTTAGTCAAACTGTAAATTATCTAGACCTAAATTTAGATACCGTCAATAATCATGTTATCACCAATCTATATGATAAAAAATATTCTTATAACTTCACTATTATTAAGCAGCTATCATATCGATCTTGCAATTCTATTCATTTGTTTAGAAACATCATTTTAAATCAGCTATTTCGAAAACATCGACTTTCTGATCCTCAGTTTCACTTACTCTACATCAATAATCTTAAACGAATTTGCCAAAATTACCATAAGCTGGATGTATTTGTAAATAATATTATTAATAATTTCAAATACACCACGTAATAATTTTACAAACGCATTATTTATCCTTGATTGGATAACTCTTTTTTGCGAATTTCACTCATTCTTATCACCTACTTACCACTTGGCCTGAGACTGATACTGCTTACTATTTTTGAAAGAATACTTTCCACTTGTCCTGAGTCCTATACCGCTTACTATGTTCGAAAGTCTTCATAAATATTATTTTTCGTTCAAGTGTATTCATTCCGGTGTCTACTCGCTTTGACAAAGAGATGTAAAATACTTTGTCGAATGTTCGCCTGCGAACTAGTAGACTCCTACGTGGTGTCTGTGTCTGTGAGTTAATATTTATGTTTTTTATATTTCTGGTTTATAATTCACTTGGTTATTATTATTTGTCCTTCCACTAGGCAGTAGACTGTTCCAATGGTGTCCATAAATAAATATTATCGCCATGGTAAGAAACTGGCTATTCTTTCGGTTTTAATTCGAATTGTGTGGCTTTCTTGATGAGAAAGCAATTTCAAACTAACCGCTGTTTTTTGTGTAGTTTCAGTTGATTGTTCTCCATGTCTTGATCTTCAATCTTGAGCTATTTATTATTGCCTTTTCTCACTTTTGCCATGTTTGCGTTTTATTTTATATATATATATATATATATATACCTTTTTACTTATGATTTTTGTATAGTCATCTTCTCCCCACATTATAGTAATAAGTTATCTTCTATTTTTATCCTTTTTTGGTCTATAGTTACTTATTTGTAACAGATATGCTAGAGATGGGTTTTTTTTGTACTTACTGCAGTTTATGCATAGTTTTCGATTAAAAATTTGATTATATATACACACACATATATATATATATATATGTGTGTGTGTGTGTGTGTGTGTGTGTTGTGTGTTTTTGTTTTTATGTGTGTGTCAGTTATTCAGTCATTGTAGCATAATGTTAATGACCAGTGTTTTTTACACCATGGCATGAAAATAGAAAATAATATTTATCCGCATCGCGTCAATGGTTTATTTTTATCAATGGATTTATATAAAACTAGAAAAAATCCAAATTGAAACTGTTTGTCAGTGAATTCACCGTCGGGTGTAGTTTTTCCTTTCCAATAATCCTTCTAATCTGGAAGCGTGCGCTAACAAGTTTTATGTAAAAACCATAAAACTGAAGAACTTCCTATTTTACTTGCATAAAGAGTTATCATTTTTACAATTTTTCCTTTTGAACGTTTTAATATCAATGAATAAATTTAGAACGTAATTTTGTGCAATGAATATTTTAGGCTCTTCCTGTTTGCATTCAATTTCAATAATAATCCACGAAACAAATTTAGTGAAGTATTCCTATTCATTTCAATCGGCAGAACTTCGTTCATCTTTTTAATACGGATATACATTTATCTGAAAAAAAGAAAAAGATTTCGGTGAGAAGGAGCAAAATAAAAACTATTTCAATTTATTCACTTTCAGGAATATTTGCAAATACAAATACAGGGAATATACACGCGAAGTTTGAGCAAATCGTTTATTTTATCTTTTCTGAAAATATAAAAATCATATTTAAGGATGTTTCATGGACATTTTTTTCGATTTTAATAAACTGTATTACACGGAAAGTTTCAGAATAATGCTCACTCTAAAAGAGAAAAAATCTGGCATGAAGCTCAAATCAGTCAATATTCATATTTAGCTACAATGTTGACATAATTAACATAATATATATATATATATATATATATATATATATATATATATATATATATATATATATATATATATATACAGGGTACTTAAAAAATAGTGGTATAACATGTATGAACTATATGGGGTTATAGAACACATCGAAACAAACACATTTATCATCATATAATACTTGGTTCCAAGTGAAGTGGTTACCCGCTAGAGGGCGCTTTCCATTTCTCCATACACACGTTGTCTTGCACAACGCAATAACAGGACTGTAGTAAAACATCAAAACAAAGCTTTATTTGAGATAAAATAACAGCATGGCAGCACTGAAGGATCCACTTTCAGACGTATGGCGGTGCAAGAGAGAAAACATGTTGTGATCGGGAACACGCTTATTTTGAAATCTTCCTCGGTAAAGTATTTGCGCTTCCATGTCATTGCCTTTGGCGAGAGACAAAATGCATTTCTGCCTTCTCCATATTGGTATACCGATCCATTCCAAGTTGCTAATGACCTTACATGCGGAAACCCCTAAAGTTATACTCGTGCCTGACAGAGACCTGTAGCGCCTGAAAGTGCTCTCTTGAGCGTGACATATTCAGTTGCGTATAAATATATGTATGGTTTCACTTTCTCCACATCAATAATCTTAAACGCATTTGTCAAAATTACCAATATCCGGAAGTATTTGTAAATAATATTATTCATAATTTCAAATATACCACGTAATAATTTTACACATGCATTATATATCTTTGATTGGATAACTCAATTTTGAGAATTCACCCATTCTTATCACCTAACTTACCACTTGGCCTCAGTCTAATACTGTTTACTATTTTCGAATTACTATTTTCCACTTGTCCTGAGTCCTATACTGATTACTATTTTTGAAAGTCTCCATACATATTATGTATCGTTCAAATGTATTCATTCCGGTGCCCACTCGCATTGACGAATTGAGGTGAAATGCTCAGTCGCTTGTTCAACTTACACGTGGAAACAATGCTTGTGAGTTCACATTTCTGTTCGAGGAGGTATTATTTTTCTGATTTGTAATTCAATTGTTTTATTTTTCTCCTTCCACTAGCCAGTAGACAGTTCCAATGGTGTCTATAGTTAAATACTGTCGCCATTGTCAGAAACTGGCTATTCTATCGGTTTTAATTTGAATTGTATGGCTGTCCTGATGAGAATGCAATTTCGAACTAACCGCCATTTTTTGTGTAGTTTCAATTGATTGTTCTCTATGTCTTAATCTTTTATCTTGAGCTAATTATTATTGTCTTTTCTCATTTTTTCCGTGTTTTCTTTATCTTTTTATTTATATTTATATACTTTTAATTGTGAATTTTGTATCCTAATATTCTTCTCATCCCCCTTTCCATTGTAGTGATTTGTTACCTTCTATCTTTATCCTTAGTCTTGGTCTATAGTTACTCATTTGTAACAGATATGCTAGAGATGGGTTTTTTTGTACATTCAGTAGTTTATGCATAATTTTCGAATAAAATCTTTCAATTTTTATTTAGACACACATATATATATATATATATATATATATATATATATATATATATATATATATATATATATATATATATATATATATGACGGTAGAGGACGTCACTAGAGGACAGCGCTATCTACAAACGAGAGACTATATAAAGGAATCGGCGATAGACAGACGAGAAGGAAGGGAGCAGCGAGCGAGAAGTTGATCGCGGAGGTCACTCAGACGAGCAAGGGGTTGGAAGCGAGAGTTCACTCAGACGAGATGCTCTTAGTCGCTTAAACGCTATTGATTGCTTAGATGAAAGCAAGCAAGACGGAATCAAGAGCGAGACGGAGACGAAAGTGAGACAGCAAGGACGAAGTACTGATGCGGAATAGGAGCATGCAAAGACGATTGCCTGTGACGTTCGATATCTTCAACTTATAAATAGCTTAAACAGTGTGTATAACCGAATGTCTTAAGTAAAGGCATGTAGTTGTGCAGAGTGGAGTCGTCTTTTGTCAACTTCTCACCTGGAAAACTCACATTATGGGCTCGACACTGATCCGAAAACCAACTAGACCGGGATCATCAAGCCAGCTGGACCAGGATCCGAAAACCATCTAGACCGGGATCATTAAGCCAACTAAACCGGGATCCGAAAACCAACTAAACCGTGATCCGAAAACCAACTAGACCATGATCCGAAAACCAACTAGACTGGGGGACTGGGATCCAGCAAATGAACTAGACCGGAATCAAATCTACTAGACCGGAATCAAATCAACTAGACCGGAATTAAATCAACTAGACCGGAATCAAATGAACTAAACTGGAATCAAACCAACAAGACTGGAATCAAATCAAGTTGACCGAGAGATGAAAATATTTTCAATATGGACTCTAATTTTTGTTTCGAGAAA
Organism: Amaurobius ferox; assembly: GCA_951213105.1. Taxonomy (NCBI): domain Eukaryota; kingdom Metazoa; phylum Arthropoda; class Arachnida; order Araneae; family Amaurobiidae; genus Amaurobius; species Amaurobius ferox. Next base: position 105,564,834 of record OX578139.1, on the reverse strand, counting down.
ATAGTGAGTGACGAATTATTAGTACAAGACGATACTCCAACGAACTACAACTTCCGACGGTGAGTACAGAATTTTTTCTTCTAAAACTATGGCATATCTTGCGCGGGCACGAAAAGCAGATTTAGTCACTTTGGTGGATGAATTAGGTCTTACTACGCCAGCAAATCCAAAGATTTCGCAATTATCGAAATTAGTACTCAGTTCTGAATGTTATGATGAGGAATCCGTGAAAAATGTTTTGAATTCTATTACAGCTGAACGAGAACAGGAAGAAAAAATTGCTGAGGGCGAACGACAATTAGAGAGGGAAAAATTGAAATTGAAACGGCAAGTGAAAGGATATATGATTCAGAGATAGCCGGTACATGAAAATCCAACGATTTACTTAAATTGATTAACCGTTTCGAAAAACACAGTGATATAAATGTTTACGTAACTCTGTTTTAAAAGCAAATAAATTGAGTCGAAATACTGAAACCAGAGTGGGTTACTTATTTGTTGGGTTTACTCCCATTAAAGTTAGTGAATTTAATCACACGAGAGCCAGATGAGAAGTCTAATGACTATAATTATGTAAAGAAATTGTTACTGAAAAGGTTCAAATCAAATGCGGAACAGTTCCGTCAAAATTTCATATCGCATAGGAAAGTCGATTCTGCGACGGGGCTTGATTTTGCGTTTGACTTAAGAAATTACTTCGAAGAATAGATATGAGGTTTAGAGGTATCCAATTACGACAATCTCAAAGAGTTTATGATCGTATATCAAATTAAACAAAAATTGCCTAATGAGATACTCGAACATTTTATTGATTACCTTCCTAAGATGAAGCAAATTGTTGAATTTGTAAATAAATAAGATAAATACGAAGCAGAACGATATCAGTTGAAAACGGGTTCGAAAATATCGGATGAAAAGTACATAAAACGCTTTAGTAAAGTTTATGACAAAACTAAGATTAGCGTATGTACGTGGTCATGGAAACATCACCTTTATCAAGTGTTTTAATTGCAATGAAGTAGGTCATAAATCAATTGACTTTAAGAGTAAAAAAGGGAATTCAGTGTTTCAAATGTAAAAATTTTGGGCATAAAAGCTAACGCTTGTGATCGAAAAGAAGTAAACAGAACTCGAGTTCGTAATACCCTAAATTTTCCGAGAAAAGTGAGAAAAAGTGTTGAAATATTGGGGAAAAGAGCAGATTCTTTAATTGATACTGGAAGTTATGCTGCAATGATAAAATGCGAATTGTATGTGGAGATTGGATCACTAACATTAACTATTGACGATGTAACTCTAATCGGCATTAGCAGATACAAGACAGCGCCTCTAGGTTTTTCCTGTAGAAATACTCATTGATAAATATGCAATTCTTACAAATATTTATGTTTTAAAAAGTTTGTGTGATCAAGTAATTATTGATATTGATGTAATAAATAAACATAATTTTTCTCCAACTGGAAATGGCATAAAAAATTTGGAAAAACGCGATATTCAAGTGAATTACGCACGAATTGTTCATAAAACAAAAATACCGATTGATCAAAGTAGTAAAATATCATCTGAAAAATTGAGAGAAAGGAACGGAATCAACTTAAACATTCCGAATTCGTTCTGCTTACGCACTGAATCTCTTAAGGATGAATATAGAAATAGCTTCAATGGAAACTTAAGTAGCGGATTTCGGAAAGAAAAGGCTAAGGAACTTGTAAGGAAAAATGACAAGTTTGTAAGTTTGTTTTCAAAAATAGATGTAGAAAGTAATATGGACTTAACGCATATTTTAACTGAAGCTCGTGATGGATATGGTAAAAGGGTATAGAAAACCCCAGGAAACTAAAAGCACTGAATTAAAAATGAACATTATTTCAACTGACGAGATACCTGTTAATCAGCGTTCACATAGAATGGCGATCGCGGAACAAAAAGTTGTTGAAAGACAATTACAAGTATGGTTGGACAGTAGTATTATTAAGCCCAGCTGTTCAGATTACGCAGCTCCAGTAGTTTTATATAAGAAAAAAGACGAATACTTTAGATTATGCATTCATTATCGTTAACTAAATAAAAAGATAGTTAAAGATCGTTTTCAGTTGCCACTAATAGAAGACGCTTTTGATCGTTTAGAACATGCGAAAGTACTCACTTAACTTGTTCTAAAGAATGGATTTTTTAATATGGACGTGAATGAGAAAAGTACCAAATATACAGCTTTTGTTACGCATGAAGGACAATACGAATTTCTGAAAGTTCCTTTTGGCTTATCTAATAGCCCGAGTGTGATCCAAAGATATATCTATACAGCATTCAGAAATATTTTGAGAGATAACACTCTAGTTACTTATATGGATGACAGCATTATTTCATCACTAAGCGAAACCGAAGGAATAAAGAAACTGAGACAAGTTCTGAAAGTAGCATCAGATTATGGACTAAAACTTGATTAAAAAAATGTCAGTTTTTAAGACGGAAAATGGAATTTCTTGGTTATTTGATTGAGAAAATGGAACGATCCGACCCTCTCAAGCTAAAACTTTAGCCGTGAAAAAATTTCCTCAGCCAACAACGACAAAGCAAGTACAAAGTTTTCTAGGATTATCAGGATGTTTTAGAAAATGTACACCACAGTATGCCAGAATAGCAAAACCGTTAAGCGATTTGCTTAGAAGTGAAACAGAATTTTGTCTCGGTACAGAAGAGAAACAAGCTTTTAATACGTTGAAAGAAATGTTCTCTCAAAATCCAATTCTACACATTTTTAAACAATGATCGACATTAGAACTACACACAGACTCAAGTATATATGGAGTTGGAGCAATTCTTTTACAAAGGTCAGACGACGGAAAATTCTATCCGATTTATTTCATGAGCAAAAAACAACACCTCAACCGGAAAAATATTGCATCTACGAGTTGGAAGTACTCGCAATAATCGAAGCTTTGAATACGTTTAGGAATTACTTGTTGGGTTCAAAATTCAAAATTGTGACCAATTGCGAAACATTAAAAAAAACAATCGATAAGAAAGATCTTACTTCAAAAGTCACCAGATGGACATTATTGCTAGAAAAATTTGATTATGAAGTTATTCATAGGTCAGGTAAACTGATGAAGCATATGGATGCACTAAGTCGCAACTCTGTTTTGATAGTTAATGGTTCTCAAGGTGAAGTAATCGCGAAAATCTATATCGGACAAGAGGATGAAAACGTAAAAATGATAAAAACCTTTATTGGTAAAGACGAAAAAAATATTACCTAATTAAAAATGATGTTTTATACAAATATGTAGATGAAAGAGAAGTGTTAGTAATATCTCAAACGATACAGACAGAAATGATCCGAGAAGTACACAAAAAGGTCCTTTTGCTGCAGCAAAAACTGAAGAAATTTTAAAGCCAAGCATTTATATTCCAAGCGCAAGAACCCAAATAGAAAGTGTTATAGCTAACTGTGTAAAGTGCATTCTTTCTAATAAGAAGCGTGGGAAAGGCGAAAGACTTTTACACCCAATACCAAGGAAAATGTCCCACTAAGCACCTACCACATTCATTTTGTAGGACCACTTCCGGCCACGAACAAACGATATAAACATATATTCACAGTAATAGATGCATTTACCAAATTTACACGGTTCTATCCCGTAAAATCTACAACGTGACGAGATGCAATGGAGAAGTTAAAATTACAACAAACGTATTCGGCAGTCCCTCAAGAGTGATTTCAGACAAGGGAACAGATTTTACGTAGAGCGGGTTTGAAGATTATTGCCGCGAACATGTTAAAATAACAACAGGAATACCAAGAGGGAATGGACAAATTGAACGAGTACACAGTACTATTATTCCCGTGCTTTTTCAATAGAAGATCCATCCAAATGGTTTAAATACGTAGCTGATGTTCAGCGCATTGTTAATAGCTCCACTACAGAAAGTATAAAGTATACACCTTTTGAATTAATGAAGGGCGTGAAAATGAGAAATAAAGAAGACATGAAAATAGTAGAACTTCTTAAGGAAGAACATCTAAACTATATGGCAAAAGATAGAAAGAAAATGTGAGACGACGCCAAGAACAAAATCTTGAAATTGCAAGAAGAAAATCAGCGGTAATTCAACGGAAAAAAATAAAACGCAAATATATAGGATCGGTGATATGGTTGAGATCCAAAGAATTCAATTTGACACAAGTCTGAAGCTACGATCAATATTTTTTGGGTCTTATCGAGTTAGATCAGTAAAATCTAATGAACCTTATAATGTGGAGAAAATTGGCAGCCATGACTGACCCAATATAACGTCAACTGCAGTTGATCATATGAAGCCATGGTCCGGGTCGAAAAACCACCTATTCAAACGCCATTTTTGTTCTTGTTTTTGTTCTCTTTTCCTAATTTTAGGTTCCACAAAACTTTCGGGGACGAAAGAATTGTCCGAATGGCCGAATGTGGGATTGTGGCAACCAGGACGATAGAAGTCACTAGAGGACAGTGTCACCTGCAGATCAGAGACTATATAAAAAAGTCGACGATAGACAGACGAGAATGAAAGGAGGAAGGAAGGAAGGAAGGAGGGAGCGAGCAGAAGTCAATCAGACGAGCAAGAGGTTGGAAGCGAGAGTTCACTCAGACGAGATGCTCTTCGTCGCTTAGACGCTATTGATTGCTTAGACAAAAGCGAGACTGAATCAAGAGCGAGACGGAGACGGCAAGAACGAAGTACAGACCGGAATAGGAGCATGCAAAGAGGATTGTCTGCGACATTCGATATCTTCAACTTGTAAATAGATATAAATAGCTTAAACAGTATGTATAACCGGATATCTTAAGTACAGGTATATGGTTGTGCAGAGTGGAGTCCTCTTTTGTCAACTTCTTACCTGAAAAACTCACATATATAGTGCATAGAACAATAAAACGTTTGTTGTCTGTTTTTTGTATTCTTCATATAAGAGAAATATGAACTTTTTGCAAATATGAGAAAAACTCTAAAAGAAAATATCATTAATGTGTTTGAAAATGAAAACAGAAGAATGGAATTTATGTATAAATAGGAACAAGTGTAGTATTTAATGTCTTATAATAATGCATTTTGACCTCTTGCTTTTATACCCCAGAATTGAACGTAGTGCTTATCTAAAGCAGAATATCACAGAACGCTACTGGTATTACTTGAATAATGTCCGTGCTATATGAAAAGTGTGGGGATTGCATTTCATTCCATATTGTGATCCTTTATTAAAGTGGGGGATTCTTTATTAAAGTGTTGTATTAAACTAATTTGCTTAATGTTAGAAAATTTCAGAAATGTCTAAAATAAAAGACAATTCAATCCATTATGGATAATAACTAATCGAAAGGTACAGTTAACACATTAAGATAAAGGTTTGCTACATACAATGTAATCAATCAACAAATCGTTAGAATCTTGTTTTGTTAAACCTGTTGTACGTATCATCATATAATGCTTTTGTTCTGCTCGTTCACCTCAATAAACTAATCATGCGAACAAAACTATTCTTCGAGAAAGTGATATTTTTAGAAAATATGTGAGATCATGTCGCCAAAATCTATATTGAAAAGCGGGAGCACTTTCCAAGAGCGAGATCTGTTGTTAAAATGCTCAGAAACACATTTCTGAACAAACGTTTTCTATGTTATCAGAAAGTAGCGGAAAATTTTAATGATGTCCCATACGGAAAACAGATAATAAAATGGTACCATATGCCTAAAATTCTACAAATTTGTATATAATAATCAAACTATAAGTATTTGTAAACTTTGAGTTGGATAAGCTCAATGTATAGAAAACTGACAAAAATTAGGATGGCCAAAAATATAAACAGTTTACTTATTTCAATATATGTTTTTCTCGTTATTAGTTAAATTCTTCAGAAATGTACATTCAGAAATGTTCATGCTAATATATGTCAAATGCAATCTATATAATAATATTATAACGTGTCTATGGATATCAGACATTCCATAAGCCACTGATGACCTAATATTAGAATCGTCAACCCCCCCCCCCCAAATAGCCACTTGGTGACCTCGAAGGTTTAATCTTTGCACCCTTATAAAATTATATATGGAACATAAACTAACGAAGCCGGATTTTCAATCCATTCCCCAGGAGGTGGAGAAAATGGAGGTTTTCGAAAAATCTTTCTAGACCTCTTTCTAAACACTTTCTAATCTTTCTAGAAGAAAAGTCTTTCTTAACACTTCTAGTATTGTCCACGGAACATGATGTAACGGAGACTGGTATTCATAGCCCTCACAGTAGCGGAGAATGTATTTATTTTTCGATATTGCTCTATGGGTACACCAGAAGCTATCCGGTGACCTAAAATCTGATTCTTTGCTCATTTATAGTACTATCAAGGGATCATAATCAAATGCGGCAGGTTTTCTATAAAAATGACTACTTTCGACGCTAAGCACCATACGTTGTTAAACAGAATCAAAATTATTAAAAAAATGTTGCAAATTAATTTTTTTATGACTGTAAGTATTTTGTCTCTGACAGGCTTAAATATCAGCCATTTCTACTTTGCATTGTGTTAGCTTTTAATGAGGTGGGTCGTTTGCGGCCTGAACGTCTTATGTGTAGTTTCTATATAATCAGCGTTATAGAGTTAGAAGGTCCAAAGAAACCCATTTATTACATTTGATGCCTGATATTTTTATTTTAATTAAAGCACTTATTATTACTTCCTTATATACAGGTACAATAATGTATAAGGAAAGTATTGTGACGTTGTCGAAAATTCGAATTCGAGTTTTCGAAGGGAGAGCACGTTTTAAGTATCCCTGATCACGAATTGAACATTTTTAAAGTGATGTCTGTGTGAGTGTGTGTGTTTGTGCAAAAACGATAACTGAGACGATAACTAACGAACGAATGGACCGATTCGAACGAAATTTGGTACACAATTTACAATCCGTAAGCCTGTTGTTTTTATAAGCAATCGAATGCTCAGAAACCCCTAAATTTTCGAGTGAAATTTTGAAAAAATCGTCAAAAAATCAAAATCTCTAATAAAGTTAAGCAAATAGACATTTCGTATGTAAATTTTCATTAGAAAACGATTGACATAAATTTTAGAAGGCTAACATGAACCATTCTCGAGATATGTGATTTTTTGATATTTTTTTTTAAAAATATGCCATAAAATAAAAATAAATATTTCCTATTGAGAAACATGTTTACTTTTCATATGTAATACCATGCGATAAATGTGGTGAAATCATTCTCGTGGATCTAGCTCGTTCCATTCATGAAAAAAGATACTTTGAGTAATACTTTTGTATTTGAACGCCAATAGTCTTTTATCAGCTGTAAGAATACCTTATTTTTCCGTCCATAACGAGAGTTCATGTAATCCATGGCGATAGTTTGGCGATGAATTTGGCCGAATGTCGCCAACTTGGCAACTTTTTAAAATGTTGCTAAATTACCGAAAATCTCGCCAAATGGATAAAAATGACATTAAATCAATGAAAACGACGACTCATTGACGAAAATTCAATATCTTGGAAAGAATATAAGTATCTACTATAAGAATAACATTTTTTTAACTGTAAAATTAGTAAATTCATTGCATTATATAAGGAAAGTCATGTGCTGCCCACATCAGATTTTTTATTTATAAAAACTGTATGAAATTCTGTATTGAAAAGTTTTACAGTACTTTGCAATTATCATTATAATAGCATCTATTACATGCTTTTAATTAATAATTTTCATGGTCGCTTCAAAATTGTTCATCTATGGTACAGGTTTCTTCTTCTTCTTCTTCGACCCAGACCGTCCGACCTACCAGAAAGGTGTAAGGTATCTGTTTGGACGGCCGGGAAGTGCCACCCAATTTTGACCGGAACCCAGTGGGGGAGGCATCCTCAGGGACCGTACCTTCCTTCCCCTACCACCAACCTCTCGGAAGGACTTATGGACCCACATGTTTAACGTGATCGTACTCCACGTGAACACGGCGACAGTTTGGGCAGCGGCGGGAATCGAACCAGGGCCTACCGAGTTCAACTCCCCTGCGCTAACCACAGGGCTACCGCGCCCATGGCCCATGGTACAGCTTTCTGTCAAATTTGTTCTAATCTGTAAAAAAACCTGTCAACCGACAAACTGCCCCACCCTCAAACATCAACATTTCCTTCTCTATATATCCCACACAAATCGCAGTGAAGTACTTAATCGACCGCACCATATATTGATTTAATGTTTATTACTATACAATCATTAGAAAATGAGAAAATGGAAAAACAATAAGGAACAGGATATATACTATCATTGAAATCTGAGTTAAAGCAACCTTTATCGAAAGAATTTCGACCAGTTTCATCTTAATGACTTAAAGACGAGGTAATTAGTTTATTAAATAACAATGGACTATTAATAGCTTTTGTGATTTCGGGTTTAATAATTAAATGTTGTTCTAGATTGCGTGGTTGGTTTACGAAAATATTGCTTTAGTGTCAAAATTAAGTTTAATGATGTAAATGATGAAAGCATTTCAACTAATTAAGGACTTTGCTGCAGAAATAATTAAATATTTGTGATGTAGTGCTAAATATAATAATGTGCTGCACATAAGGCAAAATATGCTTTGTTTTTATCACATGACAGTAATAGAATTAATTTATAATGTCTTAAGAATATACACTATTTTGTCTGTCAGTATATATATATATATATTCAGTGTTTAAAAATATAGGACGTAAAATTTACGTTCACGTAAATTATTTTAATCTATTAGTCATTTGGTACTACTACACTCAATATCAATCAAAATAGGCAGTTAACATGCATTTGGTATGTGCCAGCTTCTTTTAAGTGTATTCATTTTTGTGTTTTCCTTAAGTTACACTGTTTTTTATGACGGTGTGTCTCAAATAGAAATAATAAGTATCAAAGCTATTGCGAGTGAAATAAAACAATAATTTAATGAAATAGAAGTTAACTTCATACGTTGAAGACCCAGATCGTCCGACTCTTCCGAGCAACAGCAACATACACTGTAAATACATTACATACGTTGTACTTTCAAATTTAAAATGTTGTTGAGAGTGGTTTTCTCTAACCTTAATTCATGGTCGAACCCTTTTAATGATATCTGGAGCTACTTAATGTAACATTTGTTCACTTATATTCGAAATATTCTTTTCAATGTGACCCACTCAATTTTTTGAGTGTATGACGTTTGTTTTCTAACATCACACCTTTCCAAAATCCTGAATAAAATAACAGTGGAGGAGTAAGATCTGGAGGGTATTGGCGGCCACCCATTTTATGAGATTAGATTTAAGCACTGAAATATGTATATATAATTGTTTCACATCTGTTGTTTAATTAGCAGTACGGCCGTCGACTGTCATAGGCTTGTCTTGCTGAAATCAAGAATAGCAGTCATTCTCCTCTAACAATGCAATAAACTGCTGCATTGGGTAATAATACACTTCATTATCCACTATTTAGTAAAATAATATTGGCCCAATAGCACGATAACGAGACATTAAACAGCAAATTCCTATTTTTGTGTTAATGATATTTAGTCATAATCGTGAGGATATGGTATAGCTAGTAAAATAACATACATAAAACATAGTTTCACTCTATAATAAAAGTATTGCACTGCCAGCATCAGATTTTTAATTCTAACAATAATTACAACGTCAGTATGAAAATTAAAAAAATAATATATTCTTCAACACGCAATTTTCCTCCTCAAAACTTGCCTTCAAGAACATAAGAGTAATCTCCTTAACATAAGTGGCTTTTAATGACGGTGATCAAACAGCTAATAGAAACCTCTGTCATTGTCAAAGCAAATAATGACCAGGATGTACCTAACACGGAATTTAAGTGATTAAAACACCATCCATCTAAAGAAATCGGCCCAGGTGGTGCTTAATGACCCTGTGATGGGGTAATTAGTTTATTATGAGAGATAAGGTACGCTTCTGAATGAATAACCTAGTTTTTGGCTTTACAGGGCAAAGAAGGTCTGAGAAATGTTTATGAAGAGTTAATTACCATATGAGTTTGTGCTAAGGAATATGCTCCTATTTCAGATAAAAATATTAATGTGTCGGTTTTGTGCCCATTATTAGCTCGTCAATATGCAATATCCGATATTTGCAATGGAAGAAAGGAAACTTGCTATATGTCACAATTAAGAAGCAAAATTGCAATCTCACAATTTTGAAAATATTTTTGAAAACGGTCAAATTCAGTTCTAATAAGTACTCCGATTTAAATTTATTCAATTTGGGTACCCGTTTACGACGACCAAGCCGCACCAGGTTACGACGACCACGTCCATGGTTAATTTTATAAATCGCTACGGGTGCACAAAACACAACACACGTTTTGTATAATGTACCACGTAACCAGCTTCAAATTTATTACTTTCGTTATATGCATAATGTATAAGGAAAGTATTGTGACGGGATCGAAAATTCGAATTCGAGTTTTCGAGGGGAGAGCACGTTTCAAGCATCCCTTATCACGATTCAAACATTTTTGTAGTGATATGTGTGTATGTGTGTGTGTCTGTCAGTGAGTCTGTGGAGACGATATCTCACGAACGAATGGAGCGATTCGAATGAAATTTGGTACAAAAATCACAATCCGTGAATAGTGGAAGCTTATTGTTATAAAACACAATCGAATGTTTAGAAACCCCCTAAATTTTCGAGTGAAATTTCGAAAACATCATCAAAAAATCAAAACCTTTAATAAAGTTATGCAAATAGACAGTAATTTTTTCCTAGAAAACGATTGACATGAACTTTAGAACGCTAACATGAATCGTTCTTAAGATATTGGACATTTTTCAAATAAATTTATCAAAAAATCCCATAAATTAAAAAATATTAACTGTTAAGAAACATGTTCACTTTTCATATGTAATGTCATAAGATAAATTAGTTGACATCATTCTGGTGGATCAAACTCGTTCCATTCACGAGAAAAGATAGCTGAGTAATACTTTTGTATTTGAACGTCAATAGTCATTTATCCGCTGTAATAATAACTTGTTTCTCCGTCCATAACGCTTGGCGAGATTTTGGCGACAAATTTAGCGAAATGTCGCCAACTTGGCGACATTTCTAAATGTTGCCAAATTAACGAAAATCTCGCCAAACATATAAAAATGATGCTAAATCATTGAAAATGACGACTAATTGAAGAAAATTCAATATCTTGGAAATAATATAAGTATCTACTATAAGAATAACATTTTTTTAACTGTAAAAGAAGTAAATTCATTGCATTATATAAGGAAAGTCATGTGCTGCCAACATCAGATTTTTTTAAATTAGGCTCAGGCTATACGAGGCCTCAACGGAAAGTTCTTAGTAAAAAAATCATCTAAAGGCATTTCCACTCTTCTAGAAAGTCCATCACCGATATCACTGCCCTACTCTCTCTCTAGCACGTTCATTCTCATTAAAATTATTACGTTTAGAAAAAATGTACGTATTGGGAAAGTACAATAATGGTGTCGGAAATATTGTAATAACGTTGAATATTTGAATTCCTGTTGTCGGTGAATATACATTAGAACAGGAGCAAGCTAATCACAGCGGGGAATTCCTTAGGTTGCGATCTGTGAAGAAGTTTCAATAGCTAGGAATACATTCTATTGGTTTTTCATGGAATCTGGTAGACAACTGAAATAATGTGGCGATGATTGGTTTTGATTGTAATTTAAAATGAAAAAGTTACGTTATTTTAATCTATATGACCCGCAGAAAATAAATTGTGAGATTATTCTGACACATAGGCACATAAGCGAAAGTGCTTACACGTCACCTATCACGACTCATGAAATATGATTATGTAGCTCTCATCGCTCATCAGAATGGAGCAGGTAATGAGGGGACCACCTAGCACAAAACTTCATAAATCAAGAATTTCAGAATTTTTTGTCAAAATAGTTTCCTACTATTCCAGCAAAGGTACAAGGTATTGTGTTTACTCTACTGGCCGATGGCAAAATTGACAAGAAAGATAACAGTGTAGACAGTATCCTGTAATAAGGGATAAATCACTTCATTGCAATCCAGAGTGTTTAGAAATTTAACAATGGTAGACGGAGCTAAAATAATGTTGTGAATCATTAATAGATTCAGAGTAAATATTCCTACCAAAAAAAAAATTAAAATTTTTTTCTTTAAGAACTTAGCACTTGATCATCATATGTTTCAGATTCTTGTTAATCGCCTGCTTTGTATTGCAATTAACTCGAACATTTGGCTGTGAATGATGGTGACCAGTTGAGCACCTACTTATATACAAAGCGCTGCTATAAAGTCACTTTATTGCACATCCTCATTTTTGAATAGTTTTACTCAGGTTATGGCAGTTACAGCTACAGAGAGAAAAGCGGACCGTCTTGCTTTTTTTCCTTCCAGGTAACAGTCTTTCGTTTGACACTTTCTATACTATGTTAGCAATTTAAAATGTTAGCTTAACACTCTCTCTTGATATTCACTATTACTTTCCCTATATACATATAATGTATAAGGGAAGTATTGTGACGGGGTCGAAAATTCGAATTCGAATTTTCGACGGAAGAGCACGTTTCAAGCATCCCTGATCACGAATCGAACATTTTTGAGGTCATGTATGTGTGTGTGTAGTTTGTGTGTGTGTGAATGTGTGTGTGTCAGTGAGTCTGTGGAGACAATATCTCACGAACAAATAGAGCGATTCGAATGAAAGTTGGTACAAAAATTACAATCCGTGAATACTGGAAGCCCATTGTTTTTAAACACAGTCGACTGTTCAGAACTCCCTAAATTTTCGAGTGAAATTTTGAAACATTTATCAAAAAATCAAAACCTTTAATAAAGTTACACAAATAGACATTTTTTAAATAATTTTTTCTTAGAAAACGATTGACATAAACTTTAGAACGCTAGCAAGAACCGTTCTCGAGATATTACACATTTTTCAAATAAATTTATAAAAAAATCCCATAAATTAAAAAAATATATTAACTGTTGAGAAACATGTTAACTTTTCATATGTAATATAATGCGATAAATTTGGTGACATCATTCTCGTGGATCTCGCTCGTTCCATTCATGAGAAAAGATACTTTGAGTAATACTTTTGTATTTGAACGGCAATATACTATAAGAATAACGTATTTCTCCGTCCATAACGCTTGACGAGATTTTAGCGACGAGTTTGGCGAAATGTCGCCAACTTGGCGTCTTTTTTACATGTTGCCAAATTAACGAAAATCTCGCCAAATGGATAAAAATGACGCTAAATCAATGAAAATAACGATTAATTGACGAAATGTCAATATCTTGAAAATAATATAAGTATCCACTATAAGAATAATCTATTTTCTTTTACTGTAAAAGCAGTAAAGTCAATTCATTATATAAGGAAAGTCATGTGCTGCCCACATCAGATTTTTTAACAATTTATATTATTAAAGCCTGAAATAAATGCTTGTGGTGTCGGTTTTGGTGAAATCACAGACAAGAAACAAATTTTAATTTTAAACAATATTTATTACTTCAGAAAATACCAGTCCAGTGATCAAATCAAATATTAATAACATTTATAGTGGAATAGTACATTTCAAAGTGAATCAGCAAATAACTCAGAAAATGTCTCTCGGTATGGTGTGACAATTGACAATACCTCTGGAGGAAGGAAAATAGAGAGAACAAACTAACATACATCTTTGATACATGATAATTACAAGTAACCTTCGTAATACATTTAAATTACATATTTTAGAACAACAATTTCATTCTTATAGACACTTATGAATTAATCAGGAAGTGTTGGAACGCCCCACGATCCCATCAATGTTATTGATAACAACTACTAAATTTTAAATATAATTTAACACATAAAAATTAAGAAATAAAACAAGAAAGATCAATCATGCTTAAAGCATTGATTATGAAACACTTTCCAACTTCAATGCAATTTTATTTAAACATGTCTAAAATGCAATACATTCCTCGGTAATATTTTAAAAATTATCACAATACTACATTAATTTATTATATTTGAAACCTTAAACCTTCATCGAAAAGAATTAACTTCATTCAAATGACGGCATTAAAGTATAAATTGCATGGTTTAAACATCTCTAAAATGTGATACATTCCTCGGTAATAATTTTAGAATTATCATAATACTACGATAATTTATTATATTTGAAAACTTCATCGAAAACAACTGCAATTCATTCAAATAACGTCATAGAAAAAATAACACGCCTGGCTCTCTCTATAAAAGCAGCATTTCATTCATTCCTAATTTCCCATTCATGTCATTCATCACAATACTATAATAATTTATTTTATTTAAAAGTTAAGACCATTGAGCTACAAGTAATTAAACTCTATGCTTAAAACTTCACCGAAAAAAATCGTCTTTCTCTTTGTAAAATCAATGAATATTTCATTCATATCAGCCATACAGACTCCTTAGGCTAAATTATTTAGTGTTAAAGAAAAACAGCAATTCTAATACAAGTCATTCTACGTATTTTGCTGTTTACAGTTTACATAAATGAAAAATAGGCTTCGTTGTAGAAATAATCAAATTTGGATGATCATTTAAACTCAAATATATTGTATTTGCGTTGTTTCAGTATGTAGATGCACAGAATTTAAGCAAAGATAAAGTAGTTTTAGGACGGATACAACACTCAATATGAATTCAAAAGAACTTAAAAAATCACGATTTTGAAACAAGATGGATGCCATATGATATTTTGAAGTGGGTCATGTGATCTTTTCATATTATGGCCGCGTGATCGTTTTATATAAGAGGTGTAATTATTATTTTAATTTTTATTTAAAAATCCACTGAATATATTTCGCTGATTTTTTTTTTATATATTTTATGGAACAATTTGAATATCACCTAAAATTTTCGAAGCAATTTGTGAGTTTTAAATCCGCGTAAAAAAATGTTTAAAAATTTAGTTTCCATAGGGCTCAATGTATTTCACTTTTTAAATCCGGGTTCAATCCAAAACTAATTGGGTGATATTATTCATTTATATTCCCATAGGTCTCACAGGTCCCATAGGTCTTATTCTTTTTGTTGTCAAAAATCACGTATAAAATAGGAATTTATTTGATATAATTGAGCACACGTAGTCTTTTATTTTTATATTTAACGATTTTTGCGGGTCATTGCGCAAAAATAGTGCATTCCTTTTCCCAGAATCATACTAGAATAACCTACAAATGATTTTTATACCAAATTTTGTTAAATTTGGTATATAAATCACGTGTAGGTTATTGAAATATTATACACCAAAATTTGTTAAATTTGTTCCAATAGTTTTTAGCTAGAGTGGATAACGGCAATTTCTGCCGACCATTTCGCAAAGAAGGCAGATTCTTTTATTACGAATCGTACTATAATCTAATGAACATCAGGATTTCCCACAAAAAACATACCTACCAAATTTTATGAAATTCAATTCATTAGTTTTTCAATTAGAGTGGATGTAATATGTAGAGTGGATATAAAGAGACACACAGAAACATACACAGATACACCCTTGCACACACAGACGTCTTCCTAAAAATAGTTTTTTCGTGTTGTAGAAGACCCAAAACGTGTAGATCCTTCGAAAATTCGAGTTCCGATCTTCGGCACGATTCCAATACTTTGAATACATACACACACACACACACACACACACACACACACACACACACATATATATTATCTGTGTATCTGTGCATTATTTGTGTATCTAAATTCCAAGCCTATGCAATTACAATAGTTGTGATTTTAAATGATCCCTAAACTTTTATTATTTCTTCAACGAAGCCTAATTTTAACTTATGCAGAATGCAAATATCTCAAGCGATTGTAAGGTGAGTTACATAGGAATTACTGAATTTTTTTCACACAAAATTATTTAGCTCTGGAGTCTGGAATACAAGTTATATGAATGAAATATTCATTGATTTTGCATAGAGAATCAGATGATTTATATTTCGATACAGTTTTAAATATTTAAGTATAATAAATTACTGTAGTACTGTGATAATGTAAAAGATATCACCACTGAATGCAACACATTTTAGAAATTTTTAAATGAAATTGCATTTCAGTTGGAAAGTGTTTCATAATCAATGCTTATGCATGATTGATCTTTCTTGTTTTTCTATGACGTCGTTTGAATTAATTTCAGTTGTTTTCGATGAAGTTTTCAAATATAATAAATTATCGTAGTATTATGATAGTTTAAAAAATATTTCCGTGGAATGTATCGCATTTTAGAGATATTTAAACCAGGCAATTTATATTTCCATGCCGTAATTTGAATGAAGTTCATTTTTTTCAATGAAGGTTTAAGTTTTCAAATATAATAAATTAATGTAGTATTGTGATAAATTTTAAAATATTACCGAGGAATGTATTGCATTTTAGAATTTTTAAATAAAATTGCATTGAAGTATTTCATAATCAATTCTTTAAGCATCATTGATCTTTCTTGTAAAGCATTACGTTTGAATAAACATAAAATAATAATTATTTTCATGCATTATTTTGCATAATTAAAATACTTTATTGTATTTAAATTAAAATGAATAATATAGAAAGAATAAAGCATTTGGAGAATGAAAATAAAACTATAATTAGAATTTCATTTATTAAATTGACTTTGATTCCCTATAGTATAAAGTTGCAAATAAATCCAGTCTTAGTTGGAGTCGAAGAACTTATATATTTCTATATCTGTTTAGACTACTATTATCTGTTGATCTACTGAGCTGAAATCCACTCCTTCTGCAATTGAGAGGACACAAAACTCTCCTCATTCAAATTTCAGATCGATATTCATCATATAAACTTTTCGTCCTCTTCATTCATCCACATTTTATACAGAATAGCATCATCTTTAACTTAATCATGAAGAAATTTAATTAGCTGCCGTAAATAGTAGGGTCTAAGGAGAATTCCAATTTTGATATAAATCAGATCACACAGCTGTCTACTAAATTTAACCAGCAATGTTAAGTGCTGTTGTTGAGACCCAGACCGTCCAACCTACTAGAAAGGTAACTGTTTAGACGTCCGGGAAGATCCATTCAATTTAGATTGGAACCCAGTGGGGGAGGCATCCACAGGGACCGTACCCTCCTTCCCCTACCACCAACCTCTCGGAAGGACTTACGGACCCACATGTTTAATGTGATCGTACTTCGCGTGAACACGGCGGCAGTTGTGGCAGCGTGCAAATCCAGAGAGCAAACCACCGGGATACCGCGCCCGAAATGTGCCAACAGCACGCGGTGTTCCCAGGTGGTCAGCGGAGGGAATTGAACCCGGGCCTACCGAGTGCAATTCCCGTGCGCTAACCACTAGACTACCGCGTCCTGCAAGGTTAAGTGTGTATGGAATCATGGCAAAGAACTATTGTTTGAGGTGAATCAAACTACTAATCATGTCTTAAATAGGAAATGTTTTATCCATTAAGACGAATGTTAACCTTTATATAATTACAATAGTTCCGAGAAGGAGACTATATCATCTATATTTAAGAGTGAATATGTAATTCGTTTCAAAGTTCTTAAAAAAAATATGTTTAATGGTGTTATGTTGTTATGTTCGAATTCTAGTAAGGACATAGTGGGGTATTTAAATATTTGTTCTTGCAAAGTACTACTGAAAGTTAGGGTTGTCTGTATTTACGCATAAGTTCAATAACCTACAGCTTAAGGACCTCGCATACGAATGGACCATGCTAATATATGGAACGAATGGACCATGCGGCCGATCCGAACATAATTAATTTAAATAAAATGTTTAAATTAATTTTAATTGAATGGATGAAATTATTGTGTTTATTTCATCTATGTAAAGGTGAATGTTTGAAATAATAAACTTTTATCTCAATTCTTCGTAGAAATATTTCACACATTCATGGTTTTAACACACTTGAATTCAAATCATTTCGGGCCGAACCGGCCCGAGACTTAATGGTCTTTGGGCCGGGCTAGACTCGGGATCTACTTGTAAAAATTTTGATCGGGCTTGGGTCGGGTTAAGCACTGGTATTGTTGGTCTGAACTGGGTGAAAATCTGAAATTTTGGGGTCGTGTACAGAGAATCAAAAATATAATCGAACAAGAATACTAGTACTGAACACAGGTAACTTAGACTAAATTGGGTTTCAAATTCTAGCAAGACAATGCATTTTGCAGGATTCAACCAATATGGTATTTTAATCATATATATTTAAATATCTGCAGATTTTTTTCAGTAATTTTATATTTTAATTTATGCAGCAAAATGCTGCGTATAGGGATTAACGATTGCAGGAATAATTGATATTTTCTATATCTTACGTCATTTGTTTTATTTTAGCAGATATTTTCTAAGTTCATGCATTGTGTTTAGTCAATTACTGAAACAGAAGGAAAATGGTACGGATATATCTTCTACTAGCATTTTAGATGTTTCATTTTTGGCATATATTAATCAAATGTCAGCCCTCTTTCCTTTTTGCACTTTTTGATCAAATATCATATTTTTTGTAAATTTGTTTACAAAAGAGATCACAATATTGTATTCTTCAGCTTTGCTTGTGAATATCATTTTGTACAGCGCGAGCGGATATTATTATAATTATCTTCCGGATAATTAAATTAAGTATTTGAATACACTATCTTGAATAAGAATGGAATTTTGAATACTATAAGAATTTGCTCATAATTGTGAACTTCTTCTTTATATTACATATTTCATTATATTACATATTAGTTTCTTTATATTACATATTTCATTCAAAGAACGGGTATACTACTAGTGCGACACAAAAAAGTCAAATATTCATATAATTGTGGCATGCCTCTTGGGAGCACGATTGGTCGTATCTTGGGAGTACGATTGGCCGTCTCTTGGGAGTACGATTGGCCACATCAATGACTTTGGGCACTCGGATCGCAGCAAGTCTGCTGGTAGCATCTAACTACTTTTATAGCAGAACTTATAGTTGACATTTTTAAAACCTACCAATATGTTTGAGCTTTCTATTTTCCACCCCCTAAGACAACTGTAATTTCTTCCTTTCTTCTTCTAAGCTGCTCCTTCGAACTTTCTTCTAGCATCATCCCCCACGAATTTGTTCTTATTGGTCCGAACAGCGAACGAGACATTTCTTAATATAATCAAAACATTTTCACGTCTAATTTAATTGTTAACAATATTAAGGCTAATAGATTTTAGCAAAGTCAAGTAATAAAGGGTATCTAATTATTTTGTTTTCCCAGAAAAATTTCAATTTATTATTCTATGAAGACTATCATGTTCTGGTTGCATCCAATTTTTGGTATCTTGCTATATACGTCTTTAGGACATGTTATAATATAGAAAATTTCCCTGTCCAATATTATGTAATTATTTTAAAATGTGCCATTAAATTCTATGAGAACTTTGAATTCGTTGTCTAATTTTATTCTAACCATACACGAAACACTAATGTGTGAAAGGGTTTTATTTAGATTTGAAGATTATTTTACTATTTTAACATCGTTAGACGAGTACTACCAAAAACTATTGCATATGCATAGGTTTTATGTAGATCGGATTAAATATATTTTAAGAAGATTTAGTTTTTATGTACTTTATATTACAGTTTTAACATCGGTATATGAATATTTAAAAGACATGTATGTACGGAAACTGTATACATAGATCTTATTTACTATAATTTAAGAAGATTAAGATTTTACTTTCAATTGAAACTTTTATTATTACTGCTTTTCATCTGTTGCATATGAATATTTTTCAGGTAAAAGGAACTCATAGAAGGTCGATTTATTATTCACTACTTTATAAAGAAATTACTGTAGTTTAACTCAAAAAGTAAAGAAAGACTTAAAATAGTTCATTAAAACAATTATATTAGTTCTGCACCTTACGTAGTTATAAAATAATTACGTATATAAGATTGATATAAACCTGGACTAATGTCTTCTATAGGAAGGTAACTTCGGAAACAGACTCTTTAGATTAGTGCCTTAAGTAGATTTTAATGATAATTATCCAATAATCAAAAATTATCCGTGCCACTGTCATAGCAAATTACAAGAAGTATGCCACGAAATTTATAGTATAAGTGATTAAAACACCATTAATTAAAAGTTATGAGTCCAGATGACGCTTAATTGCAAGGTAAGGTGAAGACTGCATGATCAAGAACAAAATCACATAAAGTATTATTTTGACTTCTTGAAAAAGTCATAAGTATAGCATATTTGCGGAATATTATGGGGAGACTCTGGTAACTATACAAAATATATTTCACCGGTTTTCAGCGAGATGAGAGGAATTTAGTTACCCGTAAGTAACATATACAGGGTGTCCGGAAAGTTACGGAACGACGCAATATCTCGAGAAATACACTTCGGATAAAAAAAAAAGAGCAACACGTATTCAATATTTTTAGAAAAGCTATCCAATGATACCCCTCCCCCCTCCTGGGGTGAGGGGGGTTGGGAAACTTTGAAATCTTCAATGGAAACCCCCATTTTTTATTGCAGATGTGGATTCTCCAGAAAAAATTACATATATTTGACCTACGATTTTTGATATTTGATCCCACAAACGGTGCTATAATCGAGAAAAACGGAAGTGGGGCACAAATGTTTAAAAATGGGAATGTCTCGGGAAATACACTTCAGATAGAAAAATAAAAAAATACGTGTTCAATATTTTCAAAAAAAATATCCAATGATGCTAAAATTGACCCCCTGCCCCCGCTAACTGTTCATGTCAGCGACAACTGTTGACTTCAGTTTAGAAAACGGTTCAAAACTAGTTTTAGCACTACTCAGGAACAACTATGTGGACATAGTTTTCTGTTCCCTTCGGGGTGCTTAATTAACATGAGTCCCCTTGCCTCTCATGATCAGGGTGATTTTTTCTGTAACTCCCCTTCCCTCTCATGATCAGGGTGCTCTTTTCTGTAACTTTTAAACGTTAGTGCCTCATTTCCGTTTTTCTCGATTATAGCGCCGTTTGTGGGAGCAAAAATCAAAAATGGTAGGTCAAATGTATGCAATTTTTTCTGGAGAATACAAATCTGCAATAAAAAATGGGGGTTCCCATTGAAAATTTCAAAGTTGCCCCACCCCCTTTTCCCCAGGAGGGGGTCAATTTTGGTATCATTGGATAGCTTTTCTAAAAATATTGAACACGTGTTGTTTTATTTTTTGATCCGAAGTGTATTTCTCGAGATATTGCGCCGTTCCGGAACTTTCTGGACACCCTGTATATTTCTTATTCTATAAAGAAATGAACGGTTGAACTGTCTTGTGGTCATGGTTGTAGCAGTTGGATGCATTGTATCATTTTTGTGTACAACTATTATTTTTGCCGCCCAGGTAGTGAAGTGGATAGTGTCACCGGCTGCTGTCTAGTGGGCTTGGGTTCGAATCCCGAGTAAGGCATGGTTGTTTTCCTGAGGATGAAGACAGTCTCCCGCCTTCTGGGTCCTCGTTAAATGAGAAGCTGCACCATTCAGACCTCAGTCAGTGATGCTTGCATGTATTAATAAGCTTTGTATTCTTGTCTTGTGTGTCATTCTCTCTGTCCTTCTTCTGGTGTCACTGGACCTGTATTCGTGCTAATGCAGAAACAGGGGTCATAAGCAACAGCTATTATTTTTATTTGCGTGATCAATACTTTGAACTAAAGCTTACAGAGTTCTCTTTGACGATAAAATCTTGCAATTCCATCCCAATTATTTAACTCGAAGAACTTCGTCTGACCAGCGCAAATATTCGGGATTCGAGCCCCAGTTGGGACAGCCAGGTTCTTTACAAAATGATTCCCCCAAAAATTAACCCTATACGTTGGTGCAATAATGTCGGGTGTTTAACTATAGCCTTAGTACGTTTGGAAAGAATTTAGTGGAATCTGCCCTCACAGCAAAGACATGTGTGTCACATGTGTGACAGTGACGTTGTAGTCACATGACACCTGGGTCACAATGTGACATCATATTTGTGACTTTTATGCGACGTTACGTATTAGTAACTTTGTAACTTCATTGTAACTCTATTCTGTGACGTTTCCACAATTTAATTAACACGTAACAAGTGACGACATTTCAATGGCAATTACAATGTGACGTCACAAACAAGTTAATATACGACGTCACAAACGACCATGAAAATGACCAAAATGATTTCGCTGTGTCCTCAATATGATATTGCAGAGACGTACTGTGACGTCCTGTGACGTCCCAAAGTCACAGTATGACGTAAATCTTACGTCACTGTGAAAAAAAATGGTGTTAGGGTGGGATATTAAGTGCCGATTTCGCATCAAGAGGCCATTGGCCATGCATGATACTAACCTGGATAAAAAATAGTATCTGAACTCTATGCTGAGATTAAATTAGCCAGACGTATTCAATCAGATTGCCAAGTTGCACCTCAATAAGTCTTTAGAATGACTTTAGACTACAATATTCAGAGTACAGATTGATGATAAGAGCTTGCAATGTCTTTCGCAGTAGTTCAAATGTGAGAGCGTCGGCTAGCAAGGTTCTTTATAAACAATAGCTTAAAGTGGGTCTTGTGCCAATGAAAACATATGTGCTTACATATGTGTTATATATTTCCGTACTCGGGATTAAAATATCATCCCTATAGTGAACGGTTTGGCCAGAGATGATCCTGCAGATAATGAAATTATGGGTGGAATATTTGTTTTTGGGAATAACTTGATAAGAATTTTTATGTTTCATTAAACGTTTGTTCTAAAAAAAAACCCATTTTTCCAACATTTTACTATTAAGATATTTCAAGCAATTTTTATTTTGCAGCGTAGGACGTCTTCAATACCATGCCTTCACTGAGCGGCTTTAAGAAAGTTATCACCTAAAATATGCAATCTAATTTGGCAAAATTCTTTCAAACAATTAGACCGAGTCTATGGAATGTTTTACATATGTTTCATTTTCCTATATCTCCCTCAAATCAACGGCAATAAAATTAATCAGAGTGCGCTGAGAATACTAGCAATTTTTCTTCTACTGTCACCCACGTGTACTATTCTATAGCTTTGGCTGAACTTACTTGTATAAATAAGGGTGCTCTTCGTCATTGCCCACTGTTTTCTGCTATCGAAACTAGTCGATCCCTATATATTTGTATGTATGCTACATTTACGAATTTCCTATGTTTTACAGTTATTACTTGGGTAATTAAATTATTACCCGACTGCTTGTCGTGTCTGTCTGTTACGACTTCTTATAACTATACAACGTTTAAACCGCATAGCATATTTTTATTAGTGTCTTAAGTTTAAAAGGGAGCAAGTTTACGTCCAAAATAGTTCAGATTCTGTATTGCGTCAATTTGGTTCCCGTACTATACCAGGCAATGTCGTCCATTAATACCATATAATATTGGTATTAATTGAAAAGAAAATTTGCAAAAATGAATATATTTTACAACTTTTTTAACATTCACTTACGGATATGGTCATTTTTATGTATGTACTGTATTGAATTCTAAATGCATATTAGTAAAGCTGTGATATCGCTTCGTTTAAACTAAAAATTTGGAAAAGCCGCAGCTCCGGGGAAATAATATTTGAATTTTAAGTGACTTTTAACGATAATTATCTAAAAATTTTCGAAAATATGTCTGACAGTTACGAAAAATAGGAACTCAGGCTGCTCTGTTGTCTACTTTTCACGATTAAATCACCATTTATCCAAATAATTCTTTCCGGGAGAAAATTAATTGCTCATCAACGGATAATCAGTTTATTTTAAAACATGAGATAAGAGTTTGTTAAAAACCATTGTGTTTTTGGCACTGTCAATAAGTTCTGAAGAGTTTCTTTTCAGCTGTAGTAATATGATTTCATATCTTCCCACTTAATTGAAATTTATTAGTGATAAAAATTTTGCCATACTATTATTTTTACGATATATTTTCTCTTGAAGTGTTCAGGGAACTCTT
This sequence comes from Amaurobius ferox, assembly GCA_951213105.1. Classification (NCBI taxonomy): domain Eukaryota; kingdom Metazoa; phylum Arthropoda; class Arachnida; order Araneae; family Amaurobiidae; genus Amaurobius; species Amaurobius ferox. The sequence goes on along the minus strand of OX578139.1, from coordinate 105,540,823 downwards.
ATAGAGTTTAGAGAATCACTGATATAGATACAGCATCAAATTCTGGATGACGATAGAGGTTTTGCTAGGGATTTCCACTTCTAATTATTTTTTTTTATCATTTCCGATTCAAAGTATGTACCTTTATACTTTACTTACAGCTCAAACTGCTGCTAAAGTAATACAACTAAAATGACTTCGTTAGAAGAATAATACAGTGTGTTTCTAAAGTCGCGCAACCCACATTTCGGTTGATATCTCTCATAAATATAAAGGCAGATGTTTGAATTTGGCGCTATTTATACATCATATAATGCGCAATAGATGGCGTTGTTAGTACAGAGTCAGTTCACATAGTTCTAAAATGGCGCTTATTCTTTTTTGTATTGGGATATATCAAACGAAATGTGAGTTGCGCGACTTTAGAAACACCCTGTACAACACAAAATTAATAATACTGCCTGGTTGTGTAGGCAAAAATAGCCATCTTTCGTCAAACCATACAAGAAAAGAGACCTTCATTCGTGAGAGAAAGATCGACGAATAATACACGAGCAGCAAACGGACAAGGTGTTGTCAACGGCGGGAGAAGAAAAACAACCAAATATTGGCAATTTTTCCCTAAAGTTTCAAGAAGCTAAGATCAGTTTGACTACAAATTCCATTTTTAAATTGGAATTTCTGAAATTTTGTCAAATCTCTCCTCGGGAAACGGCCTTTATTAATGATAATTTATCCTTTATTACTTTCTGCTTGGAAATCTCGGGTTTAATTTTTGAATTTCATATACATCTTTCTTCTTTTCTAGTGATTTCCATCCTTTACCTGAATATTATTTTTATTGTTTCTTTTGTCGATATTAGCTTTTTAGTGTCCAAACTTTGTTCCATTTATTACTTTCCTTATATATATATTGTATAAGGAAAGTATTGTGACGGGGTCGAAAATTCGAATTCGAGTTATCGACGGGAGATCACGTTTCAAGCATCCCTGATCACGAATCGAACATTTTTAAAGTGTTGTCTTTGTGCATGTATGTGAAAGCATGTGTTTGTGTGTGTGTGTGTGTGCGCGTGAACGTGTGTGAGTGTGTGTGCGCGTGAACGTGTGTGAGTGTGTGTGCGCGTGAACGTGTGTGAGTGTGTGTATGTCAGTGAGTCTGTGGAGACGACAACTGACGAAAAAATGGACCGATTCGAACGAAATTTGGTACAAAAGTTACAATCCTTAAACAGTGGAAGACTATTGTTTTTATAAGCAATCGAATATTCAGAATCCCCTGAATTTTCGAGTGAAATTTTGAAAAAATCGTCAAAAACTCAAAACCTCTAATAAATTTACGTAAATAGACATTTCTTATATAAATTTTCATTAGCAAGCTATTGACATAAATTTTAGAACGCTAACGTGAACCGTTCTCGATATATTGCACATTTTTCAAAAAATCATATAAAATAAAAAAACAATATTTCCTATAGAGAAACATGTTCACTTTTCAGATGTAATACCATGCGATACATTTGATGACATCATTCTCGTGGATCTAGTTCGTTCCATTCATGGAGAAAGGTACTTTGATAAATAATTTTTTATTTGAACGCCAATAGTCATTTATCTGCTGTAAGAATAACTTATTTTTCCGCCCATAACACTGGGGGAGATTTTGGCAATGCATTTGGTGGAATGTCGACAACTTGGCGACTTTTTTAAATGTTGCGAAATTAACGAAAAACTCGCCAAATGGATAAAAGTGAAGCTAAGTCAATGAAAATGACGACTCACTAACAAAAGTTCAATATCTTGGAAAGATTATAAGCATCTACTATAAAAATAACATATTTTCTTTTACAGTAAAAGTAGTAAATTTATTGTATTATATAAGGAAAGTTATGTGTTGCCCATACCAGATTTTTATAATCAGTTACCAGATGCAAAATGTTATACGTATTAAAATATATGAAGCAAAATTTTAGTACCAGAATTTTTTCTGAAATATGTATAAACGCTATTTAAGCGAGGGATAACATATAAATTTTAAGTCTTAGGTATGTATTACGAAATAATTGTCTGATTATGATAAGACTTCTTACGTATTACATTCCTTCAAATGCTAACTTAACTGCCATGCGTAGTGTTAACTTGTTATCATGACGATTTACCTCAAATTAATGATATATCACATAATATAGCATATAAACCTGTTTACGGGGCTCCATAGCTAGAATCCATTGTTGAATGAGATAATGTTGTTGCGTGTGTGACTGATGCGAAGACTTCCAGCGGATTAGACTGTCTCTTCGGAGCGGCTATAATGCAATTTCAACGCACCAGTGATATACGTAGCTGTTGTTTCTAGTGCCTTGTGTGAAAGCTAATTGTCCCTAAATCTCACGATGTTTGACTTGTTAATATAGTGGAAACATAAAATGTGAAAAATTGTAACGATTGACCGCATATTAATAAATCTTGTAATATAACATATAAATCTGTGTACGGGGCTTTACAGCTAGAATCCATTGTTGAATGAGATAATGTTGTTGCGTGTGTGACTGATGCGAAGACTTCCAGCGGATTAGACTGTCTCTTCGGAGCGGCTATAATGCAATTTCAACGCACCAGTGATATACGTAGCTGTTGCTTCTAGTGCCTTGTGTGAAAGCTAATTGTCCCTAAGTCTCACGATGTTTGACTTGTTAATATAGTGGAAACATATAATGTGAAATTTGTAACAATTGACCGCATATTAATAAATCTTGTAATATAACATATAAATCTGTGTACGGGGCTTTACAGCTAGAATCCATTGTTGAATGAGATAATGTTGTTGCGTGTGTGACTGATGCGAAGACTTCCAGCGGATTAGACTGTCTCTTCGGAGCGGCTATAATGCAATTTCAACGCACCAGTGATATACGTAGCTGTTGTTTCTAGTGCCTTGTGTGAAAGCTAATTGTCCCTAAGTCTCACGATGTTTGACTTGTTAATATAGTGGAAACATATAATGTGAAAAATTGTAACAATTGACCGCATATTAATAAATCTTGTAATATAACATATAAATCTGTGTACGGGGCTTTACAGCTAGAATCCATTGTTGAATGAGATAATGTTGTTGCGTGTGTGACTGATGCGAAGACTTCCAGCGGATTAGACTGTCTCTTCGGAGCGGCTATAATGCAATTTCAACGCACCAGTGATATACGTAGCTGTTGTTTCTAGTGCCTTGTGTGAAAGCTAATTGTCCCTAAATCTCACGATGTTTGACTTGTTAATATAGTGGAAACATAAAATGTGAAAAATTGTAACGATTGACCGCATATTAATAAATCTTGTAATATAACATATAAATCTGTGTACGGGGCTTTACAGCTAGAATCCATTGTTGAATGAGATAATGTTGTTGCGTGTGTGACTGATGCGAAGACTTCCAGCGGATTAGACTGTCTCTTCGGAGCGGCTATAATGAAATTTCAACGCACCAGTGATACACGTAGTGACTGTTGTTTCTAGTGCCTTGTGTGAAGGCTAATTATCCCTAAGTCTCACGATGTTTGACTTGTTAATATAGTGGAAACATATAATGTGAAAAATTGTAACGATTGACCGCATATTAATAAATCTTGTAATATAACATATAAATCTGTGTACGGGGCTTTACAGCTAGAATCCATTGTTGAATGAGATAATGTTGTTGCGTGTGTGACTGATGCGAAGACTTCCAGCGGATTAGACTGTCTCTTCGGAGCGGCTATAATGCAATTTCAACGCACCAGTGATACACGTAGTGACTGTTGTTTCTTATGCCTTGTGTGAAGGTTAATTGTCCCTAAGTCTCACGATGTTTGACTTGTTAATATAGTGGAAACATATAATGTGAAAAATTGTAACGATTGACCGCATATTAATAAATTTTGTAAGATAACATATAAATCTGTGTACGGAGCTTTACAGCTAGAAATCATTGCTGAATGAGATAATGTTGTTGCGTGTGTGACTGATGCGATGACTTCCAGCGGATTAGACTGGCTTTTCCATATTCGGAGCGGCTATGATGCAATTTCAACGCATCAGTGATACACGTAGTGACTGTTGTTTCCATCGACTTGGGCGAAGGCTAATTGTCCCTGTGTCTCCCGATCTTTGACATGTTAATATACTGGAAACATATAATGTGAAAAATTGTAGCGATTAACCGCATATTAATAAATCTTGTAATATAACATATAAATCTGTTTACGGGGCTTTACAGCTAGAAATCATTGTTGAATGAGATAATGTTGTTGCGTGTGTGACTGATGCGAAGACTTCCAGTGGACTAGACTGTCTCTTACATACCCGGAGTGTCTGTGATGCAATTTCAACGCACCAGTGATACACGTAGTGACTGTTGTTTCTAGTGACTTGGGTGAAGGCTAATTGTCCCTGTGTCTCACGATCTTTGACTTCTTAATATAGTGGAAACATATAATGTGAAAAATTGTAACGATTAACGGCATATTAATAAATCTTGTAATATAACATGTAAATATGTGTACGGGGCTTTACAGCTAGAAATCATTGTTGAATGAGATAATGTTGTTGCGTGTGTGACTGATGCGAAGACTTCCAGCGGATTAGACTGTCTCTTCGGAGCGGCTATAATGCAATTTCAACGCACCAGTGATACACGTAGTGACTGTTGTTTCTAGTGCCTTGTGTGAAGGCTAATTGTCCGTAAGTCTCACGATGTTTGACTTGTTAATATAGTGGAAACATATAATGTGAAAAATTGTAACGATTGACCGCATATTAATAAATCTTGTAATATAACATATAAATCTGTGTACGGAGCTTTACAGCTAGAAATCAATGTTGAATGAGATAATGTTGTTGCGTGTGTGACTGATGCGACTGTCTCTTACATACCCGGAGCGGCTATGATGCAATTTCAACGCACCAGTGATACACGTAGTTACTGTTGTTTCTATCGACTTGGGTGAAGGCCAATTGTCCCTGTGTCTCACGATCTTTAACTTGTTAATATAGTGTAAACATATAATATGAAAAATTGTAACGATTTAACTCATGTTAATAGATCATGTAATATAGCATATAAATATGTTTACAGTGCTCTGTAGCTTAAGACCATTGTTGATTGAGATAATGTAAACCAGAAGAAGTATGAAAAAATGAAATTCTATTTAAATATTTTTGAACATGGAAATCGGTGTAAGGAACAAGAGATGGTATTTTCTAAGCCAGTTCGAGGCAGTAAAACCTAATTACCTTAGATAATATGTCAGACTCAATGACATCAAAAATAGGTAGATATATCTTACTCAAATTCACAATAAATAAAAATAAATGAATAGTGCCCTGCAGAAATCAGGTTCTACAAGGGAAAACTCCAATAACATGATTTCACTTGACGGGCAAGTACGGCTCGAAAACGTCTTCTAACCAATTCAGCTATAAATGCAAAAGTGCTGTAGCAATAGAATAGGGTGAAGCAACAACTAATGCGAAGTAACATATAATAGCGCGAAGCAAAAAATGCAATAGTGCGAATATCTTGAGAATGCTTTGCCGTATTAATGAGCAAGTTTAAGCAGTGTGCCCGACGGGGTACCGATATTAAGACTATAACTTATCGATATTATTATGGATAAATTAAAACTTTGAATGAAAATAAATGCCCATTTTATTATTTTCACTTTAACTAGTTAAAACACAATGGGATAGTATAATACTCCTATTATGAATTAATTAATTAGATTAATTGACAAATTGACATTAATCACTTTCTTCATGTATAAAGAAAATTAATAATTTTCGGCCCGGGTTCCATCCCTTCCGCAGCCAAAACTGCCGCCGTGTTCACGCGGAGTACGATCACGTTAAACATGTGGGTCCATAAGTTCTTCCGAGAGGTTGGTTATAAGGGAAGTAGGGTACGGTCCCTGTGGATGCCTCCCCCACTGGGTTCCGATCTAAATTGAATGGATCTTCCCGGACGTCTAAACAGTTACCTTTCTAGTAGGTTGGACGCTACCACAAATGCCGCCGTGTTCATGCGGAGTACGATCACGTTAAACATGTGGGTCCGTAAGTCCTTCCGAGAGGTTGGTGGTAGGGGAAGGAGGGTACGGTCCCTGTGGATGCCTCCCCCACTGAGTTCCGGTCTAAATTGCGTGACTCTTTTCGGCTGTCCAAACAGTTACCTTACACCTTTCTGGTAGGTCGGACGGTCTGGGTCTAAACAACAACAGCTTTCGCAATATTGTGATCAGAAAACTGATATAAACTTCTTGGTTTTGGCGTTAATCGAACTAATATAATATAGTACAATGTCTTGAATAAAATATATTTCAACATATATCATGCCCTTGCATGTAATTTTATTCTTTCAGCGACGAAATCTTTCAATTACGCTTAATTTCAGAATCATTGAAATTCAAGTGTGTTTTCCAGACTAATATAATTAATTTTAATGAATTAAATATATTTCAACATATATCATGCCACTGTATTTAATTGTATTCTTTCAGCGACGAAATCTTTCAATCACGCTTAATTTCAGAATTATTGAAATTAAAGACTAATATAATTAATTTTTAATGACTAATTTACGATTTTCAGACGTTTGATGGTAGTGATGTTGTTTTGAGTACTACATCTAAAGTTCATAAAATCCTAACAAATCGTGTCTTGCGTAAATTCAAAATATATTGGCACCTGTGTTAGTTGTACCACAATAGTCAATACCTGTGTCCATGCTTATAATACTTTTAGCTCATAATATTTTGTGAATGGACATTATAATGAAAATAATTTCTCTGTTTTCTATAGTTCCCAACAAGAAATTGACATACTTAAATCTGCAATAGACAGAAGCATTAACTCACTGCAAGGTGTACATGGATAAGCAGTAGTAACTTACTCTAAGCATGCAATTTACTATTGTTCTTCACATTTTAAAAGATGACAGAAAGGCGAACAATCTAATATAAATCTAGTGCAACAGTTTATTTGAACGTATAACAAGAAAGATCAATCATGCTTAAAGCATTGATTATGAAACACTTTCCAATTTCAATGCAATTTTATTTAAACAAGTCTAAAATGCAATACATTCCTCGGTAATATTTTGAAACTTATCACAATACTGCATCAATTTATTATATTTGAAAACTTAAACCTTCATCGAAAAAAATGAACTTTATTCAAATGACGGCATTGAAATATAAATTACCTGGTTTAAACATCTCTAAAATGTTATACATTCCTCGGTAATAGTTTTAGAATTATCATAATACTACGATAATTTATTATATTTGAAAACTTCATCGAAAACAACTGAAATTAATTCAAATGACGTCATAGAAAAAATAACACGATTGGATCTCTCTATAAAAACAGGATTTCATTCATAACTTTCTCCCATTCATTTCATTCATCACAATACTATAATAATTTATATTATTTAAACATTTTGTTTAAAACCATGGAGCTACAAAAAATTAAACTCTATGCTTGAAACTTCATCGAAAAAAATCGTCCTTCTCTTTATGAAATCAATTATATTTCATTCATATCAGCCATGCAGACTCCATGGACTAAATTATTTTGTGTTAAAAAAATTCAGGAATTCTAATACAACTCATTCTATATATTTTGCTGTTTACATTTTACATAGGTGAAAATAGGCTTAGTTGTAGAAATAATCAAATTTAGCATTTAAACTCAAATATATTATCATTGCGTTGTTTCAGTATGTAGATGCACAGAATTTAAGCAAAAATAAAGTAGTTTTAGGACGGATACAACACTCAATATGAATTAAAAAGAACTTAAAAAAATCACGATTTTGAAACAAGATGGATGCCATATATCATTTTGAAGTGGGTCATGTGATCGTTTCATATCATGGTCACGTGATCGTTTCATATAAGAGGTGTAATTATTATTTTAATTTTTATTTAAAAAACTACTGAATATATTTCGCTGAATTTTTTTTTTACATTTTATGGAACAATTTGAATATTACTTAAAATTTTCGAAGCAATTTGTGAATTTTAAATCCGCTTAAAAAATGTTTGAAAAATTAGGTCCCATAGGGCTCAATGTATTTCATTTTTTCGACCCGGGTTCAATCCAAAACTAATTGGGTGATATTATTCATTTATATTCCCATAGGTTCTAAAGACCGTCTGAACAACATACTAAAATTTCATTTTGACTAAGTCATTTTTACGGCAGTTATCGTGCTAACGGACAGACAGACAGACAGACAGACAGATAGACAGACAGACAGACAGAAAGACAGACAGACAAAATGAACAAAGTCATAAACACTTTTCAACTTTGTTGTAAAGTGTTAAAAATAATTCTCAAAACGAAAGAAGAACCACGCTTTCCAGTTAATGCTGTATCTAGTCTATGCAGCTCCGGCTACGATGTTCTTATTTCTACAATCAAAGTGGGTTATTCAGATAGTTTATATAAATAGAAGATTTAGATTTTTAAAACTATTAAAAAAAATCTGATGTGGACAGCACATGACTTTCCCTGCAGACTTATATACACATTCTCTTTATTTTAATTAAATTTATTTCACTTTTATTCAATTTTCGTTCTCATTCGGTAACCGGGTTTATTTTCAAAGGTGGCGTAGGGAAAGTACGAAAAACTAAAATATCTCGAGAACGGCTAGTCCTAGTGTAATGGGGTTGGTCTTATTCTTTTCGTCGTTAAACATTACGTATTAAACGGGCATTTAATGGATATATCTCAGTATACCAAGTTCTTTAGTTTAGATTTTGAAGATTTTTGCGGGCCGTTTTGCAAAAAAAGGCAGGTTATTTTTTTCCGAATCGTACCAAAATCTAATCAGCACCAGAGTGACCTATACGTGACTCATGTACCGAATTTTGTGAAATTCGGTTCATTAGTTTTTCAGTTAGAGTGGATACAAGCTTTTGCGGGCCATTTCGCAAAAAAAGGCGGGTTCTTTTATTCCGAATGGTACCCAAAAGTAATCAGCACTAGCCCCGGCCACAAGTGACTAACCTACCAAATTTTGTAAAATTCGGTCCATTAGTTTTTTAGTTACAGTGGATACAAAATCTGCACAGACAGACAGACACACAGACAGACAGACAGACAGACACACAGACAGACAGACAGACAGACAGACACACAGACAGACAGACAGACACACGCACAGACGTCACGCTAAAAATGGTTTTTTCGTATTCTAGAGGTCTCGAAACGTGTAGATCCGTCGAAAACTCGAGTTGTGATTTTCGGCATGATTCCAATACTTTCCCTATACATTACCATGTATTGCAGGGAAAGTAAAAAAGAGAATCGGCTAACGTACCTATATACAGGAAAGTTGAAAAATGCTTATGACTTTGTTCATTCTGTCTGTCTGTCCGTTAGCACGATAACTGCCGTAAAAATGACTTAATCAAAATGAAATTTTAGTATGTTGTTCAGACGGTCTGTAGGACCTATGGGAATACAAATGAATAATATCACCCAATTAGTTTTGGACTCAACCCGGGTTGAAGAAATGAAATACATTCAGCCTTATGGGACCTAATTTTTCAAACATTTTTAAGCGGATTTAAAATTCACAAATTGCTTCGAAAATTTTAGGTAATATTCAAATTGTTCCATAAAATATATAAAAAAAAATCAGCGAAATATATTCAGTAGTTTTTTTAAATAAAAATTAAAATAATAATAACACATTTTATATGAAGCGATCACGTGACCATAATATGAAAAGATCTCGTGACCCACTTCAAAATGATATATGACATCCATCTTGTCTCAAAATCGTGATTTTTAAAGTTCTTTTTAATTCATATTGAGTGTTGTATCCGTCTTAAAACCACTTTATTTTTGCTTAAATTCTGTGCATCTACATACTGAAATAACCCTTTCTGTTAGGTCGGACGGTCTGGGTTTCAACAACAACAACATACTGAAATAACGCAATGACAATATATTTGAGTTTAAATGCTCATCCAAATTTGATTATTTCTACAACGAAGCCTATTTTTCACCTATGTAAAATGAAAACAGCAAAATATGTAGAATGAGTTGTATTAGAATTGCTGTATTTCTTTAACACAAAATTATTTAGTTTATGGAGTCTGCATAGCTGATATGAATGAAATACTCATTGATTTTAAAAAGAGAAGGGCGATTTTTTTCAATGAAGTTTTACTCATAGAGTTTAATTACTTGTAGCTCCTTGGTCTTAATTTTTAAATAAAATAAATTATTATAGTATTGTGAAGAATGACATGAATGGGAAATTATTTATGAATGAAATGCTGCTTTTATAGAGAGATCCACGCGTGTTATTTTTTCTATGACGTCATTTGAATGAATTTCAGTTGTTTTCGATGAAGTTTTCAAATATAACAAATTATCGTAGTATTATGATAATTCTAAAATTATTACCAAGGAATATATCGCATTTTAGAGATGTTTAAACCAGGCAATTTATATTCCAATGCCGTCATTTATATGAAGTTCATTTTTTTCGATGAAGGTTTAAGTTTTCAAATATAATAAATTAATGTAGTATTGTGATAAATTTTAAAATATTATCGAGGAATGTATTGCATTTTAGAGATGTTTAAATAAAATTGCATTGAAAAGTGTTTCATAATCAATGCTTTATGCATAATTGATCTTTCTTGTTTAAACTCCTTCATTGCGGCATCTCTCCCAAATGAGTCGGGTGTGACATCACACCATAAGCGAGACTTGCCTTTTTAAATTAATTAATGAACATAAATTAATTTAAATGCGCGTACCAAATATGTTTATTCAAAACATATGTATATTTAAATATAGAACAGATAGAAACACTAAAATGGTAATTTTATTAAATATAAAAAATTGACTAAATTCTAAAAATGTTCTTTTCTTTTTGCAACTTGCTTTAAGAATAAAACCAACACAGACAAAATAATGACATTAATGAGCAAGGAGTAGGATGAAAATCGTCTTGATAACATAATTATGATAATTTTACTTATTGTTTCAAATAACTCTTGAGTCTACTATTTCTCTCACAATCGATACAAAATTCATTGAGAATCGCATAGTTTTCATGCAGCCATCGTTTACATATCGCGTACGTAAGTAATCGCAATCGTAAGTAATCGCAATATACGTAAGTAATCGCAATCTTTTGTGTTAGAAAATTTTTCTTCATATCCCTTGCATGGATTCACATTCAAGGTTTATGATGGTCTAGCTTCACTTTCCTTTTCTGCGCTCTTCTTACAAGGTTTTAATTCTGCTTTCATTGCAGTAGAACTAAAACCAGAATCATCACCAACTTCAGAACTCTGAATATCCGATTCAAAATTTAAAATTTTCATCAGTTTTCATTTCTTGCGTTAGTTGAAATTTCCTGTCTTTTGATTTAGCCTTGGAATAGAAGTAATCTCAAGTAAATATTTTGATGGAGTTTCAGATTCATTTTCGGACATGGCACATATAACCTGCAATAACATGAAAGAAAAAGAACGTAATTAATGGTAAGATTTTGATTTCGTATATTAAAAAAAAATTTTAATGTACCTTTACATTTTTGAATATAGCGACAAAATAAAATTATAATACACAAAATTTATATTAAATTTAACACAAAATACTAAAGTATCAGCTCAAAAAATACATGTGACGTATGACCCTGATTTTACTTGCGGCATGTGTACCCATTTCTAGGGGGCATATGGCTTCCTGACCTTGAAATCAAACATTGCGAAATCAATATAAAAACACTCTACACAAAGACTGTGCTTCCCTCAAATAAGGAATCCATTGACATATTTAGAATTTTAGCTACAATTTACACTCTGTGGTAGCACAGTAAAATATTTCATGATGGATTCTATAACTTACCGCAATTATTTGCCAATTTCATAAGAAAGGACAGGAATATAATAATTTTATTAAACGCATTTGAAACACTAAATGGCACACCGTTAAAGCTTTTCGCATTGTCATCTTATGTTACATTTGAGAACTAGGGCGAGTTTGCAATCTATACCGGATGCGGCATCTAGCCCGGAATTACTCTAGGTTCTAATAATGGAGGAATTACCCAAGTCTAAACTGACTGACTGAGCTACGGAGTAACGTATCAAAATTACCAAACACTTTAACTCCAGCGCAAGGCTTGGTTTTAGCATCATTAGAACCATGTCAGCTTCGAGATTAGCAAGTTCGAGATGGTGTCGGTCCCTCGGGTCCGACACCAAACTTTCCGTTCGGCCGGCGTCACGCCCTGAGGGCCGACACTGAATTTTCCGTTTAGCCGGCCTCGGATTCTGCTAACCGAGTGTATCGAATCTGATAAATAAACTTAATTTATGAAACATAAAAATCTGATGTGGACAGCACATGACTTTCACTGCAGACTTATATCCACGTTCTCTTTATTTTAATTAAATTTAATTCACTCTTAATTCAACTTTCGTTCTCATTTGGTAACTGGACTTATTTTCAAAGGTGGCGTAGAGAAAATACGAAAAACCAAAATATCTCGAGTACGGTTAGACCTAGTGTAATGAGGTTGGCCTTGTTCTTTTCTTCGTTAAAAATTACGTATAAAACAAGCATTTAAAGGATGTATTTGAGAATACCTAGTTTTTAGTTTAGATTTTGAAAATTTTTGCGGGCCATTTCGCAAAAAAGGCAGGTTATTTTTTTCTGAATTGTACCAAAATCTAATCAGCACAAGAGTAATCTATAAGCGATTTATCTACCGAATTTTGTGAAATTCGGTTCATTAGTTTTTCAGCTAAAGTGGATACAGGCAGTTTTTGAGGGCCATTTCGCAAAAAAGGCGGGTCCTTTTATCCCGAATTGTACTAAGAACTAATCAGCACCAGGGTTACACCCAAGTGACTTACCAAATTTTATGAAATTTGGTCCATTAGTTTTTGAGTTAGAGAGGATACATACATTGCACAGACAAACACACAGACAGACACACAGACAGATGCACATACACAGACAGTTACACAAACACACAGACAGATGCACATACACATGCACAGACAGATACACAGACACACAGACAGACACACACACAGACGTCACGCTAAAAATAGATTTTTAGTATTCTAGAGGTCCCAAAACTTGTAAATCCGTCGAAAACTCGAGTTGCGATTTTCGGCATGATTCCAATACTTTTCCTATACATTACCATGTATTGCAGGGAAAGTAAAAAGTACACATACAAAACTTTATTTATATAACATTAAAAATATACTTACAAAATTGTAATTTAGATAACATAAAAAATGCACTTACACTTCTTCAGTGTATGTATCACAGTACGCAATAGAACCTCTATTGCGTTGAGCGAGTTATCTTCGTGTATACGAAGCCCAGTCAAACATCCACCGAGTGCTTCCAGCCGGCTGAACCGAAAGTAAATCAAAATTGGCTCCGTCTCGAACGTGTTAAGAAAAAAATTAGAAAATTTAAAAATTTAAATTAGTAGTGACGGTGTGAAGAGCTAAATAAAACATGAAAAACCACATTTTAAGGGAAATTTTAGTCGAATCAGAATCTCTGTCTTGATCTCATTCGATCTGTATCATTTTTCAGGTTAACGAAAAAAAATATAAAATTTCGTAAATTCGAATTAGGGGATGGGGCTATTGGAAGGAATATTAATATAATATCAAAATGATTCAGTTCAAATAATTTTATCAAGTTCAAGATTTTTTGTTAACAAAGCTGAATATGAAGTTTCTGAAGAATCCATTAATATTTATGTCAGCTATCGTCTACACAAGAAACCGACCACTGACCACAGACAAGCAGACAGACATCACTCTAAAGATAGTCTCAACTTATTCAGCAGCTCATAAAACCTATATTGGCATCAAAATCTTAAAAGTGAAAATTTTCGTGAAGACTATACTTTTTCTATGAGAAAATAAAAGTAAAACTTTAATGGGCTTCGTAATTTATGTAAATGTTTGTAAAGTCGATTATTCTGGAATACCTTTAAACGATAAACCACTTAGAATATTTGAAAATGCTTCATTCCATTTTACACTACAGTTCTGAAATTCTATTCTCCCTAATGATCTAAATCCCTTAATTTACAGAATGCACTTGCCCGCATTGGGATTCCAGGTATTCTCCGTCTCTATCTTGCAATCTTAATCCACTTATCCCAATAGAAGCGTCATGCCTCACAGAGAACGCAGCATAGCGTCGTAATATATCAAACTTGGACGGCAAGCGGTAAGTAAATAATGCATGAACAAAGCATTTAGAATGCAATTTCAATGGAACTGTGTGATGACCGAAAATGGCAGAATAAATGTATTTTGAACAAGTCTCTGAATTTCTCCCTGTTCAAAATTAAATTATCTTTTCGTTTCCTACACGCACTTTCTACAAAACTAGAACGCATCAGTTACTGGAATGTTTATTTCCATGTGTTAATCCCTCTACACCTCTTAATCAGGGGCGGCGGCAGTGCAGGCTGGAGAAGGCTGTAGCCTACTCGGACTTTTTGGGTGCTAGTACTCAATTATTCCACAAATGCGTCGCAAAACCCCCAAAATTGTGTTATAATACTCTATCACTAAAAATCGTGAATTAATTAACAAAACTTTAATTAGAATTCCCATTTCGGTAGAAATGGGAATTCTAATTAAAGTTTTTTTGTTCTTTTTGTTGTTCCTTTTGCTGTTCTAAAGTTGTTTGTTCCGGGCGCAAAAATGTCTAGTTACGGCACTGGAATCAGCTGATAAACGCCGAGAAGAATAAAACCCTTGAGCATTGAAGCCACGCCCACATACGGCGACTTTTCGCGGTTAGCTACATCGGCTAGATTTACAGCTAGCTATAGCGTCTCTATTGAAGCTTTACGGCGCCATTTTGCATTTTTAGACGCTTGCTTGGAAGTGAAGCTGTGGCGTTACGGCGCTGGTGTTTCGTGTCCGTTGGTTTTAAGAAGACCGTTGTTTAAAAGAAGATTAACAAGAAAGAAGATTAACATTAAAGAAGTTCTTTTCACAAGGTACATTTTACAATTCTTAAAGTATAATCACATAGACTCTGCCTCTTCGTTCAACATCTTTAACGAGCTCGTTTTCGGCCCCAAAAGCTCCAAAAGAGCTAAAACTTGACTCACAGTCTGATATTTAAATGCATCTAAAAGTTATATAAAAAGCAGTAATATGTGTCATAAAACATGTAACACTTCGCGATAAATTTGTCGACCTCGAGGACTAATTTAGATAAATAACGCCAAATTGGCAAGCTTTTTAATGTGATGCCAAATTGACGAAAATGTCGCCGAATTGATGAAAATGACGTTAAATTCATGTAATAATAATTAACATATTTTCATATAATCATTGTTTAGCCGATGTTTCCAATTGTCAAGTTATATTTGCGCGAAATATAAGTTTATTGGTGTCTTAAAATAATTTAATTTGTTGCCATCTGCTAAATCCCATTCTACTTTTTAATGGTAAAGACATGGATCTTGTCCATTTCGCATTAGAAGGAGTAAAGTACTTGCATTATGTAGGGAAAGTCATCTGCTGCCCACATTAGATTTTACATTACGTAGATCAATTTCTTTTACTTTAGTGCACATGAAAAACTGATATGTAATGTCAACTCCATAAGGAAAGTCATGATTTAATACTCTTGATTTTACATTCTTGATTCAGCATTCTTGATATAACATTATTGATTTACCATTCTTGATTTACATTCTTGATTCAGTATATCAGCAAGTTGCACTGTTCAATTCATACAATAACTGGCCACTCTACAAAGCGCAGGAGTTCTACAGGGTATCCCATAAAGTTTGAAAGGCGCTTTAATTCTTTAACTCCTGGAGATAAGTGAGCAATAAAAAATACAAAAATGTTGAAAGTGAGGTAGGAAATAAGACAACTTTAATGAAATAGTCCTCTCATTCATTTTCAAAAAGTTAGACTTTTGAAATTTTTATACGACCCCCTTAGATAAATTGGGTCGATTAGAATTTTTTTTATTTTTAATGCAGCAAGATAATTTAAAAAACCCGCATATTTATATCTTTAAAATTGAGCGAGTTATATTAAATTGAATATTGTGAAAGGGACCATATATCAAATTAGAAATGTAAATTTGTGACATATCACAAAAAATATCATAGTATGCATATTTTAATTATGCGCCACAAACGCATAGTATCATTGCTTTCTATGATCTCGGTTGCGTAATGCGTTAACGTGCATATTAACGTGTTTTTGATCTAAACAATTTCCATAGTCAGTTTGTTTATGTCCCCTATTTTCACTGATGAAACAGCCTTTAACACGGTATGGAAAAGTGGCATGAGTCAGATTTTTGCCTTTTTCATAATTCAGTTGATTTTAAAAATACAGATATGCGGTTTTTTTAATGATCTTGTTGCATTAAAAATAAAAATTTTCTGATTTACCAAATTTGTTTAAGGGGGGTTTATAAAAATTTAAAAAGTGAAACTTTTTGAAAATTAATGGGAGGAGTATCTCATTAACGTAGTCTTATTTCCTACCTTACTTTCAACATTTTTGTAATTTACATTGTCCACTTATCTCCAACAGGTAAAGAATTAAAGCGCGTTTCAATCTTTTTGGGTCACCCTGTATATAAATTAAATTGAAAACACTAAAATATGTACTTTCCTTAAATAATGAGTACAAGTTCTTCAAGATCTGCTGAATATATTATCGTTGAATATTTTCGAATAACTTAATTTTCCTATTTTCGCAATACTTTAAAGCCCGTTATATATTTCAAATTATGTTATGCTTAATGTATTTCTGAAAATATTTTGTAATGGAATTTAAATTCAATAAAGCGATCCTTAAAAACTTGAATAAGTAAGTACATTACATTTGGAGCAAGTAATGAGACATTCGAAATATATTTAAACATTACAACATTCTTCTAACCTCACAAATGCAGAATCTAAATCCAATTTCAGAAATCTAACAATTTATAGATTGTTTTATTTGAATTTTCTCCTGAAATAATTATTTAGGCCAGCACAGTTAGGAAACTAATGTATTTCAATTAACGAAATAATTTTCTAGTAATATGTGTAGAACTCTAGCTATTTTATTAAGGATATGTATTCAGTCGTATTTTCTAAATTATTTTAAAGGATTGCAAAATAAACCTTAATTAAATTATGATTTTATTGTACATGCATTATATGATGATTTTTTTTTAAATATTGTGCATTAAGTAATATGTCAGTTTTTATTTAGATTCCTTGAGTGGAATCAGTTGCTTCATGATTAATTGAATAACTTTACTTAAGAGCAAAAAAAAAAAAACTGCTACAATTTTATACTCTCATAAAACTCACCAAATCCATAGCTATAATTTCCTTCTTCGAACTAGACCGTCCGACCTACCCGAATGTGTAAGATATTTGTTTGGACGTCCAGGAAGTGTCACCGAATTTAGACCGGAGCCCTGTAGGGGCGGCATTCTCAGGGACCGTACCCACTTTCCTCTACCACACACTTCTCGGAAAGATTTACAAATCCACATATTTAACGTGCCAGTACTCCTCGTGAATACGGTGACTGTTTGGGCAGAGTCGGGAATCGAACTCGCGTCGTCCGAGCGCAATCCCCGAGAGCGAAACATTGGGTTGTCTCTCCCGAGGCTATATTGAATTATAGAGGACAAATGTATACAAATCGGATTAATTAAGTAAGCAGTTATGTTCGAAAAACAAATAAAATATCATTAAAAGCAGCTAATAAAATAATCCCAAAAGTACGAATTGAAAAGAAATGTTACTTGTATAGGGTTAAAAAAAAATAAAAGTCCCTTACTAGTTTTCGAGGCATAAAACTAATGTTATTACTCGGTATAAGTGATATAGTGCAGTCCCACGACCCTCAACAAAACTATAAAATGTTTGTTAACAAAAATATGCTATTTTGAAATCTTTGCAAATACGAAACGAATAAAAAAAAAGTGAAACAATGAGAAACAATGAGTTAAAATCAGTACGAAAAAAATACAACAAAAGTGTAAAAAATTATGCCCAAAAGGTAATAGGAACTAAATGCAATTATAAAAAGATTAACAGCATCTAATATAAACGTTATAAATACTAAATATATTTATTCCTTAACTATAACAAAGGGATAAAGACTTGATTTTTTAATTCGACATTTGAAAATCCAAAATAAAGAAACGCAATTTCATATATGTGGTTCTAGTTTAGAAAACGCTTACAAAACTGAGGATTGCAGCTTATCTTTTGTCTAAAACATCATTAAGTCTCAAAATCTGAGTGTTCTTTCAAATGTTTACAGAAATGTTTAATACAAGACAAAAAATCTGATGTGGGCAGCAGATGACTTTCCATATATAATGTAATGAATTTACTAGTTATACAGTAAAAAAAAAGGTTTTTCTTATAGTATATACTAATATTCTTTCCAAGATATTGAATTTTTGACAATTAGCTATCATTTTCATTGATTTAGCGTCATTTTTATCCATTTGACGAGATTTTCGTTAATTTGGCAAAATTCCGCCAAATTCGTCGCCAAAATCTCACCAAGCGTATGGACTGAGAAATAAGTTATTCTTACAGCAGATAAATGACTATTGGCGTTCAAATACAAAAGTATTACTCAAAGTATCTTTTTTCATGAATGGAACGAGCTAGATCCACGAGAATGATGTCACCCAATTTATCGCATGGTATTACATATGAAAAGTGAACATGTTTCTCAATAGGAAATATTTTTTTTTTTAATTTTAGATGACTTTTTGATAATTTTTTTGAAAAATGTAAAATATCTCGAGAACGGTTCATGTTAGCGTTCTAAAATTTATGTCAATCGTTTTCTAATGAAAAATTACATAAGAAATGTCTATTTGCGTAACTTTATTAGCGGTTTTGATTTTTTGCCGATTTTTTCAAAATTTCGTTCAAAATTTAGGGGGGTCCTGAACATTCGATTGCGTATAAAAACAATAGGCTTCCAGTGTTTAAGGATTGTGATTTTTGTATTAACTTTCGTTCGAATCGGTCCATTCGTTCGTCAGTTATCGTCTCCACAGACTCACTGACATACACACACACGCACACACTCAGACATCACTTCAAAAATGTTTGATTCGATATCAGGGATGCTTGAAACGTGCTCTCCCGTCGAAACCTACAATTCGATTTTTCGATCCCGTCACAATACTTTCCTTATACATCTATATAAATAAAAATGAAAATCTGTCTGTCTGTCTGTCTGTCTGTCTGTCTGTCTGTCTGTCTGTCTGTCTGTCTGTTTGTCACACCATCACGGGAGAACGGCTGAACCGAATTTGATGAAATTTTGTGGGTAGCCCAGAAATAGCCCCACTTGAAATTATATCCGTGTTTTGAGTTTCTACGACCAGTGGTTCTCGAGATATTAGTAAAAAACGAAATTTTCGTTTGTCTCATCATCACGGAAAAACGGCTGAACCGAATTTAATGAAATTTGGTGAATAGCCTTGAAATATCCCCCCATAAATTTTGTCCAAGTTTCGAGTTTCTAAGACCTGGGGTTGTCGAGATATTAATGAAAAACGGAACTTTTTCCTAGGAGTTCTACTCCCTAACTCCGTGGTTTATCCAAACGAAAAGCTTGAAAATCGTTTGAAAGTGAATTAAAATTTAATCTCTGAGTTTGATGGGAGATTTTTTGTGTTAATTAGTCACTTTTTGAAAAAATGAATTGTTTGAAACATGATTTAAAGGGGAAATCTATCTCCATGGTTCATGGTTTATTTAAAACAAGCTTTTACGGAACAATGAGAAGTATAGAGAAATCAAAATCGTTATTTAATTTCGCAGTTTATGTTATAAGACATGACATATTTAACATGTTATAAGATTCTATCTTATATCATGTTACTCAGAAACGCAATTAAATTAAATCTGTCTGTTAATTTTAATAATTATTTTTTCGATTTGAATAATAAATAAATGGATATAAAAATATATTTTAGAAAAGAACGATTTGATTTTTCTTATAGCATTTTTGACTGGATAATATCAATTACGGTCTTCAGGTTTAAAAATTATTATTATTTATATTTTCGGGGATTATTGATTCAAGGATTATTGATATTTTCAAGTTATTATGCAATTATTTTATTATGACAAAAATTGTTTAAACTCATATATTGTATGTTGTACGAATCTTCTACAAATACACGTGTATATCTTTTAATCTACGAGAATATAAGTAGTACAGGTATATTGACATATGTTTTGATATATATTGGCATATATTGGAATCAATTACGACCTTCTGGTATAAAGAGTACGGATATTATTGAAGTTTTCAATTTATTACGTCATCTCTTTTATTTTGGCAAATATTTTTGAGACGCATATTGTAATACGGGTAATCTTCTACTAACACATTGGCATATTTTCTGATCTGCGACAATATAATTAGTACGGGGTTGCATATATTCATTCAATTCCTATTTTTTCTTCTGTAAATTTGCTTACAGAAGGGGCAGGATGTTTTATTCTTCAGATCTGATCGTGAAGATAATTTTGCATAGTGAGAACATATATTCTTAAACTTCTCTTTAGGAGCAATAAATTTAATATTTTAACAGAATTTGCACATGATTGCGAACTTTAAGTTTCTTTAAATTATACACTCCGTACGAATAACGGATTAAATTAAATGTGTTTGTTAATGTTTTTATTATTTTTTTTCGATTTAAATAATAAATAAATGGATAAATGGATATAAAAGTATATCTTATGAATGGACGGTTTGATTTTTCTTTTAATTATATTAATTGCTGACTGCGTACATCAATTTCATTTATTTTGGCAAAGAGTTTTCAAACTTATATCGTATTTAGCTACTAAACTCATATATTGTGTTTAGCCAATAAATTCATATAGCCGATTGTTGAAACAGAAAAAGAGTAGAGCGGGTATATCTTCTAATACAATTGTAGTGTTTTCATTTAGTATATTGAAACGGGATAAGAATGTTTCATTCAGATCTGCAAATTCAAAGCTACGAATTTGGAGGGATATCGCTAATTTGACAACTTTTCTTAAACTTTGCCAAATTGACGGAAATGTCGCCAAATTGATATAAACGACACACAAACAGCTGCCATAAACCTTCGGGTTGGTCGTGTGGCTTGGGTCTTCTACATATCAATGAAATTTTTTTTTGTTTTGTTAGAAGAGAGTACTGAAATGATGTTTGGTTAGCATTTCTCTGTCAGACCAACCATCTTACTTAGTAATACATTTAGCGAATTTTTAAAATGTCACCAAATTGATAAAAATGTTTTCAAATCTATAAAAATATCTTGAAATTGATAAAATTGCGCTACATAAATGATATTAATTGTTTTTTGTTAGGGGATAGTATTGTGATGATATTTCGTCAATTTGTCGCAAAGTGGAACTGTCAGTTCTACAGTCCCACTTGGCGATAAATTTGGCGATTTTTTAAAATGTCGCTAATTTGACGAAACTGTCGCCAAATGTTCCATAGAAATATAACTATTTAGACGATATTTTTTCTACCACTTTATTTGAAGCAAATGATATCATGTCGCTTAGCAACGGATTTAAATCCAATGTGTTTATGCGGCAGACGATTTTTATTAAATCCTTTCCGATTTGAATAATGAAGATATGTATATAAAATAAATTTCATTGCCATTTCATTTTGGACTGGATAATATCAATTATACTCTTCAGGTTTAAACATTATTATTATTGATATTTTCCGGAATTATTGATTCAGGGATTATTGATATTTTTAAGTTATTACGCCATTGTTTTATTGCGGCAAAAATTGCTGACACACGCATATTGTACGTTGTACGAGTAATCTTCTAGGAATGCACGGGTATATCTTCTAACCTACGAGAATATAAGTAGTACAGGTATATTGGCATATATTTTGACATATATTGGCATATATATTGGAATCAAGTACAGTCTTCTGGTATGAAGATTAAAGGGATTAATTATATATTCAATTTATTACGTCGTCTGTTGTATTTTACCAAAAAACATTTGTGACTCATATTGCAAAACGGGTAATCTTCTACTAATAATCGGACATTATAAGTAGTACGTGTATATCTTCCCATATAATTTTAGCACTTTAATTTTGACATATATTGGAATAAATGACTGTCTTCAGATTTAAAGATTACGGGTTTATTGGTATTTTCAATTTATACATGTAATCTACTAATACAGGTTATATTTTCTAATATTCGCGTATATAATTAGTACGGGTCCCATACAATTTTAACGCTTTTATTTTGCATATATTGATTCAATTCCATATTTTTTTTATATTTGCTTACATAAGGGGTCCAAGATGTTTTATTCTTCAGATATGTCCATGAAGATAATTTTATATAGCGAGAACAGAGATTCTTAAACTTCTTTTTAGGAGCATTATATTAAATATTTTAACAGAATATTTTGATTAAACATGTCATTTAGTATACTATAAGAATTTGGGCATGATTATGAATTTCAAGTTTCTTTATATTATATACTCCGTACGAAGAACGGGTATGCTGCTAGTTATCTATATAAATAAAAATGAAAATCTGTCTGTCTGTCTGTCTGTCTGTCTGTCTGTCTGTTTGTCACACCATCACGGGAGAACGGCTGAACCGAATTTGATGAAATTTTGTGGGTAGCCCAGAAATAGCCCCACTTAAAATTATATCCGTGTTTTGAGTTTCTACGACTAGTGGTTCTCGAGATATTAGTAAAAAACGAAATTTTCGTTTGTCTCATCATCACGGAAAAACGGCTGAACCGAATTTAATGAAATTTGGTGAATAGCCTTAAAATATCCCCCCATAAATTTTGTCCAAGTTTCGAGTTTCTAAGACCTGGGGTTGTCGAGATATTAATGAAAAACGGAACTTTTTCCTAGGAGTTCTACTCCCTAACTCAGTGGTTTATCCAAACGAAAAGCTTGAAAATCGTTTGAAAGTGAATTAAAATTTAATCTCTGAGTTTGATGGGAGATTTTTTGCGTTAATTAGTCACTTTCTGAAAACATGAATTGTTTGAAACATGATTTAAAGGGGAAATCTATCTCCATGGTTCATGGTTTATTTAAAACAAGCTTTTACGGAACAATGAGAAGTATAGAGAAATCAAAATCGTTATTTAATTTCGCAGTTTATGTTATAAGACATGACATATTTAACATGTTATAAGATTTTATCTTATATCATGTTACTCAGAAACGCAATTAAATTAAATCTGTCTGTTAATTTTAATAATTATTTTTTCGATTTGAATAATAAATAAATGGATATAAAAATATATTTTAGAAAAGAACGATTTGATTTTTCTTATAGCATTTTTGACTGGATAATATCAATTACGGTCTTCAGGTTTAAAAATTATTATTATTTATATTTTCGGGGATTATTGATTCAAGGATTATTGGATATTTTCAAGTTATTATGCAATTATTTTATTATGACAAAAATTGTTTAAACTCATATATTGTATGTTGTACGAATCTTCTACAAATACACGTGTATAACTTTTAATCTACGAGAATATAAGTAGTACAGGTATATTGACATATGTTTTGATATATATTGGCATATATTGGAATCAATTACGACCTTCTGGTATAAAGAGTACGGATATTATTGATGTTTTCAATTTATTACGTCATCTCTTTTATTTTGGCAAATATTTTTGAGACGCATATTGTAATACGGGTAATCTTCTACTAACACATTGGCATATTTTCTGATCTGCGACAATATAATTAGTACGGGGTTGCATATATTCATTCAATTCCTATTTTTTCTTCTGTAAATTTGCTTACAAAAGAAGGCAGGATGATAAATTTGGCGATTTTTTAAAATGTCGCTAATTTGACGAAACTGTCGCCAAATGTTCCATAGAAATATAACTATTTAGACGATATTTTTTCTACCAATTTATTTGAAGCAAATGATATCATGTCGCTTAGCAACGGATTTAAATCCAATGTGTTTATGCGGCAGACGATTTTTATTAAATCCTTTCCGATTTGAATAATGAAGATATGTATATAAAATAAATTTCATTGCCATTTCATTTTGGACTGGATAATATCAATTATACTCTTCAGGTTTAAACATTATTATTATTGATATTTTCCGGAATTATTGATTCAGGGATTATTGATATTTTTAAGTTATTACGCCATTGTTTTATTGCGGCAAAAATTGCTGACACACGCATATTGTACGTTGTACGAGTAATCTTCTAGGAATGCACGGGTATATCTTCTAACCTACGAGAATATAAGTAGTACAGGTATATTGGCATATATTTTGACATATATTGGCATATATATTGGAATCAAGTACAGTCTTCTGGTATGAAGATTAAGGGGATTAATTATATATTCAATTTATTACGTCGTCTGTTGTATTTTACCAAAAAACATTTGTGACTCATATTGCAAAACGGGTAATCTTCTACTAATAATCGGACATTATAAGTAGTACGTGTATATCTTCCCATATAATTTTAGCACTTTAATTTTGACATATATTGGAATAAATGACTGTCTTCAGATTTAAAGATTACGGGTTTATTGGTATTTTCAATTTATACATGTAATGTACTAATACAGGTTATATTTTCTAATATTCGCGTATATAATTAGTACGGGTCCCATACAATTTTAACGCTTTTATTTTGCATATATTGATTCAATTCCATATTTTTTTTATATTTGCTTACATAAGGGGTCCAAGATGTTTTATTCTTCAGATATGTCCATGAAGATAATTTTATATAGCAAGAACAGAGATTCTTAAACTTCTTTTTAGGAGCATTATATTAAATATTTTAACAGAATATTTTGAATAAACATGTCATTTAGTATACTATAAGAATTTGGGCATGATTATGAATTTCAAGTTTCTTTATATTATATACTCCGTACGAAGAACGGGTATGCTGCTAGTGTATATATAAAGAAAGTAATAACATTAATTTTTAATTAATTCATGTTTTTAGCGCAATTAGTTTTAAACGTATTTACGCATTAAACATTATACATATTAAAAAAAAAATTCTAATAATTTTAGTTTTGCAGCTATGTAAATCACGTTTCTTGTTTTCATCTATTTAATTGTGTACTTTATTTATCCATTAGAAGGGGTCACCTGTCATTTATAGTTTCAATCGAACATTTTCAATTCAAAATAGCAAATCCTTTGATGATAAATTGTTCACCAGAGATCCCGTAAAATCTATAAACTGCATCGAAAAAGAAATAATGTCTCTAAAGATTAAATACAAGTTTATAATTTTTAAAATGTGCTAACACCAACGTAGATTCAAGGCTTTTGTCAGATAATCTCAAGTTTTAAAGACCTTGGTGAAAAATCTTGATTTATTAGAACGTTCAAATTTTCAGATAAGTTTTATGCATTGAGATAGATAAGGTGAGACCTTTGATGGATTATCAAGGCTTTTTAAGGAGCATTTCTACAACAATTAATCATGAGTGTGATTTGAATGAATTTCCTTTTGTAAGGAGGCGATATAATCTAATGATCGCAAATTTCACTATAAATTTAAAGCTGTTTTTACAAACATATTACTGTATAAGGTATTACCGTAAATTTCTTTCTGAAGATAAAACTATGCATTATCGAGTAAAGTGCATGCTATCTTTCTCGTTCATGCATTTCGTATATATATTTTATCTAGGATACTAGTATTTAAGATTATCATAAACGGGAAACTAACACTAAAGAAAATTGGTTGTATATTTTTCTTTTTTTTGCTTAACATTTTTTTTTTGAGTAACAATGTGTTGTCTTAGCGTTGAAAATAGCGGCCTTAATCAAACATTGTCTCAATTAAGTTATTTATCGTGGTTAATATAAGTATACAAATTTTCAGTCTTATGAATTACCCAAGGGGGTGGGGAAGACATCCCAGCGGTTAGCACCCGGAGATTGCACTCAGACAACTCGATTCCCGGCCTGCCCAAACTGTATCCGTGTTCACGCAAAGTACGGGCACATTAAATATGTGCTTCCGCAAGTCTTTCCGAGAGGTTGGTGATAGGGGAAGGAAGGTACTATCCGTGTGGATGCCACCCTCACTGGGTTCCAGTCTAAATTGGGTGGCACTTCCCGACCGTCCAAACAGATATCTTACACCTTCTGGTAGGTCGGACGGTCTGGGTCAAAGAAGTCATCTGGGGGGGGGGGGAGTCTGAAGGACCATTCAAGCCTTCCCTTTTGACCGCCCCCGCCGAAGAAGTCGAAAATCTGGCTCAGCTAGGTATTGTGGGTAATGAATGTTTTAAGTGTACAAAGATTCTGTCTGCTTCCTAAGTTACTGGAGGGGGTGGGGTTCAGAATAGTCCCGAAATTTTTTCGGAAAAATACACTTATCTCTAGCCTTTGGAGGTGAAATCGAAATTATAAGATAAAATTATTATTATATAGATACACTCCTTTGCAAAGGAAAATAATAATTACTATCTCAATTTTCATATATTTTTCTGTAAATAGCAAACAGTTTATTTTAGCTAAATTAAAAAATTTTCATTAGAAACACAGTTTAAATCAAATAAGAAATGGAATTATACGAGTTTGACGGCAGAAAACAGCTTCTTTCTTTAGGATATAAAGACAGAATCACCGCTGTAACAAATGCAAGTATGGGTCAATTAATGTCTCAAAATAAGCTAAATGATCAATCCGTTCCCTAACCATATTTTGAATGGGTACAAACGTCCGGAGCAAAACGGAACACTTGAGCAATTCATATAAGCCGCAATAACACAATACTGCAGCATACAGCTGTTTCGAGGGTATGCTGGAATCTCTTTGTCAGTGAAAAATAAAAATAAAAACGAGTTCCAAAAGGGGATTGGGCGCAAATATAAGAAACATTGGGGGGAGGGAGTAAATATCCACGACTTGGATTAAAATCTTCCTTGAAAGAGACAGTCAGAAAGCGAAATGAACAATCCATCCGAAACGAGAAGTAACACAGAAAATTGGCGTGCGCCAAAACACAACAAAAATATACTGACAAGACCAGCCAAGTCTGAACAAGACTCTCAATACGAATAAAAGGTTAAAACGACACACGAGTAAAAGCCCCAAAGGTTAAGAAATGGAACGACGAAAGCGGAAAAATTTACAGGACACTTCGCTAGACCGCAAACGAAAGTGAAAGTATTAGAAAGTGAATTATTATGGATATTGACTTAATTGCTAGAATTGTTATGGATATGAAAGGCTTCAAAGAAGTCAAGATCACAGGAAATCAAGATATTTTGAACTTCGTGTTTGTTGATTCTCTTGCACTGATCCAGCGTATCCTCGAAATAGCTGTATGCTGCATTATTGTGTTATTTGTTCTTATATACGTTGCTAAGTTTTTATTATTCCTTGTACAAGATATACTTCACTGTTTGATATCCGGAACAAACATCAAATCATTCGTCATCATGGGTAAATGGAAAACATTAATAAATATTATGTTTAACGGAACTAACCGTCATTGCTTATGATTCGTTTGAAATTCGAATTTCTAGATCAACGATTTAAGAAGTTAGGGTTATCAGGTAGGTAAATGGATCGTCCCAATTATTTCTCAGCATTGCATTTATGGGAGAATTGATGAAAAATATCTTGTTGAATGTTATTTATGATCCACAAACACCCTCCTTGTAAGTATTGAGATTTGTAGCGGGCGAGGATTGGAATATACTCTGATGAGTCAACAAGAGAGAGAGGAATGGACAGATTATATGTAATTCTACATTCATGATTATTATTCGTACTACATACGTACCGTGAGAAACGAAGAGCATGGTCCTAAACTTCCTGCGAAATGAAGAGCATGGTCACATACTTCCTGCGAAACAAAGAGCAGGGTCACATGCTTCCATCAAAATGAAGAACTTGATCATACATTTCCTGCGAAACGAAGAGCATGACCATATGCTTCCTACGAAACTAAAAGCATGGTCATATACTTCATGCGAAACGAAAAGCATGTGCATACACTGCTTGCGAAACAAAGCACATGGCCATATACTTCCTACGAAATGAAGAGCATGGTTATATACTTCCTTCGAAACGACTGTAATTGCATTGCTTGCTTCGTATCTACTTAAACTCCAGCAACTGGAAAATAACGTAAATTTGGCTAAAAATGAGATAATTTACTACGTAGCTCCAAATGAGGTTCACAATAGACCAGGCTAGCTTCAATGTCTTCCAACTAGTCATGCTTATAGAACATGGTGGAAGGCCCAGATCGTTCGACTCATCCGAAGGTTTAAAGTGATTATATGAGTAGCCGATTATGGAACACGGTGTCGAACTTGCACATATGAAGGGAAACGCTCACCAAATTTCAGTAAAAATAATCTATATACTTCCATTTGTATTCCTGTTGTACCACGTGCAATATCAAGTCGATAGTTTTGAACTTTATTTGAAATTACGGATATCAAACGTGAACAGGCTGTATACAATTGTACCAGTTTTTTTATACAATTGTATACAAGTGTACCAGTTGTAATACAATTGTACCAGTTTTTTATGACTGACGCAATATGTACTATTCTGTCTTTGCAGGTGAAACTGTTCATTTTGTTATCGACGTTCTTCTCGGGGAATATAGTATATTCGCTTAAACTTTCCAAACAATTTGTATTTTCTTTGTATAAAAGCAGTTAAATAAATATATGTTTGTATTTAAACTTTAAACTTCTTACTTAACCGAAAATTATGGTTCAGAACTTATTTTGTCGCTTTTGTACTGATGCGCATTTTAAGTTCGTATATTTTTAATTTCTCATACGTAATATTGAGCAAGTATTGTTTGCACGAAAATTTTCAATTTCGAGATTTTTATGCCAATATATGTTTTAAGACCTCCTGAACATGTTTTGACTATTTTTGGAGCGATCACCGTCTGGTCGTTTTTTTGTGTACATGATAGCAGCCACAAATATTATTGGATTTTCACTAAATTTTATGTCTGCCTTTGCTATAAAAAATCTAGAATTAGATAGATTTTTTTTAAATACGAGGAAAACTTCGAAATTTAATCCAAGTTTTATATTTTTTTAATATGTAAGCATAGGACAAAATATGCCATAATTATGCATAAAAGGGTTTATTTATAACTCAATGTCATTTTATTTTATTTTAATTACATTTATTTATAATTACTTATTTATTTTTATTATATTTACTTATAATTATTTATTTATTCTTATTATATTTATTCATATTTATATTTTTATATATATATATTTATTATATTATTAAATTTAATATCAATGATCACGAGACTTAATAGTTTCAAACATTGTTGTGAAAAATAGCAGCGATAATTTTTTTCTGGAACATGACGTCATTAGACTCCACTTGGGGTTTAAGTTACCACCCACGGGGGTGCATTGTCATATATGGTATCAATTGAAAAACATTTCAAACTATTTAAAGTGAAGAGTAACACGACATAATTGTAATAATTTAAACCCACAATACTGATTTTTCAAACTTTTTCTTGAAATATTTGGAAAAAATAATGAATTTTGGTATGAGACATTTCAGTTGAGCCACACTTCAGATAATTTTTAAAAGTAGAACATCTGTAATAAATTTTATGCTTCTGTATTATGAAATTCGAAAGAAACATAATGTAATAAATTCTAAAATATATTTTTGGAACATTAGGGGATATTATTTTATTAAATATTCAAGTAAATTGTGCGAAATGAAAAGCCATTTGAAATTTTCTGGATCAACATCCTTTAATGTATTTTAATTTTCTAGTCACACCCTTCCTAATGATAGTATGGCCTGCCTTGAGTGATATTTTTAGATTTAACATATGCGTTTTGTACCTTGACTATCAAAATGTATTTTTTTCCTTGCCAAATATACCTATCAGTTATATATATGATGGGATTATACATTTAATGTATTTTGGGTTGTTGTAATCAAAAGGAAATTATGACAGTTTGATATAAAATACTCATATTAGAAAACTTTCTTTACTAGTTTTCCTACCGTTTAGCAATACAAAACCTATTTCATGGACTATTCATATAAAAAATAAAATTAGATGGATGTGTCTAATACATGATTTTGTGTGATAACAGAATCACGAACAATAATATACATGTTTATATAATGGTACACTTCTAGTTTTAAGTTAAATATATATATATACTCACACTCTATAACAGAAAAATCTGATGTGGGCAGCACATGAATTTCCCTGCAGACTTATATTAACGTTATCTTTATTTTAATTAAATTTATTTCACTTTTAATTCAATTTTCGATCTCATTCGGTAACCGAACTTATTTTCAAAGGTGGCGTAGAGAAAATACGGAAACTAAAATATCTCGGGAACGGCTAGTTCTAATGTAATGGGCTTGGACTTATTATTTTCGTCGTTAAAAATTACGTATTAAACGAGCATTTAATGGATATATTTGAGTATACCTAGTTCTTTAGTTTAGATTTTGACGATTTTTGCGGGCCATTTTGCAAAAAAAGGCAGGTTATTTTTTTCCGAATCGTACCAAAATTTAATCAGCAGCAGAGTAACCCACAAGTGACTAATCTACCGAATTTTGTAAAATTCGATTCAGTAGTTTTTCAGTTAGGGTGGATACAAGCTTTTGCGGACCATTTCGCAAAAAAAGGCGGGTTCTTTTATTCCAAATCGTACCCAAAACTAATCAGCACCAGATTCGCTCACAAGTGACTTACCTATCAAATTTTGTGAAATTCGGTCCATTAGTTTTTTAGTTAGAGTGGATGCAAAATCTGCACAGACAGACAGACAGACACACAGACAGACACACAGACACACAGACACACACACAGACGTCACGTTAAAATGGTTTTTCGTATTCTAAAGGTCTTGAAACGTGTAGATCCGTCGAAAACTCGAGTTGCGATTTTCGACATGATTCCAATACTTTCCTTATACATTACCATGTATTGCAGGGAAAGTAAAAATCGACGCACCAAGAAGAAGTTGTCCGATTATGATAAAAATTGGTGGATGTGAAGAACATACATAGAAAAAGAAACGATTAAAATTTCAGAAAATTTAATGATTTAGAGTTTGACCGTATACAAAGGGAGGAAGTCAATAAGGCGTTGGTTCACCTCTGATCTGGATGCAAGATGTCACCCGGCGTGGCATAGACTGATAAAGTTCATGGATGATGTCCTGCGGAAAGTCTTGCCAAATTATCTCCAACTGTTGGGCTGAATCGTCAACATTCCGAGATGGCTGCAATCGCCTTCCCATAACGTCCCAAATATGCTCTATGGGAGAGAGATCTGGAGACCTAGCTGGCCAAGGAATTGTTGGCCAAGCTTGAAGACAATTCATAACAACACGTGCCGTGTGCGGTCGGGCATTATCTTGTTGAAAAGTAAGTACTGCGGTGTCGCAAAAGGAACGGTAACACAACCGGTCGTAGAATGTTGCCTACGTACCGCTGTGCTGTCAGTGTGCCAGAAATGACAAAGACGTAAGATATCGGCAGTCGAAATGCAACAGAAATTTTGACCACAGATTCAGAATCGCTCCTTGTATACACCTGCTGAATGCACAGTTCCGATGCGTTGGAGCTCCCACTATTTATTCATTGGACATCAAATTTTATTCATTTGCATGTTCGCTCAAAATATCTTTGCATACGAAATTTCTTTACAATCGGACAACTCATTCTTGGTCAGTCGATTTTTTAGTTATAGAGTGCATAAACGTATATATATACTTTTACGAAATACTTTTAGATGTTATTATTCGGAAAAGCGCAAAATGTACGTTTAAACATTGAAATCATTGTACCGTAGAACTTATACTCGCACATAATTTTTTAACAATTTCCAACATAGTTGAAAAGTGTTTAATACTCGGTTCATTCTGTCTGGCTGTCCGTTCGCACTATGACTGCAGTTAAAATGACTTTATCAAAATTAAATTTTAGTGTGTTGTTGAGACGGTCTGTTTGACACATGGGAGCAAAAAATGAATAATATTACTCAATTAGTTTCGGATTTAACCAGGGTTGAAAAAATGAAATACATTGAACCCTATTGGACCTAATTTTTCAAACATATTTTTAGGAGAAGCAAAAATTTAAAAATTGCTTTGAAAATTTTAGGAAATATTCAATCTATGACTTAAAATGTGTAAAAATATTTACGCAAAATATGTTACGTAATTTTTAAAATAAAAATTAAATAATAACTATATCCATATCATAATATTATATGAAGAGATCAAGTGACTCATTTTAAAGTAAAATATAGCATCCATTTTTTTCGTGTGCAAAGAAGATCGTGATATTTAAAGATATTTTACATTTATATTTATGGTTGCATCCGTCCTAAAACCACTTTATTTTTGTATATTATCTGTGTATCCAATATCCGTGCCAAGCAATTACAATATTTGTGATTTTGAATGATCACTAAACTTTGATTATTTCTACAACGAAGCCTAATTTTAACGAATGCAGAATGTAAACAAAGCAAGCCATTGTAAGGTGAGTTGCATAAGAATTGCTGATTTTTTTTCACTCAAAAAGTAATTAACTCTGGAGTCTGGAATATAAGTGATATGAATAAAATATTAATTGATTTTACATAGAGAAGCAGACGATTTATATTTTGATGAAGTTTTAAGTTTTCAAGTAAAATAAATTACTACAGTACTGTAATAATTTAAAAAATATCACCGCTGAATGTATCACATTTTTGAGATGTTTAAATAATATTGCATTTCAGTTGGAAAGTGTTTCATAATCAATGCTTATCCATGATTGATATTCCATACTTATTCTGAAAAAAGTAATTCTTTACATTATATAGGGAATGTCATGGCTGACCACATCGGATTTTTTTGACTTCGTGCGCATCTTCAAGCATGACATTTTGAATAATTCGAGTCCAACCATTGTTATTATCCAAAAATTGTCTATATTATATAGTATTATTTCTATTACTTAGATTGAATTAAATAATTCAAATTAGTTAATTTGTAAAATATATTGTTTTAATATTACTTTTATTTGTTAAATTAACTTAAATGGCATCGTAATCGTAATAGTGCGTATATCATGCGTTCAATATGTAAAACACCTATTCTGCAGTCAGGCGTCAACCTATAAATAAAGATAATTCCTAAACGATAAGTATTAATTTTAAACTACTTATTGAAGACACATTTGATTTTTTCACATAATTATATATTAGTACTTGGGTGGGTGACCACCTGGGAACACCGCGTGCTGTTGGCACATTTTGGTGGCGGTTGCCCTGTGGTTTGTGTGCTGGATTTGCGCGCTGCCAGAACTGCCGCCGTGTTCATGCGGAGTACGATCACGTTAAACATGTGGGTCCGTAAGTCCTTCAGAGAGGTTGCTGGTAGGGGAAGGAGGGTACGGTCCCTGTGAATTCCTCCCCCTCTGGGTTCCGGTCTAAATTGGGTGGCACTTCCAGGCCGTCCTAACGGTTACCTTACACCTTTATGGTAGGTCGGACGGTCTGGGTCTCAACAACAATAACATAATTATATATGTCAACAAAAATATTCTTCCCATTTTTCAATAATATCTTAATAATAATTTCATAATTTGTTTCCTGGTAGAGGGGTTCGGAAACCTGACTACGTTAGGTTCTGTCCGAAGGTCTATAGTATAAATCTGCAAATATTCAGTCATGTGGGTCACCAGACAGTGGACTTCCGGAGTGCCTGAAAAGAAATATTGGTAATACCTCATTTCTCCGTCTTTAAAGGGGGACAAATCTAAAATCAGGGAACTGTTGTAGAGACTCAAACGACAAAAACAAGTTATACAATTATATAATTCGAGAATTTGACGTTGAACAGTTATATAGGCTATTTAAGAACACAATATTTTAGTGTAGTTGTAGTTTTGATATTTTGTAGATTATTATTCTCAATACGATTAATTCTCTTATTGAAATTTGATATAAATTTGCAATACATTTGATTTTATTCTACTTGATATATAAGTGCAAAATTTCATTTAGAAATAACACGTTTAAAAGATACAGCTAATGCATTGCTGTATATTTAAAGTATACAGGGTTCTGAAGAAACTTTTATGCCGATTGGATAAAAGGGATTGCAGCGCCCCTAGTACAGAATTTGAAAGGTTAGAATAACTAACTGGGCCACAAAGCGAGATGGACAAAGTAAAACAATTACAAAGTTGCAGAACATTGCCTAACTAGTAGTAATCGACAATAAAACTGCAACAGAAGGCATTTATGTGACACATGTGACATTGAGATCGCACATAGAACTGTGAGATTGAGATCACACATGGAGCTGTGACATTGGGATCACACATAGAACTGTGGCATTAAGATCACACATGGAATTTAGATATTTCATGGAGGGTATTGGCAGGTTCATAAAATTTGGCGACATCTAGTCAAAGACACATTACATGACCTCTTCCATAAAGTATTTTTATGACCAGATTTATGACTAGCACATGGTCTAAATGCCCGGAATTCTCATCCTAAATGGGTCCCAAACGGCGGAGACGGAGTCAACTACAACCAATCCTAGACACCTGCTTCGAGCTAACCAACAGGAAACCTAGCAAACTGACCAATCAGTCACCAGGTGCCACAGTCTGAAATCTCCCCCCCTCCCCAATATAGGCTTGAGAGCTTTCTTCAACATTCATTTGATTGTAGAATTTTGTGATGTGTGGTTGAGTCTGTGCTTAGTTGTAAAAGAGAAGAAAATATATCTCCAATACAGAAAAGTAATAAAATTGCCTATTTCATGGCGTTCTTAGAAACAAGGGTGGTGCTCACAGTGCACAAAGTGTGGCAGAAATATTCCACATGATGAGCCTCCTACTTTTATATCTCTCTATTGATATTTGCAAATGCCCCCTATCTTATCATCTTGACGAACTTAATTAAATTAAATAGCGCAATTCGAAGTATATAGCGTTTCTGGGGAATGTAGAACTTATAAACGAATTAATATTATCAAATATAATTTCAAGTGTATATATAATGTCTATATATACCATTGCAAGTATTTAACCTGTAAATAAATAACGCATTTTGTCACGGATTAGCAATTGAATCATCTGTGTATTGGTCTCCACAACTTTATTAATTGATTTGTGTTACCTTACAGCAGTAACATGTGTGTGGTGAATGAATGCCACAACACAATAGGGTTATTCACGAACTGAATATAGATCGTTTAAAATTTCCTTCGTCAGAGTCAGTGCATATTTGAATTCCGGAAGTAATATGACAGCGTACTTTGACAGGCATTGCATGTGTCAGTGTTAGAGGCCCTGATGTTGCAATTATTATTTATTACCTTCCGTATAAATTTTTCATCCGTTCCTGATGTTGATATTGTGGTGTAGGAAAATTCTCCATTAAAATTTTCCATCATTTCTTTAAATTAATTTCATCAAATATCAGTAGTATTTATTAAATTTTCATTTAAATTTTGAACTCACTCAAAAGCGTCACGGACACCAAAACGTGGTGAAAGAAAATATAAGAAGCTAAACATTAAGCTCATAGTTGAAAACCGCAACAACCTACCATTATTCCTGTGTGAGAGTTCCTAAAATATAATCATTAATTAACATACTGCTCAATGAATTACACAATTTAAAATTTTAAAATAAACATTATCTATTACGCATATTATAATTACGATTACGTTGCATTAATTTTATATAAATTATTAAGGGGGAGAGACTGTACGTGTAAGACCAGAATTTTTATCTAATGCCCAAATTCATAATCGACCTTTCATAAATGCAGATTTGCACATACTTCTGTTTGTCGTCTTGGACATGCCTAGCCTCCAATTGACTTTCAAAGTACACTCATGGATGGTCATTGCCTCCAATTGTATTTCACACCATACTCTTAGATGGCACTGCCACGATT
Organism: Amaurobius ferox; assembly: GCA_951213105.1. Lineage (NCBI taxonomy): Eukaryota > Metazoa > Arthropoda > Arachnida > Araneae > Amaurobiidae > Amaurobius > Amaurobius ferox. The sequence goes on along the minus strand of OX578139.1, from coordinate 105,504,759 downwards.
CTATAAAGCACCTTCTTGAACATTTTGGATATACCTTCTAGGACACTCATTCTCGAATGCCACACTTACTACTGCTGGGCAGTCATTCTTGCATATCTATTTTTGTAAAGCACAAATCTCTTAGCCAGTCATTCTTAATTCACTCAATATATGTCGAACTTTCTCTGACTGTTGCCACATCATTTCGCCTGAGGCCCAGATACGTCATCCGTATTTATTATCGGCTGCGATTCAGCAACACTTCCTCATTGACCAAGTTGTTCTCCAATCTGCATGGTATAAGCCTTGGCCCCAAGGATATCTCTGACCCAACCACAATTGCAATTTATGTGCACTGAATTTATTGGGGTCATGACCTTCTGACTGTTGTAAACTGGTGCCCACGTATCTGCGCTTTGCTTCGCAGTAAATATCAAATAGATCTTCTAATATTAAAAATGCATAAATGTCTGCTAACATATATGTCGATTCTTAGTCATTGGATAATGCTCCCCAACATTTTAATTGTCCTATGTTGTCTATCACTCTTTGCTATCCTGTTTATTATCATAACTTTTAAAATTCTTTGAAAGTGAATCTAATCAATTTTATTCGCTTTTTATGGTCACTATAGACAGACCTAATGTGTATACTCAAGGAATTTTTCTTACAAGTTACTGGGGTCCCTAAGTAATTTCCTAGGAACTCTGAATTTATCAATCAATCAAACTTTGGTATGAATAATTGGTCTTGCTTTTCACCGACTCTCATGCCCTGTCACTGTGCGATTTTGGGGTGGATATTGATTGGATCCTATGGAGCTTGTGCGAGTCTTGCGTGGAAGCAACGCCTACGTTCCATGCCACCATTGTGAATTTTCCAGCTGAAGATGTCATGGATTTATAGATTGTAAACTTTTCCGAACAAAACTGTCAGCCATGGCGTCACTCGGCTGTGTCCTTTTTTCACAGACTTAAAAATAACTAAAAGGTTTCATACAAACAATCAAGTATATAAAGGTATTTGAAAAACTGTGTAGATGATTTCTAGGTGTAATAAACTTCTAACTGAAATACAACAAAGAAATAAATCCTTTAGTAATAGCCAAAACCGTAAACATAGCCCACTTCAAGATATTAAAATTCGAACGTGCTGCTTTCCAGAGATCTTTTAAAGCAAATGCTTCTCTAAGTACACACAAAACTAATTATTAATGCGTTTAACTAGTCAAAGTTTTCAAATTCTAAATGGGAAGATAAAATAAACAATCAGTTTGAATTTTTACTGAAATAAAATTCTTAATTATGGGTATACATTTAGGCACGCATTAATCTAACGTTTGTTTTGATTGTTTACCGAATATTCAAAACTTGAATACTCGTTAAAGTTTTATGAAATGCGTATAGCAGTAATTGAAGTTCTGTATAAAATATTTGCCCTTATTATAATGTTCTGTATAAGACTGTTGAAGTTGTCGGACTTTCAGTTTAGGATTATTACAGTTAAAGAAGTTTTGTATAAGATTATTACATTTGTTGGGTTGCTTTAGTATTTAGGTAATTTGGAGATTTGAAAATTTACTTTTATTTCTTTTTCCCTGGCTCAATATTCTTAATTTGGTAATATTTAAATAATATTTATTGGCTTTTCATTTATTCTTTAATTAGAATATTTTTAATCATCTAAATTAATTTTCTTTATAATATTCTTAGTTAAAAATGTTCCATTCCTTAAATTAATATTACTTTTGATTTGTAAATTTTAAAAATTATTTATTTATTTGATTCCCCTTAAAATTCCCTTTAATTTGATGTCTCATTTTCCCATTTTGGTTAGAAATTCCGTTTGTTCTACAGTTTCAAGTTATTTCCATGTCTCACTGTAATTCAAAAATTTCAGTTGCGGCCATTTTCGGAATTTTGTTTCGCGGGCCCTTTACTGCGATTAAGCCGCCACCTAAGCGTTTTTCGCGCCTCTTTAGAATTCGGGATTTTTTTTAATTGGTTCGCGTTTTTACGGATCGTCTGCTCTCGGAATTATGAGTATTATTTTGGCAATTCTAATTTCGGTAAGCGAATTTTAATTGCTGCCGTTTATCTAAACTCGCCCTTTTGCCGCAAGTATAAATACGCGCGTAGAACTTTTCAGTTTGAGTTTTTTGTTGAAATCCTTCGTTGTGCGTTAGCGCGAGAAGCGCGTTGTTTTTTTTTCGAATGGAACTTATGTTCCACGCGAGTTTTTTTAATGGAACGTTAAGTTCCTCGCGTTATTCTTTTTTTTCATTAGTTGTTTTAATTTAAATTATGCATTTTTCAAGCTTTTTCGCGTAATTCGCGACGTAACTCTCCAGAAAAGTGTATGGTGAAATTCCTTTTGCGAGTTATGTGAATGAAGCGTCTGACGATGACGTCCGAGTTTTGAGAAAATCCTAGCGTTCCAGATGTGGTTGTTAGGCCTCTGCTGAAGTTTTTCAAAAGTGCTGAATCCTTTCCTGACTAAAGTTTGTTGAGATCCTGATCCCAAGAAAACCAGTTTTTTCCAAAATCTGTGCTGCTCCAATGATTGGAACTTTCCCCCTTGTCTGGCGGCCCATCCGGGTGAATACTGATGTTTTATTTAAACCCTTAATTTCTTTAATTCTGAATATGATTTCTCAATATTTTTGAAATGCATTTAACTAAAATTTATTCTGTAAAATTAAAATTCTAAACTTCATTCTGAGAGCAAATTTCTAAACCTTCATAATTTTTAAGAGCCTGGGTTAAATTCTAAAATTCTTTAAATTTAATATTTTGTTAATGATTTTTGATGAAATTTAAATAGATTGTTTTGAGTAAAGTTTTTATGCTAATTCCTTAATTTTAACTAAGTTGATAAAATTCTAAAATTCTAATGTTAATTCTTTCTGAGTTGCCTGCCTGTGAGCAGAGTTTTTGTATTTGTTAATTTGAAGTACAATTTAATAAACTAATTTTCTTAAAACTAAATATTATGTCTTCATTTATCTATCTGTTAAACACAACAGTAGTTTTGGTGCCGTGTACCAGTCTAGAAATTGCTCTCATGTTTTATAATATTTATTAGTAGTATTATACTTTCAATTGTATTGCAATTATGGATGATATTAGAGAAAGTAACTGTATGTATGTTTCTGTATTTGGGTCAGATGAAACTGGAGATGGCTCTAAAGATAAGCCTTTTGAAACTTTATTATATGCTATGTTCTTTGTTGGTAAAGAGCCATTTCCTTCATTTCTTACAAATTCAAATGATGGTAAAGATTGGGATTTAATTCCCAGAAGTCAGGTTGCTAGTACCAAGAAAACTTGGTTATCCTTATTGGAAAGAAATTTACCTTTTAAAATAAACATTGAGGCAACCTCTGATAATGTAAATTCTGTTGGTAACAAAAATATTGATTCAAATGTTAATAGTAAACAATATGACTCAAATGAACAGGGATTAAAAATAGATTCTTCTAAATGTAATGTAATGAGTAATTTTAAAACAGTCTCTTCAATAGGAGACTTTTTAGATTCAATCCCAGTATTTTCAGGAGAGGAATCTGGCCTCCCATTGGAGGATTACATAGATAGAATTAAAATGTTAGCTGACCATGCAAATTGGTCAGAGTCAGACAAGGTCTTAGTTTTAAAGTTAAAACTGTCAGGCATAGCTGCAAGATTTATTAGAGATAATCCTAAGTTAAAAGAAGAGAAATCTTTCTCTCAAATTCTTAAAGCTTTACGCGACAGATTTTCCTCAATAGAATGTTTACACAGTAACTTGAGAGCATTTCTGCAGAGTTATCAGAGACCAAATGAATCTGTGCGTCAGTTTGCTGCTAGAGTTGAGGCTTCCTCATACAAAACTGTTTCACCTGGCTTACTAAATGACAGAGTGGCAAACCAGCAAAGACTTGATGTCTTGTGCTCGGTTTTCATTGAAGGCTTGAAGCCTCATTTCAAACGGCTAATCCTACCTCAAAACCACAAGAGTTTTGACTCTGCAAAAAGGCATGCTGTGGCGGAGGAAGAGGTGTGGAGCAAGCAACATGGGGATGATCCCCAATATGTCATGAGTATTGGAGAGTCTGAAAATAAGCAGCTCCATGATGAGCTTAAGAGAAATAAAATGGAGGTAGAGAACCTCACTAAAAGGCTTGCTGAGTTGCAAACTCAGATTAACACCAAACCACAGCTGCCTCAAACTAGAGTGACAAAGGATAGCCGAAGGTGTTTTTCATGTGGTCTATTAGGTCACATAAGTGTGGATTGTAGAAAATTTCCTCAATCACACAGGTTCAACAGAAATTCTAGGTCTCTGCCTACTCGAATGTATCAACAACCTTTTTATTTTCCACAACTACACAAAACTATCCATATGGTTTTCCACAACAAATGCAAGGATTTCAACAACCTACTCAATTTTTTTACCATCAGCCAAATCAAAACTTTCAGCCTGACATTAATGAAACTAAACCTAAAATGAGTTACAACACTTTTTATACACCTAGGAGTGATAAAAATGACAGTGAAAAACAGAATTTAAACTAAGTAAGGGTGAAGGGAGTTTTCACTCCAACTTACCTTCTGAAGCCCTTGGGGTGTTACCTGTGGTGCAAAATTCAAATTTGATTTCATTACAGAATTTGTCTCTACCAGTGATTTCTGGTATGATAAATAATGTTGATATTCCTATACTTATTGATTCTGGTGCTTCTATTAATGTGTTGTTTACAAATGTATTATCTCATTTAAATATACCTGACAGTCAATTAACAAAGTGTAATATAAATTTAAAGGGCATCTCTAGTGATATTATAAAAGTTTCCAGGAAATTAAATATTAATTTACATTTAAATAACAAAATATTTAATGTTGATTTTTATATTATGGACTGTGATTCTTGTAATTATTCAGCAATACTTGGTGTGAAATTTTTAAAGGGTTATAAGATGTCAATAGATTTTAGTAATAATGTTTTATACAATAATATTGTAACTGTGCCTTTTGCAATTAAGGATGAATCTGTACCATTTTTATTATCTGATACAACTCAATTCTTTAATAATTATGAAATTAACAGAGAAAATACTTTGAATTCTGAAAAATATAGGGATAATTTGTGCTATGCACTTAGGAAATACACAATTCCTCCTCTATCGGAGGCTTTCATACAACTAAAATTAAAAGAGATTGTTAAATTTAATTCACCTACTGTGATGATTGAGCCTTTAAACAACAGTAAAATTCTGGTCGCTAGATCAGTAAATAATGTATCTAGATCTAATATATATAATGTAAAAGTATTGAATTTGTCAACTGATGAGTTGCACATAAATAAGCATTCAAATTTAGCAAAAATTGTTCCTATCACAGTAGTATCTTCCTTTTCAGTTAACAATATTACTGAGTCAAGTGCAGAGAGTGGTGATAATTTTGATGTTTGGGGAGGAGATTTTGATCTTTCACACTTAGACTATAATGAAAAAAGACAAATAGAGAGTTTAATTAATGATTATAAACATATTTTTGCTAATTCTATTCCAGATTTAAAGGGGTGTGATACAGTTTTTCATAACATTAACTTAAAAGATGATATTCCTGTTAAACAAAAACCTTATAGAGTTCCTTATCATGTAAGAGATGAATTAGATAGACAAATTAATGAGCTTCTTGAAAATGACATTATACAAGAAAGTGATTCACCATTCTCCGCACCTGTACTGTTTGTTAAAAAGGCAGATGGAACATTAAGATTAGTAACAGATTTTAGAAAATTAAATGATAAAACTATTGATGATATTTTTCCACTGCCAAATATCACTGAATTGATTGACAGTTTAAATGGTGCGAAATATTTTTCTACATTAGACTTAACATCAGGATTTTATCAAATGAAATTGCACCCAGACGACACACACAAATGTGGCTTTTCTACACCTTTTGGCCACTATGAATGGAAAAGAGTCCCTTTCGGTTTGAAAAATGCCCCCAGCTCCTTTCAACGACTTATGTCCATCGTCCTAGCTAAGCTTTCCCCTTTACAAATTAATTTCTATTTACATAGATGATATTGTTATTGCATCTAGAACCTTTGAGGAACACTTAATGAAATTAAAGGTAGTATTTGATAGATTAGCTCAACATAAATTATGTTTAAAGCCAAGTAAATGCAATTTTTTTAAATCTTCAATAAATTATTTGGGTTTTCAAGTTTCTGAAGGTATTGTCCAGCCTGACCCCTCAAATTTAAAAACTGTTAAAAATTTTCAAATACCCACCTCTAAAAAACAAATTCGCCAATTTTTAGGATTAACTGGCTTCTACAGAAAATTTATTGAAAATTACTCCTTAAAAGCTCTTCCCTTAACTAATTTAACTAAGCAAAATATTAAATTCTCTTGGACCCCTGAAGCAGAAAATTCTTATCAAACCTTAAAATCCGAATTACTTAAAGAACCCATTTTACATCTCCCTGATTTTTCAAAACCGTTTTCGGTATGTACCGATGCATCAAATTTTGCTCTAGGAGCAGTTCTCTGTCAAGAAGGAAAGGATGGATTTTTGCACCCTATTGCTTATGCTAGTAAAAAACTAAAAGATGCAGAAATAAACTATAGCACAGTCGAGAAAGAGACTTTAGGAGTTGTCTGGGCAACATCCTATTTTAAGCAATACCTTTTGGGAAAACATTTTACTGTTTATTGTGATCAGGCCTCCCTTTCAAATGTTTTAAAATTAAAAGACCCCACTTCTAGGATAGCACGATGGATAATGTCCATGACCCAGTTTAATTACAAAATTATTCATAAACCTGGTCGCCTAAATTTAACAGCTGATTATCTATCTAGATGTGTAAATAATGTAAACGTAAACACTATAGACTTGGATGTTGATACAAACCTTCTTTTAAGAGTACGTAATTCTCAAAATTCTGACCCTAATTGTATAAGAATTGGCTCATGCTTAGATAAAAATATTGACCCATTCCCTAAAAATTTAATGTTTTTCTTAAAAGATGATGTATTATATTGTACTAATAGGAAACCTAAATTAAAATATCAAAGAAAAGAGCGTATTGTTGTTCCACAAAATTTGATCTCTGATATTCTAAATTATTGTCATGATTCGATCACTGCAGGACATGGTGGTTTTAGAAGGACTTTGAGGAAAATTCAGCAACACTTTTATTGGCCTAGGATGTATGTTCAAATTTTAAATTATGTTAAGAGTTGTCCTGATTGTTTACAGAAAAGAGGATTTAAACAAAAACAAAAAGCTCCTTTACAGAGGTTTCCAAATTCTACTTACCCTATGGAAAGAATAGCTATGGATTGTATTGGCCCCATGCCTCTAACTTACTCTGGCAATAAGTACATACTGGTAATTACAGACTATTTTACTCGTTGGCCAGAAGCTTATGCTATCCCCAATATTAAATCTGAAACTATTTTAAATTGTTTAGAAAACTTCTTTTCTCTTCATGGTGTGCCAAAACACATTATCACTGACAAAGGATCTAATTTCATTTCGAATGCTGCCATGAAGTTGTATGAAAAATTAGGTATTGAAAAACATACCACTACTAGCTATCACCCACAATCGGATGGAGTCTGCGAGCGTTTAAACAGTAAAATAATTAACACACTTAGTCATTTAGTGTCTGAAACACAAGAGGATTGGGATCGACATTTATCTTTTGCCTTGCTGGCCCACCGAACTTCAATCCATTCCTCGACTGGTGAGTCTCCAGCTAATCTTCTCTATGGTAGAGAATTAATTTTGCCACATCATCTTCTTTTTAATTTAAATGAACAAAATTTTACCACTGTTAGTGATTATAGTCAGGATTTGGCAATTCGTATGAAAAAATCTTTTGAAATAGTAAAGAAGAACTTACTTAAAGCAGCTAAAACACAAGAGACATACAGAAATAAGTCTGCTGTTATAAAAGATATAAAAGTTGGAGATTTAGTATATTTATACATTCCTGTTTTTCCAAGGGGACATTGTAAGAAACTCTCCAAACTTAATAAAGGTCCTTTTAAAGTTATACAAAAAACATCTAATGTAAACTTTAAAATTCAACATGTAAATGACACACGAAATATTCAGTTGGTGCACATTGACAGATTAACAAAAATTCCAGAAAGAGATTCTGTGTTCTTTTCTTGTGCACAATCTGATAATTCAGCAAGTAATACATCTCATGAGAATGATATAATTCCAACACAAAGATATAATTTACGACAAAGGAAAAACTAGAATGACATTTTTTTTTATTTTATTGTTGCGCAACATAATTTTTTTTAAGTGTATAATTTTTATATGTGTGTATTTGTTATTGATACATTGCAGAATGCTGCAAACTGGATTTAATTGATGTTGATTTAAGATAAAATTTGTTGCTATTGATATTGCAGATTACTGCAGGATTTAGAGAATGATTGAGAAAAGATTAATTTGGATTATATGAATTGATTATATTTATATTGATAGAGATATATAGTTACTTATTTATTGTTATTGAGAGTGCAGATTTATGCAAAAATTTGATTAGGTGGTCCATGACGTAAGTTCTGATCACATATGTTGATATTTTTTGGTATATATTTGTTGTCGTTAAAAGTATTAGAGTTCTGCAAAGATAAAAGTGGCAGTGTATATTAGATAACTGCAGATGCAGATGATGTTATGTGTAGTTCTGAATGGACATGAATAGATACTTGTGTCTTTGAAATTTTAGTATATTATTGTTACTTATTGATAATAATTGTTATTGTGTCAATTGTCATTTGACACTTCTATTGAAATTTTATTTATTTTATACAACTTATGTACATTGTTTTATTTTTTTAGATCACTCTATTTACACATTTTTTTTTCTCTTTCCAGCTGGTATTTATATTTTGTAGTGGAAGTGAGAGTTGTTTCTCATTGGTTATTCAAGGTACCTTTTCAAAATTCAATGTTTCGATTCTTTGAAAACTATTTGGCTGGTCCAATGTTTTCTTAAAAATTTATTTTTATTTATAGCTAATGAGAATCAATGTCAAATCCTCTACCTTTACTTTTGTCTACACAAATTTAGTGATCTGATGTACAAAAATTTATTCACTGTTATATAATTATTGTTTTAGTTTATAGTTTGTTAACAAATTGCTTATTACGAAATAGAGGTTGAATTCGGATAAAAATTGCTATACTTAAATTGGTAACTTCTGATAGATATTTTATTTTATTATCAAAAATTTTTCATTTTTCAAATGAAAAATTTTTGGGGGATAGGTGGAAGGAATGTGTTGGGTTGCTTTAGTATTTAGGTAATTTGGAGATTTGAAAATTTACTTTTATTTCTTTTTCCCTGGCTCAATATTCTTAATTTGGTAATATTTAAATAATATTTATTGGCTTTTCATTTATTCTTTAATTAGAATATTTTTAATCATCTAAATTAATTTTCTTTATAATATTCTTAGTTAAAAATGTTCCATTCCTTAAATTAATATTACTTTTGATTTGTAAATTTTAAAAATTATTTATTTATTTGATTCCCCTTAAAATTCCCTTTAATTTGATGTCTCATTTTCCCATTTTGGTTAGAAATTCCGTTTGTTCTACAGTTTCAAGTTATTTCCATGTCTCACTGTAATTCAAAAATTTCAGTTGCGGCCATTTTCGGAATTTTGTTTCGCGGGCCCTTTACTGCGATTAAGCCGCCACCTAAGCGTTTTTCGCGCCTCTTTAGAATTCGGGATTTTTTTTAATTGGTTCGCGTTTTTACGGATCGTCTGCTCTCGGAATTATGAGTATTATTTTGGCAATTCTAATTTCGGTAAGCGAATTTTAATTGCTGCCGTTTATCTAAACTCGCCCTTTTGCCGCAAGTATAAATACGCGCGTAGAACTTTTCAGTTTGAGTTTTTTGTTGAAATCCTTCGTTGTGCGTTAGCGCGAGAAGCGCGTTGTTTTTTTTTCGAATGGAACTTATGTTCCACGCGAGTTTTTTTAATGGAACGTTAAGTTCCTCGCGTTATTCTTTTTTTTCATTAGTTGTTTTAATTTAAATTATGCATTTTTCAAGCTTTTTCGCGTAATTCGCGACGTAACTCTCCAGAAAAGTGTATGGTGAAATTCCTTTTGCGAGTTATGTGAATGAAGCGTCTGACGATGACGTCCGAGTTTTGAGAAAATCCTAGCGTTCCAGATGTGGTTGTTAGGCCTCTGCTGAAGTTTTTCAAAAGTGCTGAATCCTTTCCTGACTAAAGTTTGTTGAGATCCTGATCCCAAGAAAACCAGTTTTTTCCAAAATCTGTGCTGCTCCAATGATTGGAACTTTCCCCCTTGTCTGGCGGCCCATCCGGGTGAATACTGATGTTTTATTTAAACCCTTAATTTCTTTAATTCTGAATATGATTTCTCAATATTTTTGAAATGCATTTAACTAAAATTTATTCTGTAAAATTAAAATTCTAAACTTCATTCTGAGAGCAAATTTCTAAACCTTCATAATTTTTAAGAGCCTGGGTTAAATTCTAAAATTCTTTAAATTTAATATTTTGTTAATGATTTTTGATGAAATTTAAATAGATTGTTTTGAGTAAAGTTTTTATGCTAATTCCTTAATTTTAACTAAGTTGATAAAATTCTAAAATTCTAATGTTAATTCTTTCTGAGTTGCCTGCCTGTGAGCAGAGTTTTTGTATTTGTTAATTTGAAGTACAATTTAATAAACTAATTTTCTTAAAACTAAATATTATGTCTTCATTTATCTATCTGTTAAACACAACAGTAGTTTTGGTGCCGTGTACCAGTCTAGAAATTGCTCTCATGTTTTATAATATTTATTAGTAGTATTATACTTTCAATTGTATTGCAATTATGGATGATATTAGAGAAAGTAACTGTATGTATGTTTCTGTATTTGGGTCAGATGAAACTGGAGATGGCTCTAAAGATAAGCCTTTTGAAACTTTATTATATGCTATGTTCTTTGTTGGTAAAGAGCCATTTCCTTCATTTCTTACAAATTCAAATGATGGTAAAGATTGGGATTTAATTCCCAGAAGTCAGGTTGCTAGTACCAAGAAAACTTGGTTATCCTTATTGGAAAGAAATTTACCTTTTAAAATAAACATTGAGGCAACCTCTGATAATGTAAATTCTGTTGGTAACAAAAATATTGATTCAAATGTTAATAGTAAACAATATGACTCAAATGAACAGGGATTAAAAATAGATTCTTCTAAATGTAATGTAATGAGTAATTTTAAAACAGTCTCTTCAATAGGAGACTTTTTAGATTCAATCCCAGTATTTTCAGGAGAGGAATCTGGCCTCCCATTGGAGGATTACATAGATAGAATTAAAATGTTAGCTGACCATGCAAATTGGTCAGAGTCAGACAAGGTCTTAGTTTTAAAGTTAAAACTGTCAGGCATAGCTGCAAGATTTATTAGAGATAATCCTAAGTTAAAAGAAGAGAAATCTTTCTCTCAAATTCTTAAAGCTTTACGCGACAGATTTTCCTCAATAGAATGTTTACACAGTAACTTGAGAGCATTTCTGCAGAGTTATCAGAGACCAAATGAATCTGTGCGTCAGTTTGCTGCTAGAGTTGAGGCTTCCTCATACAAAACTGTTTCACCTGGCTTACTAAATGACAGAGTGGCAAACCAGCAAAGACTTGATGTCTTGTGCTCGGTTTTCATTGAAGGCTTGAAGCCTCATTTCAAACGGCTAATCCTACCTCAAAACCACAAGAGTTTTGACTCTGCAAAAAGGCATGCTGTGGCGGAGGAAGAGGTGTGGAGCAAGCAACATGGGGATGATCCCCAATATGTCATGAGTATTGGAGAGTCTGAAAATAAGCAGCTCCATGATGAGCTTAAGAGAAATAAAATGGAGGTAGAGAACCTCACTAAAAGGCTTGCTGAGTTGCAAACTCAGATTAACACCAAACCACAGCTGCCTCAAACTAGAGTGACAAAGGATAGCCGAAGGTGTTTTTCATGTGGTCTATTAGGTCACATAAGTGTGGATTGTAGAAAATTTCCTCAATCACACAGGTTCAACAGAAATTCTAGGTCTCTGCCTACTCGAATGTATCAACAACCTTTTTATTTTCCACAACTACACAAAACTATCCATATGGTTTTCCACAACAAATGCAAGGATTTCAACAACCTACTCAATTTTTTTACCATCAGCCAAATCAAAACTTTCAGCCTGACATTAATGAAACTAAACCTAAAATGAGTTACAACACTTTTTATACACCTAGGAGTGATAAAAATGACAGTGAAAAACAGAATTTAAACTAAGTAAGGGTGAAGGGAGTTTTCACTCCAACTTACCTTCTGAAGCCCTTGGGGTGTTACCTGTGGTGCAAAATTCAAATTTGATTTCATTACAGAATTTGTCTCTACCAGTGATTTCTGGTATGATAAATAATGTTGATATTCCTATACTTATTGATTCTGGTGCTTCTATTAATGTGTTGTTTACAAATGTATTATCTCATTTAAATATACCTGACAGTCAATTAACAAAGTGTAATATAAATTTAAAGGGCATCTCTAGTGATATTATAAAAGTTTCCAGGAAATTAAATATTAATTTACATTTAAATAACAAAATATTTAATGTTGATTTTTATATTATGGACTGTGATTCTTGTAATTATTCAGCAATACTTGGTGTGAAATTTTTAAAGGGTTATAAGATGTCAATAGATTTTAGTAATAATGTTTTATACAATAATATTGTAACTGTGCCTTTTGCAATTAAGGATGAATCTGTACCATTTTTATTATCTGATACAACTCAATTCTTTAATAATTATGAAATTAACAGAGAAAATACTTTGAATTCTGAAAAATATAGGGATAATTTGTGCTATGCACTTAGGAAATACACAATTCCTCCTCTATCGGAGGCTTTCATACAACTAAAATTAAAAGAGATTGTTAAATTTAATTCACCTACTGTGATGATTGAGCCTTTAAACAACAGTAAAATTCTGGTCGCTAGATCAGTAAATAATGTATCTAGATCTAATATATATAATGTAAAAGTATTGAATTTGTCAACTGATGAGTTGCACATAAATAAGCATTCAAATTTAGCAAAAATTGTTCCTATCACAGTAGTATCTTCCTTTTCAGTTAACAATATTACTGAGTCAAGTGCAGAGAGTGGTGATAATTTTGATGTTTGGGGAGGAGATTTTGATCTTTCACACTTAGACTATAATGAAAAAAGACAAATAGAGAGTTTAATTAATGATTATAAACATATTTTTGCTAATTCTATTCCAGATTTAAAGGGGTGTGATACAGTTTTTCATAACATTAACTTAAAAGATGATATTCCTGTTAAACAAAAACCTTATAGAGTTCCTTATCATGTAAGAGATGAATTAGATAGACAAATTAATGAGCTTCTTGAAAATGACATTATACAAGAAAGTGATTCACCATTCTCCGCACCTGTACTGTTTGTTAAAAAGGCAGATGGAACATTAAGATTAGTAACAGATTTTAGAAAATTAAATGATAAAACTATTGATGATATTTTTCCACTGCCAAATATCACTGAATTGATTGACAGTTTAAATGGTGCGAAATATTTTTCTACATTAGACTTAACATCAGGATTTTATCAAATGAAATTGCACCCAGACGACACACACAAATGTGGCTTTTCTACACCTTTTGGCCACTATGAATGGAAAAGAGTCCCTTTCGGTTTGAAAAATGCCCCCAGCTCCTTTCAACGACTTATGTCCATCGTCCTAGCTAAGCTTTCCCCTTTACAAATTAATTTCTATTTACATAGATGATATTGTTATTGCATCTAGAACCTTTGAGGAACACTTAATGAAATTAAAGGTAGTATTTGATAGATTAGCTCAACATAAATTATGTTTAAAGCCAAGTAAATGCAATTTTTTTAAATCTTCAATAAATTATTTGGGTTTTCAAGTTTCTGAAGGTATTGTCCAGCCTGACCCCTCAAATTTAAAAACTGTTAAAAATTTTCAAATACCCACCTCTAAAAAACAAATTCGCCAATTTTTAGGATTAACTGGCTTCTACAGAAAATTTATTGAAAATTACTCCTTAAAAGCTCTTCCCTTAACTAATTTAACTAAGCAAAATATTAAATTCTCTTGGACCCCTGAAGCAGAAAATTCTTATCAAACCTTAAAATCCGAATTACTTAAAGAACCCATTTTACATCTCCCTGATTTTTCAAAACCGTTTTCGGTATGTACCGATGCATCAAATTTTGCTCTAGGAGCAGTTCTCTGTCAAGAAGGAAAGGATGGATTTTTGCACCCTATTGCTTATGCTAGTAAAAAACTAAAAGATGCAGAAATAAACTATAGCACAGTCGAGAAAGAGACTTTAGGAGTTGTCTGGGCAACATCCTATTTTAAGCAATACCTTTTGGGAAAACATTTTACTGTTTATTGTGATCAGGCCTCCCTTTCAAATGTTTTAAAATTAAAAGACCCCACTTCTAGGATAGCACGATGGATAATGTCCATGACCCAGTTTAATTACAAAATTATTCATAAACCTGGTCGCCTAAATTTAACAGCTGATTATCTATCTAGATGTGTAAATAATGTAAACGTAAACACTATAGACTTGGATGTTGATACAAACCTTCTTTTAAGAGTACGTAATTCTCAAAATTCTGACCCTAATTGTATAAGAATTGGCTCATGCTTAGATAAAAATATTGACCCATTCCCTAAAAATTTAATGTTTTTCTTAAAAGATGATGTATTATATTGTACTAATAGGAAACCTAAATTAAAATATCAAAGAAAAGAGCGTATTGTTGTTCCACAAAATTTGATCTCTGATATTCTAAATTATTGTCATGATTCGATCACTGCAGGACATGGTGGTTTTAGAAGGACTTTGAGGAAAATTCAGCAACACTTTTATTGGCCTAGGATGTATGTTCAAATTTTAAATTATGTTAAGAGTTGTCCTGATTGTTTACAGAAAAGAGGATTTAAACAAAAACAAAAAGCTCCTTTACAGAGGTTTCCAAATTCTACTTACCCTATGGAAAGAATAGCTATGGATTGTATTGGCCCCATGCCTCTAACTTACTCTGGCAATAAGTACATACTGGTAATTACAGACTATTTTACTCGTTGGCCAGAAGCTTATGCTATCCCCAATATTAAATCTGAAACTATTTTAAATTGTTTAGAAAACTTCTTTTCTCTTCATGGTGTGCCAAAACACATTATCACTGACAAAGGATCTAATTTCATTTCGAATGCTGCCATGAAGTTGTATGAAAAATTAGGTATTGAAAAACATACCACTACTAGCTATCACCCACAATCGGATGGAGTCTGCGAGCGTTTAAACAGTAAAATAATTAACACACTTAGTCATTTAGTGTCTGAAACACAAGAGGATTGGGATCGACATTTATCTTTTGCCTTGCTGGCCCACCGAACTTCAATCCATTCCTCGACTGGTGAGTCTCCAGCTAATCTTCTCTATGGTAGAGAATTAATTTTGCCACATCATCTTCTTTTTAATTTAAATGAACAAAATTTTACCACTGTTAGTGATTATAGTCAGGATTTGGCAATTCGTATGAAAAAATCTTTTGAAATAGTAAAGAAGAACTTACTTAAAGCAGCTAAAACACAAGAGACATACAGAAATAAGTCTGCTGTTATAAAAGATATAAAAGTTGGAGATTTAGTATATTTATACATTCCTGTTTTTCCAAGGGGACATTGTAAGAAACTCTCCAAACTTAATAAAGGTCCTTTTAAAGTTATACAAAAAACATCTAATGTAAACTTTAAAATTCAACATGTAAATGACACACGAAATATTCAGTTGGTGCACATTGACAGATTAACAAAAATTCCAGAAAGAGATTCTGTGTTCTTTTCTTGTGCACAATCTGATAATTCAGCAAGTAATACATCTCATGAGAATGATATAATTCCAACACAAAGATATAATTTACGACAAAGGAAAAACTAGAATGACATTTTTTTTTATTTTATTGTTGCGCAACATAATTTTTTTTAAGTGTATAATTTTTATATGTGTGTATTTGTTATTGATACATTGCAGAATGCTGCAAACTGGATTTAATTGATGTTGATTTAAGATAAAATTTGTTGCTATTGATATTGCAGATTACTGCAGGATTTAGAGAATGATTGAGAAAAGATTAATTTGGATTATATGAATTGATTATATTTATATTGATAGAGATATATAGTTACTTATTTATTGTTATTGAGAGTGCAGATTTATGCAAAAATTTGATTAGGTGGTCCATGACGTAAGTTCTGATCACATATGTTGATATTTTTTGGTATATATTTGTTGTCGTTAAAAGTATTAGAGTTCTGCAAAGATAAAAGTGGCAGTGTATATTAGATAACTGCAGATGCAGATGATGTTATGTGTAGTTCTGAATGGACATGAATAGATACTTGTGTCTTTGAAATTTTAGTATATTATTGTTACTTATTGATAATAATTGTTATTGTGTCAATTGTCATTTGACACTTCTATTGAAATTTTATTTATTTTATACAACTTATGTACATTGTTTTATTTTTTTAGATCACTCTATTTACACATTTTTTTTTCTCTTTCCAGCTGGTATTTATATTTTGTAGTGGAAGTGAGAGTTGTTTCTCATTGGTTATTCAAGGTACCTTTTCAAAATTCAATGTTTCGATTCTTTGAAAACTATTTGGCTGGTCCAATGTTTTCTTAAAAATTTATTTTTATTTATAGCTAATGAGAATCAATGTCAAATCCTCTACCTTTACTTTTGTCTACACAAATTTAGTGATCTGATGTACAAAAATTTATTCACTGTTATATAATTATTGTTTTAGTTTATAGTTTGTTAACAAATTGCTTATTACGAAATAGAGGTTGAATTCGGATAAAAATTGCTATACTTAAATTGGTAACTTCTGATAGATATTTTATTTTATTATCAAAAATTTTTCATTTTTCAAATGAAAAATTTTTGGGGGATAGGTGGAAGGAATGTGTTGGGTTGCTTTAGTATTTAGGTAATTTGGAGATTTGAAAATTTACTTTTATTTCTTTTTCCCTGGCTCAATATTCTTAATTTGGTAATATTTAAATAATATTTATTGGCTTTTCATTTATTCTTTAATTAGAATATTTTTAATCATCTAAATTAATTTTCTTTATAATATTCTTAGTTAAAAATGTTCCATTCCTTAAATTAATATTACTTTTGATTTGTAAATTTTAAAAATTATTTATTTATTTGATTCCCCTTAAAATTCCCTTTAATTTGATGTCTCATTTTCCCATTTTGGTTAGAAATTCCGTTTGTTCTACAGTTTCAAGTTATTTCCATGTCTCACTGTAATTCAAAAATTTCAGTTGCGGCCATTTTCGGAATTTTGTTTCGCGGGCCCTTTACTGCGATTAAGCCGCCACCTAAGCGTTTTTCGCGCCTCTTTAGAATTCGGGATTTTTTTTAATTGGTTCGCGTTTTTACGGATCGTCTGCTCTCGGAATTATGAGTATTATTTTGGCAATTCTAATTTCGGTAAGCGAATTTTAATTGCTGCCGTTTATCTAAACTCGCCCTTTTGCCGCAAGTATAAATACGCGCGTAGAACTTTTCAGTTTGAGTTTTTTGTTGAAATCCTTCGTTGTGCGTTAGCGCGAGAAGCGCGTTGTTTTTTTTTCGAATGGAACTTATGTTCCACGCGAGTTTTTTTAATGGAACGTTAAGTTCCTCGCGTTATTCTTTTTTTTCATTAGTTGTTTTAATTTAAATTATGCATTTTTCAAGCTTTTTCGCGTAATTCGCGACGTAACTCTCCAGAAAAGTGTATGGTGAAATTCCTTTTGCGAGTTATGTGAATGAAGCGTCTGACGATGACGTCCGAGTTTTGAGAAAATCCTAGCGTTCCAGATGTGGTTGTTAGGCCTCTGCTGAAGTTTTTCAAAAGTGCTGAATCCTTTCCTGACTAAAGTTTGTTGAGATCCTGATCCCAAGAAAACCAGTTTTTTCCAAAATCTGTGCTGCTCCAATGATTGGAACTTTCCCCCTTGTCTGGCGGCCCATCCGGGTGAATACTGATGTTTTATTTAAACCCTTAATTTCTTTAATTCTGAATATGATTTCTCAATATTTTTGAAATGCATTTAACTAAAATTTATTCTGTAAAATTAAAATTCTAAACTTCATTCTGAGAGCAAATTTCTAAACCTTCATAATTTTTAAGAGCCTGGGTTAAATTCTAAAATTCTTTAAATTTAATATTTTGTTAATGATTTTTGATGAAATTTAAATAGATTGTTTTGAGTAAAGTTTTTATGCTAATTCCTTAATTTTAACTAAGTTGATAAAATTCTAAAATTCTAATGTTAATTCTTTCTGAGTTGCCTGCCTGTGAGCAGAGTTTTTGTATTTGTTAATTTGAAGTACAATTTAATAAACTAATTTTCTTAAAACTAAATATTATGTCTTCATTTATCTATCTGTTAAACACAACAGTAGTTTTGGTGCCGTGTACCAGTCTAGAAATTGCTCTCATGTTTTATAATATTTATTAGTAGTATTATACTTTCAATTGTATTGCAATTATGGATGATATTAGAGAAAGTAACTGTATGTATGTTTCTGTATTTGGGTCAGATGAAACTGGAGATGGCTCTAAAGATAAGCCTTTTGAAACTTTATTATATGCTATGTTCTTTGTTGGTAAAGAGCCATTTCCTTCATTTCTTACAAATTCAAATGATGGTAAAGATTGGGATTTAATTCCCAGAAGTCAGGTTGCTAGTACCAAGAAAACTTGGTTATCCTTATTGGAAAGAAATTTACCTTTTAAAATAAACATTGAGGCAACCTCTGATAATGTAAATTCTGTTGGTAACAAAAATATTGATTCAAATGTTAATAGTAAACAATATGACTCAAATGAACAGGGATTAAAAATAGATTCTTCTAAATGTAATGTAATGAGTAATTTTAAAACAGTCTCTTCAATAGGAGACTTTTTAGATTCAATCCCAGTATTTTCAGGAGAGGAATCTGGCCTCCCATTGGAGGATTACATAGATAGAATTAAAATGTTAGCTGACCATGCAAATTGGTCAGAGTCAGACAAGGTCTTAGTTTTAAAGTTAAAACTGTCAGGCATAGCTGCAAGATTTATTAGAGATAATCCTAAGTTAAAAGAAGAGAAATCTTTCTCTCAAATTCTTAAAGCTTTACGCGACAGATTTTCCTCAATAGAATGTTTACACAGTAACTTGAGAGCATTTCTGCAGAGTTATCAGAGACCAAATGAATCTGTGCGTCAGTTTGCTGCTAGAGTTGAGGCTTCCTCATACAAAACTGTTTCACCTGGCTTACTAAATGACAGAGTGGCAAACCAGCAAAGACTTGATGTCTTGTGCTCGGTTTTCATTGAAGGCTTGAAGCCTCATTTCAAACGGCTAATCCTACCTCAAAACCACAAGAGTTTTGACTCTGCAAAAAGGCATGCTGTGGCGGAGGAAGAGGTGTGGAGCAAGCAACATGGGGATGATCCCCAATATGTCATGAGTATTGGAGAGTCTGAAAATAAGCAGCTCCATGATGAGCTTAAGAGAAATAAAATGGAGGTAGAGAACCTCACTAAAAGGCTTGCTGAGTTGCAAACTCAGATTAACACCAAACCACAGCTGCCTCAAACTAGAGTGACAAAGGATAGCCGAAGGTGTTTTTCATGTGGTCTATTAGGTCACATAAGTGTGGATTGTAGAAAATTTCCTCAATCACACAGGTTCAACAGAAATTCTAGGTCTCTGCCTACTCGAATGTATCAACAACCTTTTTATTTTCCACAACTACACAAAACTATCCATATGGTTTTCCACAACAAATGCAAGGATTTCAACAACCTACTCAATTTTTTTACCATCAGCCAAATCAAAACTTTCAGCCTGACATTAATGAAACTAAACCTAAAATGAGTTACAACACTTTTTATACACCTAGGAGTGATAAAAATGACAGTGAAAAACAGAATTTAAACTAAGTAAGGGTGAAGGGAGTTTTCACTCCAACTTACCTTCTGAAGCCCTTGGGGTGTTACCTGTGGTGCAAAATTCAAATTTGATTTCATTACAGAATTTGTCTCTACCAGTGATTTCTGGTATGATAAATAATGTTGATATTCCTATACTTATTGATTCTGGTGCTTCTATTAATGTGTTGTTTACAAATGTATTATCTCATTTAAATATACCTGACAGTCAATTAACAAAGTGTAATATAAATTTAAAGGGCATCTCTAGTGATATTATAAAAGTTTCCAGGAAATTAAATATTAATTTACATTTAAATAACAAAATATTTAATGTTGATTTTTATATTATGGACTGTGATTCTTGTAATTATTCAGCAATACTTGGTGTGAAATTTTTAAAGGGTTATAAGATGTCAATAGATTTTAGTAATAATGTTTTATACAATAATATTGTAACTGTGCCTTTTGCAATTAAGGATGAATCTGTACCATTTTTATTATCTGATACAACTCAATTCTTTAATAATTATGAAATTAACAGAGAAAATACTTTGAATTCTGAAAAATATAGGGATAATTTGTGCTATGCACTTAGGAAATACACAATTCCTCCTCTATCGGAGGCTTTCATACAACTAAAATTAAAAGAGATTGTTAAATTTAATTCACCTACTGTGATGATTGAGCCTTTAAACAACAGTAAAATTCTGGTCGCTAGATCAGTAAATAATGTATCTAGATCTAATATATATAATGTAAAAGTATTGAATTTGTCAACTGATGAGTTGCACATAAATAAGCATTCAAATTTAGCAAAAATTGTTCCTATCACAGTAGTATCTTCCTTTTCAGTTAACAATATTACTGAGTCAAGTGCAGAGAGTGGTGATAATTTTGATGTTTGGGGAGGAGATTTTGATCTTTCACACTTAGACTATAATGAAAAAAGACAAATAGAGAGTTTAATTAATGATTATAAACATATTTTTGCTAATTCTATTCCAGATTTAAAGGGGTGTGATACAGTTTTTCATAACATTAACTTAAAAGATGATATTCCTGTTAAACAAAAACCTTATAGAGTTCCTTATCATGTAAGAGATGAATTAGATAGACAAATTAATGAGCTTCTTGAAAATGACATTATACAAGAAAGTGATTCACCATTCTCCGCACCTGTACTGTTTGTTAAAAAGGCAGATGGAACATTAAGATTAGTAACAGATTTTAGAAAATTAAATGATAAAACTATTGATGATATTTTTCCACTGCCAAATATCACTGAATTGATTGACAGTTTAAATGGTGCGAAATATTTTTCTACATTAGACTTAACATCAGGATTTTATCAAATGAAATTGCACCCAGACGACACACACAAATGTGGCTTTTCTACACCTTTTGGCCACTATGAATGGAAAAGAGTCCCTTTCGGTTTGAAAAATGCCCCCAGCTCCTTTCAACGACTTATGTCCATCGTCCTAGCTAAGCTTTCCCCTTTACAAATTAATTTCTATTTACATAGATGATATTGTTATTGCATCTAGAACCTTTGAGGAACACTTAATGAAATTAAAGGTAGTATTTGATAGATTAGCTCAACATAAATTATGTTTAAAGCCAAGTAAATGCAATTTTTTTAAATCTTCAATAAATTATTTGGGTTTTCAAGTTTCTGAAGGTATTGTCCAGCCTGACCCCTCAAATTTAAAAACTGTTAAAAATTTTCAAATACCCACCTCTAAAAAACAAATTCGCCAATTTTTAGGATTAACTGGCTTCTACAGAAAATTTATTGAAAATTACTCCTTAAAAGCTCTTCCCTTAACTAATTTAACTAAGCAAAATATTAAATTCTCTTGGACCCCTGAAGCAGAAAATTCTTATCAAACCTTAAAATCCGAATTACTTAAAGAACCCATTTTACATCTCCCTGATTTTTCAAAACCGTTTTCGGTATGTACCGATGCATCAAATTTTGCTCTAGGAGCAGTTCTCTGTCAAGAAGGAAAGGATGGATTTTTGCACCCTATTGCTTATGCTAGTAAAAAACTAAAAGATGCAGAAATAAACTATAGCACAGTCGAGAAAGAGACTTTAGGAGTTGTCTGGGCAACATCCTATTTTAAGCAATACCTTTTGGGAAAACATTTTACTGTTTATTGTGATCAGGCCTCCCTTTCAAATGTTTTAAAATTAAAAGACCCCACTTCTAGGATAGCACGATGGATAATGTCCATGACCCAGTTTAATTACAAAATTATTCATAAACCTGGTCGCCTAAATTTAACAGCTGATTATCTATCTAGATGTGTAAATAATGTAAACGTAAACACTATAGACTTGGATGTTGATACAAACCTTCTTTTAAGAGTACGTAATTCTCAAAATTCTGACCCTAATTGTATAAGAATTGGCTCATGCTTAGATAAAAATATTGACCCATTCCCTAAAAATTTAATGTTTTTCTTAAAAGATGATGTATTATATTGTACTAATAGGAAACCTAAATTAAAATATCAAAGAAAAGAGCGTATTGTTGTTCCACAAAATTTGATCTCTGATATTCTAAATTATTGTCATGATTCGATCACTGCAGGACATGGTGGTTTTAGAAGGACTTTGAGGAAAATTCAGCAACACTTTTATTGGCCTAGGATGTATGTTCAAATTTTAAATTATGTTAAGAGTTGTCCTGATTGTTTACAGAAAAGAGGATTTAAACAAAAACAAAAAGCTCCTTTACAGAGGTTTCCAAATTCTACTTACCCTATGGAAAGAATAGCTATGGATTGTATTGGCCCCATGCCTCTAACTTACTCTGGCAATAAGTACATACTGGTAATTACAGACTATTTTACTCGTTGGCCAGAAGCTTATGCTATCCCCAATATTAAATCTGAAACTATTTTAAATTGTTTAGAAAACTTCTTTTCTCTTCATGGTGTGCCAAAACACATTATCACTGACAAAGGATCTAATTTCATTTCGAATGCTGCCATGAAGTTGTATGAAAAATTAGGTATTGAAAAACATACCACTACTAGCTATCACCCACAATCGGATGGAGTCTGCGAGCGTTTAAACAGTAAAATAATTAACACACTTAGTCATTTAGTGTCTGAAACACAAGAGGATTGGGATCGACATTTATCTTTTGCCTTGCTGGCCCACCGAACTTCAATCCATTCCTCGACTGGTGAGTCTCCAGCTAATCTTCTCTATGGTAGAGAATTAATTTTGCCACATCATCTTCTTTTTAATTTAAATGAACAAAATTTTACCACTGTTAGTGATTATAGTCAGGATTTGGCAATTCGTATGAAAAAATCTTTTGAAATAGTAAAGAAGAACTTACTTAAAGCAGCTAAAACACAAGAGACATACAGAAATAAGTCTGCTGTTATAAAAGATATAAAAGTTGGAGATTTAGTATATTTATACATTCCTGTTTTTCCAAGGGGACATTGTAAGAAACTCTCCAAACTTAATAAAGGTCCTTTTAAAGTTATACAAAAAACATCTAATGTAAACTTTAAAATTCAACATGTAAATGACACACGAAATATTCAGTTGGTGCACATTGACAGATTAACAAAAATTCCAGAAAGAGATTCTGTGTTCTTTTCTTGTGCACAATCTGATAATTCAGCAAGTAATACATCTCATGAGAATGATATAATTCCAACACAAAGATATAATTTACGACAAAGGAAAAACTAGAATGACATTTTTTTTTATTTTATTGTTGCGCAACATAATTTTTTTTAAGTGTATAATTTTTATATGTGTGTATTTGTTATTGATACATTGCAGAATGCTGCAAACTGGATTTAATTGATGTTGATTTAAGATAAAATTTGTTGCTATTGATATTGCAGATTACTGCAGGATTTAGAGAATGATTGAGAAAAGATTAATTTGGATTATATGAATTGATTATATTTATATTGATAGAGATATATAGTTACTTATTTATTGTTATTGAGAGTGCAGATTTATGCAAAAATTTGATTAGGTGGTCCATGACGTAAGTTCTGATCACATATGTTGATATTTTTTGGTATATATTTGTTGTCGTTAAAAGTATTAGAGTTCTGCAAAGATAAAAGTGGCAGTGTATATTAGATAACTGCAGATGCAGATGATGTTATGTGTAGTTCTGAATGGACATGAATAGATACTTGTGTCTTTGAAATTTTAGTATATTATTGTTACTTATTGATAATAATTGTTATTGTGTCAATTGTCATTTGACACTTCTATTGAAATTTTATTTATTTTATACAACTTATGTACATTGTTTTATTTTTTTAGATCACTCTATTTACACATTTTTTTTTCTCTTTCCAGCTGGTATTTATATTTTGTAGTGGAAGTGAGAGTTGTTTCTCATTGGTTATTCAAGGTACCTTTTCAAAATTCAATGTTTCGATTCTTTGAAAACTATTTGGCTGGTCCAATGTTTTCTTAAAAATTTATTTTTATTTATAGCTAATGAGAATCAATGTCAAATCCTCTACCTTTACTTTTGTCTACACAAATTTAGTGATCTGATGTACAAAAATTTATTCACTGTTATATAATTATTGTTTTAGTTTATAGTTTGTTAACAAATTGCTTATTACGAAATAGAGGTTGAATTCGGATAAAAATTGCTATACTTAAATTGGTAACTTCTGATAGATATTTTATTTTATTATCAAAAATTTTTCATTTTTCAAATGAAAAATTTTTGGGGGATAGGTGGAAGGAATGTGTTGGGTTGCTTTAGTATTTAGGTAATTTGGAGATTTGAAAATTTACTTTTATTTCTTTTTCCCTGGCTCAATATTCTTAATTTGGTAATATTTAAATAATATTTATTGGCTTTTCATTTATTCTTTAATTAGAATATTTTTAATCATCTAAATTAATTTTCTTTATAATATTCTTAGTTAAAAATGTTCCATTCCTTAAATTAATATTACTTTTGATTTGTAAATTTTAAAAATTATTTATTTATTTGATTCCCCTTAAAATTCCCTTTAATTTGATGTCTCATTTTCCCATTTTGGTTAGAAATTCCGTTTGTTCTACAGTTTCAAGTTATTTCCATGTCTCACTGTAATTCAAAAATTTCAGTTGCGGCCATTTTCGGAATTTTGTTTCGCGGGCCCTTTACTGCGATTAAGCCGCCACCTAAGCGTTTTTCGCGCCTCTTTAGAATTCGGGATTTTTTTTAATTGGTTCGCGTTTTTACGGATCGTCTGCTCTCGGAATTATGAGTATTATTTTGGCAATTCTAATTTCGGTAAGCGAATTTTAATTGCTGCCGTTTATCTAAACTCGCCCTTTTGCCGCAAGTATAAATACGCGCGTAGAACTTTTCAGTTTGAGTTTTTTGTTGAAATCCTTCGTTGTGCGTTAGCGCGAGAAGCGCGTTTTTTTTTTTTCGAATGGAACTTATGTTCCACGCGAGTTTTTTTAATGGAACGTTAAGTTCCTCGCGTTATTCTTTTTTTTCATTAGTTGTTTTAATTTAAATTATGCATTTTTCAAGCTTTTTCGCGTAATTCGCGACGTAACTCTCCAGAAAAGTGTATGGTGAAATTCCTTTTGCGAGTTATGTGAATGAAGCGTCTGACGATGACGTCCGAGTTTTGAGAAAATCCTAGCGTTCCAGATGTGGTTGTTAGGCCTCTGCTGAAGTTTTTCAAAAGTGCTGAATCCTTTCCTGACTAAAGTTTGTTGAGATCCTGATCCCAAGAAAACCAGTTTTTTCCAAAATCTGTGCTGCTCCAATGATTGGAACTTTCCCCCTTGTCTGGCGGCCCATCCGGGTGAATACTGATGTTTTATTTAAACCCTTAATTTCTTTAATTCTGAATATGATTTCTCAATATTTTTGAAATGCATTTAACTAAAATTTATTCTGTAAAATTAAAATTCTAAACTTCATTCTGAGAGCAAATTTCTAAACCTTCATAATTTTTAAGAGCCTGGGTTAAATTCTAAAATTCTTTAAATTTAATATTTTGTTAATGATTTTTGATGAAATTTAAATAGATTGTTTTGAGTAAAGTTTTTATGCTAATTCCTTAATTTTAACTAAGTTGATAAAATTCTAAAATTCTAATGTTAATTCTTTCTGAGTTGCCTGCCTGTGAGCAGTGTTTTTGTATTTGTTAATTTGAAGTACAATTTAATAAACTAATTTTCTTAAAACTAAATATTATGTCTTCATTTATCTATCTGTTAAACACAACACATTGATGATAGTTCAGTACGAGATTACAGTCATTGAAGTTCTGCATAGAATAAATAAGTAGAAAACTGCACGAAAATCGTCTGGAAAGAGTACCAAAATATTACCACCATGGTGTTAGAGCGCAGGAGATAAAACTCCTATGGATGAAATTCTTGAAAATGATTATATCTAGCTGTTGTTGTCACTAGTGTTAGTAAAGCGCCCTTTGTTTCCATTTGACACAACAGAGAGGCATAGTATTGAGCATATGTATTTTTGATTATTTTCAGTTTCAGATTCCCTAATTATGAGTATAATAAATCAGCATTTTTAACAATTGTAGGACAGAGTTTAGAATTTAGGGAGATAAAAATAAATTGAAAGGCAAAATAATTTTGAATTCGTGGGAACATCCCTTACTGCTGCAGCATAATTAGCATTGCACTACTAATTTATTTCTGCAAAATTGACAGATTAAATAAATGTTTTCAACCTTTCGCCCTAGATATACATACAATTCAGGGATTCTTTCTTATCCCAGCGCCACCTGAATTACTGTCTCAAATGATATTGGCATTTTCTCAGTATGGGGTTTAACTTCTTACCTCTACCCCCTTGATTGCCATATTAAGTTCAGTTCTGTTAATACTTGGAAGTTCTTCAATAATGAATATTGTTATGCATAACGTTATAATGTTTGTCCCTAAACGATGCGAGTAAAAATAGGCATTATCACCTATGTCAAAGGATTTGGTTTTTAAATATATAAAATCCTTTTAATTATCTGCAAACTTTTTGGTCTAATATCCAAGCATTGAATATCAATCCGAATGTATTAAAATTAGTTTAACTCAATTCAGTTTGTCTGATTATCCCATAAGAAACAGTGGGAGTGAAAATATAAAATTGCTTAAGTTTTTATTTTAAAAATGTAATTGTTACATTTTTCAATAATTTTTATGTAATGACTCTACAAAATTGTCTCTCAATGCTGTACATTGAATTTCTTAAATATCAACCTGATGGTTATTGCTGTGTTACATGCGGATATACCGTTTACTATACATATGTGCCTCATATTTATAGCATGCGAACACACATAAAAAACGAAATTACTTCTATATTTTTACATTTTATCATATTTCAGCAAATTTTATTTTGACTCGATAAAATCGTCTCTAGATGTTATATATTAAACAAACCATTTCTTCCGAGCTTCGTGCGTTCTTAATATCTAGAGGTCACTCAATATGCCACTTACACACTCAAGTTGTTGAAATCCAGTTTCAATTATTGGCAGCAAAAGGATATGAATGTGTATTTGTAGCCACAGGGTATATTTATTGTTTTTGAGAGGAAAATAAGGTACAATGTTTTTGAAAATACCTCTGTATTATGTCACACTTAATTCGAAATTTTATTGATTATCATTCATTATTTGGATTTTATTTCATGCAATCAGCAAAATTTGAGAAAATAAATAAATAAATAAAATGTTACTTGGAAATGAATTATGGTATGATAAATTCGAGTTGAGCCACACAGTTAATGTGTTATACTGTTCTTTCATTGGGCTAGTTCTCTTCTCTAAAATGTATCTCATGTATCCGTCGTTTAGCAGTTTTGCTGCTGTCACGACATGGTTTTCTCATCCGACGTTCAAGTCAATGTCGCTTTACATTGAAGAAGGAAATCCAAAGATATCTTAAACATACGCAGTTAGATTCTGCCCCGTGGCCCAGTTAAGACACTTTTATTTTTGGCTTTGGAAGTGTTCAAGGGACGTTACCCCCTCCCACCATTGTGTACACTAATCGAATAACCTAAAAATAATCGAATAACTTAAGAATAATCGAATACCCAAAGAATAATTGAATAACTTAAGAATAATCGAATAACCTAAGAATAATCGAAAAACCTAATCTGTTAGGTTTCGTTCAGTGATCGATACTATAAATGAGCGAAGATTCTGCGTTCTAGCCACTGGGATGGGGGGATTTTTGAAAGTTGGCAAAATCTTTTTTAAAAAGTACGTAATCTCCTCCGCGGGGTAAAGGGGATCAAAAATCTGACTACACTGCGTTCTGAACGATAATTGATGCATAAGTTTACAAGGATTAAACCTCCTATGTTACCAGGGGGCTTGTGGAGGGGCTGAAAAGACTTTAAAATTATCTCCATTATCTTTGCTCTCGAGTGATAAATTGAAAATAGAGCTACGTTAATTTGTGTCCGATATTCAATTCTATAAATGTGAAAAGATTCTGTTTTCTACGTCACCAGGAAGCCAGAATTTTTTACCCTCTCTTTTCACCCGTGAGGTAAATCGAATAACTGCCATTGCCAGTTTCTGTACCGTTGTTTATACTATACGTGTGAAGATATTCGGCTTTCTAGATCCCTAAAGACTTCTGGAAGGTTTAAAATAAACATATGAAGGAGACGGTGGACGTTGAATATTTTTTTTACTTACTTATTGACTTAGAAACATGAAATTTGTATAAATATTCCTTTTAACATTACTATATAAAATACCATTAATTTTTTTTCAATTTTGTTATAATTTTGTATTTCTTTTTTAAATTAAATTTTATTTAATGAAAATTTGAAAATGCTCCTTGCGTGCCATTTGTTCACATTTTTGATTAATTTTACGTTATAATCACTCAAAAACACATTATGAATAAATTTGGGTTTTCATTTTTAAATCCTCTAGAAAGTTAATTTTTAAAAATATTTTTTTGCATTAAAACTTAATTTTCATCATTTAATTAGGTTCTTATTGACTTTTAATTACGTTGACAAAGTCCAATTATAAAATGCATACCCAGTTTCATTAAAAAGTATGAAAGGTGTCTTCTTGCCAAATTGCATGTATCTCAAAAAAAAATTAAGACGTATGGAGCATTTAAAAATGTAAAACCTTTGAAAATTCCATTTCGAAAGAAATGCATTTAACCTTTTGCATGCATGCAGAAATACATCTAACTTGCTGCAGCAGGTGAAACGTTTCTGTCGGCGATTTCCATGGACGCCAATGCCTGCAAAGGGGGGTTGGTCGAACTGTTTGGGATAAGGTATGTCAAATACCTGTCTTTTTGGGAGGTTCTTTGTTTGGGATGGACGCTGTCTCACCCGTAAGCAAAAGGTTAAATGTGTAAAATAATGTTATATATTTTTTAAAAAAACACATTTTTTAGTCGATTTTTGCTCATTTCAACATCCACTGTCCCCTTAAACAAGTTAGACAATTATAGTGATAGATTTTGCGAGAAATTTGTATTTTAATGAAAACAAAATATTTTGAAATTAATTTTTGAACTGCATTACCTTTTTTTTTCGTAACAAATTTTATTAGAGGATTATGAATATGATTTCATGCTAATGCAGATTGAATTCTTAACCATGATCACACATTAAAATTTTTTCGTAAAACACTAAACCAAAAATATAGTACACTTCAAGATATTAAAACGCGCACGCTCGCTCTGAAGAGATCGTTCAAACACAATATTCCTGCATGTGCACATCAAACTAATTAATGCATTTAACGGTAAAGATTTCAAAACTCCGAATAGGATCACAAAACAAACAGTTACGTTAGGAATTCTGCCAACTTAAATTTCTTAATAGCGGGTGTAAATTAGGGCGGGCGATTAATTCCAACATTAGTTTTGCACGGTTACCAAACTTTTATAAAACTTAAATATTTGCTGAAGTTACATAAAAGAGGGGGTTGCAGTTACTGAAGTACAAGATTAAATCCAGAACCAATTTATTGACTCTGCGAATGTGAATTGATTTTCTTTAGTGTTCTGCAATTTATAAGTAATAAAACAATTTAAACATTTTCAAAAATGAAGACACTCAAAGATCAAGGAATTCAGTTTTTGGAGTCCCTTGGATGGTGAAAAAACCCGGCTTTTACCTCCGGAAATTAGGTTGAGATAGAAAAATATATTTTTGAAAGGAGAAGAATTTAGGAGAAATGGGTGTTTTACATCGTTGCATTTGAAAGAATTCTAATACCGCACCTTTTAGAGTCTAATGAATATTTTTGAAAAGTGCCTTGTTACGGCGAAGATAAGAGGGATATGAATGTACTTGAGCGCCACAGTACAGTACTACAAAAAAGTAATCGAGAAAAATATTTGTACTTTGGCATTTATATTTTGCGACAAGCATTTCATTTTCAGAGGTGTGTTAAACCACTCCTAGGTAAGAATAACATATGGTCCGTAGGTGATTTGCTGCTTGTGGATTGTGGAACTAGAAATCTCCAACAATCTGAACTTTCCTTATGGATATTTTCATAATTGTTGAATTGTTTTTTGTAGATGTTTCATTCTGTCACCGATTTGAATTTTACAACTGTTTCATTTGGAAAATACAACATATGATGAGGATACGCAAGAATTCTGGATTCTCAAGAAGAAATATATTGCTTCACGATTTGATTTTGAACTGTAGAATGGGTGAACATGATAATTCCCTCCTTTAGAAGTACCTCTATATGAAAAAAAGCCGGGGAATAAAGGAATATATATTTTTAATCTCCTCTTATCTGTTTAGCAATTTTTTATGAGGTACGATAGTTTGATTATGTTTCTGAAAGACTCTACATAAATGATCATACCCTATTGGTTATTAAATTTTGATTATTTATAGAAGATAGGATGACGCTTCTATTGCAGATAACAGGGTTCATGAAACATTTTCGCGTTCAATTTGCATCTGTTAGTACCGAATTTATATACGTATCTACAATCGCAGTAAGGAATTGTTTTAAAGTCAAACACCATTTATATGCTTCTCCAAGGTTCTGTGAAAAAAAGCATATAACTGTAAAGTGCACAATTGAAATTAACATCAATGGATATAAATGGAAAATGGATCTGAGGACCAACGTCAAAAAGAACGTATACGTGATAGAAACGTATAAATAAGAAACTTGTACTTTTTCACCTATATAAGTCAAAAATTTGTAAATATCTATGGACTCCGATACATTATGTCAAATCGTGTAGCCAGCTTTAACTTTTTTATTCAAAAAGTCGGTAATGCTATATCACGGACGCAAAGTTTATAGCAAATAAAACTCTAAACTTTAAGTACCTCTATGGAAATCGATAAATTCAGCCCTACCACGAAGTCAGATTTAACTTTCTTCAATATTTAGTTCATGCTATTACCGGGGCTGCAACGCCTAGTTCATAGTAAACTCTGGCGACTCTCTATCGGAACCAACAAATTCCGTTAAATCACGTAGGCATCTTCAACTTTCTTTAAATTTTTGTTCAGGCAGCACCAGACTGCCATGGCCAAATTCATAGATATTTATTACCATAAACTAGGCTGATGCAGATTCGTTTTGCCAAAGTAACATTTTAAAGACATTTGAATCCGTCTAAGTGGTAGAAATGAATTTATTCTTTCTCATAGAGATTTGAGAATTTCTGACACACAGTAAGACTTTTGTGCCACTTTCAGATTCTACGAAGCACATAATATATGCGAAACCGGCCAACGAATGCTATTATTTATAATTCCAACTTTGGAATCATCCACCATTGTTTGGTTCTTAGAAGATCCGATAGATTTTTGTATATCTATAGATCATTGATAAGACGACATGGATTTATCCCAATTGCTGCCATGAAATTCTTATCATTTTGTATTAGTGCTGGACATTTAATTTTTATTATGTTTTCACCTAATATAAAGTAATATTTATAATATAATCCTTAAAGTTTATCTATCTTCTTGTCTGTCTAACTATCTGTTTGTCTGTCTTTCAAACTATACAGATCCACACCGTTCATAGCAGCTCATCCAAATTTGTCATGATGAGTAACCCAGTCAATAGCATGATCGTAGGGTTTTTATTAACACTTCACAATAAAGTTGAAAAGTGTTTATGAATTTGTTCATTCTGTCTGTCTGTCTGTCCCTTAGCACGATAACTGCCGTCAAAATAACTTAATAAAAATGAAATTTTAGTATGTTGCTCAGATGGTCTGTGGGACCTATGGGAATATAAAAGAATAATATCACCCAATTAGTTTTGGATTGAACCCGGGTTGAAAAAATAAAATACATTGAACCCTATGGGACCTAATTATTCAAACATTTTTTAAGCGAAATTAAAATTCACAGATTGCCTCGAAAATTTTAGAAAAAGTTCAAATTATGCCATGAAATATATGAAAAAATCAGCAAAATATATTCAGTAGCTTTTTAAATAAAAATTAAAATAATAATTACAACTCTTATATGAAGCGATCACGTGACCATTATATGAAGAGACCACGTGACCCACTTCAAAATGAAATATGGCATCCATCTTGTCTTAAAATCATGATTTTCAAAGTTCGTTTTAATTCATATTGAGTGTTGTATACGTCCAAAAACCGCTTTATTTTTGTTTAAATTCTGTGCATCTACATACTGAAACAATGCAATCACAATATATTTGAGTTTAAATGATCATCCAAATTTGATTATTTCTACAACAAAGCCTATTTTCTACTTATGGAAAATGTAAACAGCAAAATATGTAGAATGAGTTGTATAAGAATTGCTGCATTTCTTTAACGCAAAATTATTTAGCTCATGAAGTCTGCATAGCAGATATGAATGAAATATTCATTGATTTTACAGAGATAAAGACGGTTTTTTCCGATAAAGTTTTAAGCATAGTTTAATTACTTGCACCTCCATGGTCTTTTTTAAATAAAAGTTTTTAAATAAAATAAATTATTATAGTATCGTGATGAATAAAATGAATGGGAAAATGTTAATGAATGAAATGCTGCTTTTATAGAGAGAGCCAGGCGTGTTATATTTTGATGGCGTCATTTGAATAAATTTCAGCTGTTTTCGATGAAGTTTGCAAATATAATAAATTATTGTAGTATTATGATAACTTTAAAAACATTGCCGAGGAATGTATCGCATTTTAGAGATGTTTAAACCAGGCAATTTACATTTCAATGCCGTCATTTAAATGACGTTCATTTTTTTCGATGAAGTTTTAAGTTTTTAAATAT
Organism: Amaurobius ferox; assembly: GCA_951213105.1. Classification (NCBI taxonomy): domain Eukaryota; kingdom Metazoa; phylum Arthropoda; class Arachnida; order Araneae; family Amaurobiidae; genus Amaurobius; species Amaurobius ferox. Next base: position 105,471,411 of record OX578139.1, on the reverse strand, counting down.
AATGAATTGATGTAGCATTGTGATAATTTTTAAAATATTACTGAGGAATGTATCGCATTTTAGAGAAGTTTAAATGAAATTGCATTGAAGTTGGAAAGTGTTACATAATCAATGCTTTATGCATGATTGATCTTTCTTGTTTGAAGATGACATAATTGTTATAGGGGATGTTTCAAAATATTAAAATCTTACCTATCTAATGTAAACACACCGGTCAAACTCTAATGCTGAATTATAGTATATAAACATATGCAAAATGAAATTTCAGGAGGGACCGATTATAGACCATAAAGTTCGAATTTTCAAATGAAATTTTCAAATGAACGTGAACCATAATTGATGAGCTAGTTTTTTGTAATATGGTAGAAAATTAGATTATATGATAAGACCAACCAAGATAATTGCTGTTTTCAAATATTTATTTTTTTAGGGGGTGCTACAGCAAAAATCTTCGAATTGAGTCAATGTCGAACTCGAGATTCATTGAACAAGAGACTTAATATTCCGCACAAAGTTGGATCATATGATAAAATAAAACATGAGTAATTGAAATATTTACTATTTTAGGGATGTTTTATGAAAAAATGTGCACATTGTCGAATAAACGTAAATGTCAAAATTGAGCTAGAGGCTTGCAATTTGGTTCGAAGGTAGATTATATGATAAAATCATATGATCGTCGTAGATAACCGTCGTTTCCTAATATTTATTATTTCAGGGTGAGTCATATATCAAAATGTCTGTATTGCCGCACGAACATTAACAAGCATGAGTTTATTGAAGTATGGATTTGAAATTTTGTGCAAAGTTGTAGATCATATGATACAATCAACATGAATAATTGCAGTTTATAAATTTTTATTATTTTAACGGGGTATCAAGCGTGAAATGTTCGAATTCTCAAACGAATGCGAAATTTCAGATCTATTAAGATATGGAATTGAAATTTGGTATAAATGTAGATCACTTGGGAAGATCAATATAGCTTTTTAACAATTATTTTCAAATATTTATTATTACAGGTGTTGTTATAGGAAAAAGTGTTCTAATTTTCGAATCAATGTCAAACTTAAAGATTGTTAAACGATGGACTTAAAATTGAGTACAACGTTAGATTATATGATAAAATTCACATGAATAATTGCTGCTTTGAAATATTTATTATTTTAAGGGACATCATAGACAAAAATGTTCGAATTGTCTAATAGATGTTCATTGAGGTAAGGACTTCGGTACAGAGTATTTCATGGGATAAAATCAACATGAATAATTAGTGATTTCAAATATTTATTATCTTAGGGGTTGTTATAGGCAAACGTGTTCTAATTTTCGAATCAATCTCAAACATAAAGATTGCTAAACGAGGGACTAAAATTGGGTAGAACTTTAGATTATATGATAAAATCCCCATAAGTAATTGCTGCTTTGAAATATTTATTATTTTAAGGGACATCATAGACAACAATTTTCGAATTGTCTAATGAATGTTTATTGAGGTAAGGACTTCGGTATAGTGTATTTCATGGGATAAAATCAATATGGATAATTAGTGATTTCAAATATTTATTATTTTAGGGGGTGTCCTAAATTATAAAGTCCGAATTGTGAAGCAATTGTAAAACTCCAGATCCATTGCGTTAGGGTCTTCAATTTTCAAAGGTTGATCGCATGACACATATTTGTGATTTCAAATAATTATTTTAAGGGGGTGTCAGAGACGAAAATGTTCGAATTGCTTAGTGAACAAGTAATTGATAATCCCAAGTAATATAGGGTCTTCAGACGTAATTGTGAGACCAGAAAAGCGATGTTTATTTAAATAATACGGCTTGATGTGAGACAAGCTGAATACGGGTTTATACGAATAAGCACCAGATTTGACGTTATATTTGAACAATTTTTATGACCCATAAATTTACAAATTTGACTCTAAAATCATCCCAAAATATCTCCAAAATCACACGTAGAACAGTCACCGAGTTCTCACTGTAAAGTTAATTCTCACTGTAAGGTTAGTTCTCACTGTAAAGTTAGTTCTCACTGTAAAGTTAATGTATTCACGATTTCACAACGCAGCTCTACAGGCAGCATGACAACTTGATATTTACTACTGTACATTAATATGCTGATTATTAATAAATATAGTAATTAGCACCACAGTAATTAGCAGATAGAGCGTTTGATTACTCAAACATAAAAATAAAAGTTTTTACCTTTTATACATTTACAGAAATCCAGCCGACTTAAACGTCCGAATTCTAAAATAAATTATTATAGAACTTTGAAATTTTCTATAATAGGTTGTTATGCAGTGTGAGGAATCCATCATTTTTTGAGCCTATTTTCAGCCATTTTCAGAACAGTTTCAGAGTTCATACACCTTAAGACCGCCTGCATCGCAGTTTTGGAAAACGAGGCTATAAAACTCTGTCATCACAGTCTGATTTCGGAGAAATTAACCCATTTTGAGCCGTCATCAGAGAAGGGAGAACTTATTCCAGAGGGGAGCATTAGGTGGTCTATGATATGAAGAGCAAGCTTAGTCAGGGTGGTCCTCAAATTTTGGACCAGAATATATACACGAAAGAGACGCTTTTCCAGAGAGGCGAGACAATTTTCGCAGAGACAGGTCGCACTTTTGGTGCTCCTGATGCATAGGTTCTCGCCCTCACCAGAATGTTATTCTGTAACTCTTTGATATTCCTGTCATGTTATAATAAAAACTTATTTTCTTTATCAACGATGCCTGTTTTATCCAGACTGGGAGAAAGTCATTATTTTCATGATCTTGACACCAATTCGAACTCACGAATTTTGAAGGGGACGGCTACTTGCATTTAGGTCGGCAGATTTTACTTTATGTGCGCTGACCGGACTAACGCTACTGAATCAACAACCACGCAGAGGCCTGGAAGAGAGCCGGAACAGCAGAAACAAATTTATAGCAAATGGTATCCAGCAGTAAATAAATTCATTACAAATGGTATCCAGCGGCGGGATACATTACAACATAGTATCCAGCAGCAGGAGATAACAAATTCATTACATGCAGTAACAGAAAAAACATATTTTTTCTAAATTAAAATGTTTTTGGTATGATCTAGAGAAAAACATTAGAATTCGAAAATCCCAGGATATACGAGATATATTATAAATTTATGTAGCTGTAGATAGATCGGTTGAGAAAATAAACAATAAAATAAAATAAAGTATTAAAAAATATTTTTGTTTAAGGTGGCAGCCCTAAGTAAACTTATCAAATTCTGTGATACATTTGAAACACTTTCGACTCTGAAGCTACATATAGATTTGAATTTATCACCCCATCTAGACCGCTAGACATAGCTAATCGAAAAATTGAAGCTTTGCAATGTTTGCATTTAAGATAAGTTCGGAACAAAATTTTCGAATTTATGGACACGCTAAATATGTTCCACAAAACACGGTAAGTTTAAAACTTCGGGATGAAGTAAATGTTGTGGTTTAGGATTCAAATATCTGCGTCGCTAGGAGTGCCTATGTTAAATAATATTTTAATAATACAGAAAATGTATAAATACAACTTCTAGACGAAATATATAATCAGTTGGACCATTCGACAAAATATACGAGAAAATAAAATATTTCTGACTTATTCAGTAAATAAGGTGCTGCCGAACAAAAATATCGAAAACTATGCATAAGGATAAAAATAGAAGGTATCATATCACTACAATGGAAAGGGGGATGAGAAGAATATTAGGATACAAAAATCACAATTAAAGATTATATATAAATATTAATAAAAATGAAAAAGAAAACACGGCAAAAATGAGAAAAGGCATTAATAATAATTAGCTCAAGATAAAAGATTAAGACATAGAGAACAATCAATTGAAACTACACAGAAAATGGCGGTTAGTTCGAAATTGCCTTCTCATTAGGACAGCCATACAATTCGAATTAAAACCGATAGAATAGCCAGTTTCTGACAATAACGATAGTATTTAACTATAGACACCATTGGAACTGATATATATAATATATATATATATATATATATATATATATATATATATATATATATATATATATATATAATACTGTTATATATTTAACAGTATATAACAGTAATGATAACAGTATATATATAACAGTATTGAAGTCATATAATCGATACTGTTTTTCAAGGATAAGTTGCCGTTGGTGGCAGCAAGGATAAGTTGCCAATAAAAATTACTGCACTGTGGCATATATGATGGAAAATTAATCTAAGTCTAGCACAAGTCATGTGCTACTTATATCAGATTATTTCTACATCTTAGAAATAGATTTCAGCTAGAAATCGTAGCACTATGGGGAAATCTCAAATTAGATCTTATTCTACGATCATGTACCTAAATCATCTTTGATCTCAGTCATCATTGCATCTAATGTACATTCTTGAAGTCTTTATGAAGGACCATGACTCTGTGAGGATCTGTGTCACGAATGTTAGCCTAATCAGATGATGCTATTTTCATGTGATTATATTCCCTTTCACGTATGAAATTAAATTTTATCCTTTAAAAATCATTTAAATTCCAACGTTGTTACTTTATATATCTCATGTTTTCAAATATAAAATATCTGTTCATTATACAAATAAATATTTTGCCGTATTAATATGCAGATCATATGGGAATAAGTTATGACCATTGTAAAATAAGAACGCGAAAAACAATCTATTTTGATAAGGAAGTACAAAAAGGAAAGAACATCCTGTTCGGATCATTAATTTTTGAACCACACCCCTATTTTAAGATCATGCACACCTTTGATGTTCTTTAAAGTACTGTGCAAAAAATTAAATTTTATAGGAGAAATTTCTTTTCAAAGTGTAAACTAAAAGATAGTTTCAGAGCCCAAAATGATATTTTAGCTTTTTCTCGTATGTAAGAAAGTCATTTCAAAGAATCAAATTGTTTGAATTTGATTTTCGAAAAAAAAAATACACATATATCCTACTGAGAAATCGTTTGAAATAATTTAATTGCAATCATGTGACGACTGATATGTTTACACTTTCTGAATAGTATTGCATATATACACACACACATACACACACACACACACACACACACACACACAGATATATATATATATATATATATATATATATATATATATATATATATATATATATATATTTATATATATATATGATTAATATGTATATATATATATAATTAATATATATATATATATTTATATATATATAATTAATATATATATGTGATTAAAAACTTGTTTTGCTTTAATTGCAATCTTTTATTTTGAACTATATTCTTATTTGTTTTATCTTCTAAAAAGAAAATCTAGTTTAAATGTAATTTACCTGTTCTAATATCATTCCTTTGTCTACCAATAAGACAGGTAAATGACGACAGGGGAATGGAAAATCATGTGATTTTACTTTCTGAGTATAAGAGTTTTACTTGTATTTAAGCCTAACTTGATATTCAATTTGCTACACTAACAAGGAAAACACATATGTTAAAAATATTTACATTTTATTCTGAGAATAATTAAAGACAGGTGAATGACAAGGAATAAAAGTACTTACACAAATTTGTTCAGTATTTGTTCAGTATATTTCCCCGCACAGAATGGTAACTAGAATATAGTCGAAATCTTGAAATGGTGATTATGAACTTTAGTAAAGAATAATAATAGTTTCATTATATTTTGTTGTCATCTATGTACATAAATAGGTGTTAAAATATAAAAGCAGGTGAATGACAAAAAAGCTAGGGGACAGTTGTGAAAAATTAATTTAAAATATTGTTCTAATATATAATGGATTTTTTATTGGTGTTTGTATTTTAAATTGTCTAATTTAATATAAAACATCAAAATCAAAGGGAACGAGAAAATGAAGGCTTGTAAATGAAGTTGTGGTTTTATAATTTGGCTGTTGGGACACAGTGGAATAGCAATTAATAAAAAAACTAAATGTAAAATTATATTAAAAATATAATTTTTTTCTTTAGCTAATGAGTGACAAATATTAGCTACAATATAATAAAACTGATCAGTCTCCAAAATCAGTCCCAAATCATGCAAACTTTTATTATATCTCCCGGGACATGTAAAACTCCTGTTTACTGAAAATGGCACATATACAATAATTTAGACTGTTTGCAGCAGAGTTTGCAGATACACGGACGAACCTTATCTTTCTGTTTTTCTTTTGCAGCGTCAGACAATATGTGTCTGGACCAAGATATTTACTTCGCATGCATTTTAGCCTGATTTTAAACTACAGATTGATACAATGTGCAATCAATATAATACGCTTGAAATTAAGAATCGGAAGATATTTTTTACTTTCCCTGCAATACATGGTAATGTATAGGGAAAGTATTGGAATCATGCCGAAAATCGCAATTCGAGTTTTCGACGGATCTACACGTTTAAAGACCTATAAAATACGAAAAACTATTTTTAGCGTGACGTCTCTGTGTGTGTCTGTGTGTCTGTCTGTCTGCCTGTGTGTCTGTCTGTGTGTCTGTGCAATGTATGTATCCACTCTAACTAAAAAACTAATGGACCGAATTTCATAAAATTTGGCATGTAAGTCACTTGGGTGAGATCCTGGTGCTGATTGGTTTTTGGTAGGAATCGTAAAAACAGAACCCGCCTTTTTTGCGAAATGGCTCTTAAAAATTTCATGAATCCACTCTAGCTAAAATACTAATTGACCAAATTTCACAAAATTTGGTCAATTGGTAAGTTATCAATTGGTAAGTCATTTTGGTAAGTTACTTGTAGGACACTCTGGTGCTAATTAGATTTTGGTACGATTCGAAAAGGAACAACCTGCCTTTTTTAACGAAATGGCCCGCAGTAATTTCATGTATCCACCCTAGCTAAAATACTAATTGACCAAATTTCACAAAATTTGGTAGATAAGTTATTTTTGGGTCACTCTGATGCTAATTAGATTTTGGTACGATTCGGAAAAGAATGACCTGCCTCTTTTTACGAAATGGTCTGCAAAAATCGCCAAAATCTAAAAAATGGTAAAAGACTACGTATGGTCTAAATGTATCAATTAAATTCTTGAACCCTTTCGGGACGGCGGCATTCCGGAGATGTCGCGGCCCAAAGGACGACGCGCTTCGCTTCCGAACTGGTCGAAAAGGACGGCGCATTTTTTGCGCTAAGCCTAACTCTCGAAAAAAATTCACTAAAAATCACCTATTCAACACAGAAATCTACTTTTTACAGGAATAATAGAAATATTTATGTTCTATTTGATGTATAATTTTCATACAAATCTGAATACAAAATACTCGTTAGTTGCTTCTATTCTCCGAAATAAACGAAATTCTTCCGAAATAAACGAATAATTTCACTGCCTCTAAAACCCAAACAAAAAAAAAAATACTCTCTTATATTCCTATGATTCACCAACGAAATCATAACGCTGAAATAAAAATAAAAACCGAAACTCAATTATAAAATTGTTGATGCTACGAGAATTGCTCTGTTTGTTTATGTTACAAATGATTTTCACCGCTCCAAATGGAGAAATAATTCATTCGATCCTCTTCTGCCAAGGTCATGCCTCTGCAAAATGCATTGAAGTTAGTTCCATGGACAAGCCATCTATAACGCCATCTAGTTCACAAATTAAAACGTTCTGCGTAGTGGCACTTATACGTGCCACTATCCGTTTGCGGTAAAATTTCCTCTGGCCGGAATGAGTGCCGTTCGTCCTTGAATGCATGTTCGCATCTGGCACCTGGGCGTGCCATTCGTCGCGAAAGGGACGCAATTTTTGACGAGGAAAAAACAATAACACACTCCATTATAATTTAGGGCTAACCATTCTCAAGATATTTGAGATTTCTTGCATTTTTGTTACGCCGCTATCGGAAAAATGCCCAATTAACAAATAAAAACAAAAATTGAATTAAAAATGCAAATTTAGTGTTATTTGGTGCAATTAAACTCAATCTAATGAATTATTAAAGAAATAAAGAATATCTGAATTTGAGTCTGCAGGGAAAGTCATGTGCTGCCTACATCAGATTTTTACTTTTCCTGCAATGCATAGCTTACGTAAACGGAAACTACTTTCATGGGTCAAAAATCCAACTCACGGAGTATGAATAGTCCCATGTTTTGATTATCCCTGAATACAAATATTCTCAAATACATTATATTTTGCACCAGTAGCTTCTAAATGCTTTCTAATAAAATCTTGCTTCTTTTATGTTTACAAATATATAAATTTATGTGATTATGATAAAAATAAATATTTTGTCGTATTAGCGTATAGATTAGTTAAAAAAAGCATAGAACCATCGAGAAATAAAAAAAAAGATAAAGGCTCTGTTATGAAATAGAAAAAATATTGAAAGAACATTTTGTTCGGATCATTAATAACATGGAACCACACCCCATTTTAAGATCATTCACACCTTTGATGTTCTTTAAAGAGAAATGCGATTTTTATAGGAGGGATTCCTTTTAAAAGGCAATATAAAAAATAGTTTTAGTAACCTAAATGACATTTTCGATTTTCGTATTTTTAAAAAAATGAAGTTTCATCATATAGAACTGTTTGAATTTGCTTTTCCTTTAAATATACAAAACTATCATTTTCTGAGAAATCATCTTAAATAATAAAAGGCAATGTCTGTGTGTGTGTGTGTGTGTGTGTGTCTGTCTTATACACTATACGTTTCGCGACCGCGCGTCGGAGAGCTACGAAATTTGGCAATCGGAGACCCGGGGGGGAGGGAAGGGGACACGTGAAAACCGATTTTTAAAATTTTAATTATTTTTTTATTTATTTAATGTTTTATGCGATTTCGACCATTTTTTGCCCTTTTTGCCCTTTTTTCTCCACGATCCAGACATCGTAGAAAAAAACAAATTACACCATCGGAAAGAGCAGAGAATTTGGAGTAAAAATATATCAATTTCAAATCTGAATTTCGATTTCTAATATTTTTTAAAGATTTTAAAACAAAAGTCACTTTTTGCTCAAGAAAACGATTTTTGGTTTTTAAATTCTCGCATCGTGAAAAGTACTCATAATTTCGACTAATAATTTACATTTTCAGAAAGGTCAAACATCTGGCATTCTTACAAGTCTAATCTGGTCCAGAAATAATGAAAATTGCCTTCAGGATCGCAATTTTAAAGACGTCATGATTTTAAATTTCTCGCCGTTCCGCTCGGCGTGACGCTTCGTAATCTCCCCCGCTGAAGCAGGGAAGGTGGTGGGTGGGGACGTCAAGGTGGAGGTGACGTCACGGTTCTGTATATGGATAGCGATGGGTGGGACAATAAGAAACCGAATTAGTTTTTACTTTCCGTTTCCCGCGCTTCCGATTTTAAATGAAATAAGAGCTTAACATATGCACTGTAGAAATTATTATATTTATATTTTAAATGATGGAACGATATGGATTTTTTAAATGGATATTTTAATTTTATGGATATTTTAAATGATGGAACGATGGATATTTTAATTTTATGGATATTTTAAATGATGGAACGATGGATATTTAAATTTTATGGATATTTTAAATGATGGAACAATGGAATGAGGATGATGGAATTAAGAGCTTAGAGAGCATATGGTCATTTTAAATTGTAAATTAGCGCGCGGGAAGTTAGCGGTAGGCCCGGGTACGATTCCCGCCACTGCCAAAACTGCCGAAGTGTTCACGCGGAATACGATCACGTTAAACATGTGGGCCCGTAAGTCCTTCCGAGAGGTTGGTGGTAGGGGAAGGAGGGTACGGTCCCTGTGGATGCCTCCTTCACAGGGTTCCCGTATAAATTGGGTGAATATAAAGAAAGTTGCGGACGGCGAGGCAGCCCAGTGGTTAGCGCTCAGGAATTGCACTCGGTAGGCCCGGGTTCGATTCCCGCCACTTCCAAAACTGCCGCCGTGTTCACGCGGAGTACGATCACGATAAACATGTGGGTCCGGAAGTCCTTCCGAGAGGTTGGTGGTAGGGGAAGGAGGGTACGGTCCCTGTGGATGCCTCCCTCACAGGGTTCCCGTCTAAATTGGGTGAATATAAAGAAAGTTGCGGAGGGCGAGGCAGCCCAGTGGTTAGCGCTCAGGAATTGCACTCGGTAGGCCCGGGTTCGATTCCCGCCACTTTCAAAACTGCCGCCGTGTTCACGCGGAGTACGATCACGATAAACATGTGGGTCCGGAAGTCCTTCCGAGAGGTTGGTGGTAGGGGAAGGAGGGTACGGTCCCTGTGGATGCCTCTCCCACTGGGTTCCGTTCTAAATTGGGTAAATAAAAAGAATGTTATGGAGATAGTCGCTGGGGGCGAAGAAGCCCAGTGGTTAGCGCGCGGGAATTGCACTCAGTAGGCCCGGGTTCGATTCCCAAAATTGCCGCCGTGTTTACGCGGAGTACGATCACGTTAAACATGTGGGTCCGTGAGTCCTTCCGAGAAGTTGGTGGTAGGGGAAGGAGGGTACGGTCTAAATTGGATGAATAAAAAGAAAGTTATGGAGATTGTCGCGTAGGGCAAAGTAGCCCAATGGTTAGCGCGCGGAAATTGCACTCGGTAGGCCCGGGTTCGATTCCCAAAATTGCCGCCGTGTTTACGCGGAGTACGATCACGTTAAACATGTGGGTCTGTAAGTCCTTCCGAGAGGTTGGTGGTAGGGGAAGAAGGGTACGGTCCCTGTGGATGCTTATCCCACTTGGTTCCGGTCTAAATTGGGTGAATAAAAAGAAAGTTATGAAGAATATCGCGGAGGGTGAAGTACCCCAGTGGTTAGTGCGCGGGATTTGCACTTGGTAGGCCCGGGTTCGATTCCCAAAATTGCCGAATAAAAATAAAGTTATGGAGATTGTCGCGGATGGCACGGTAGCCCAGTGGTTAGCGCGCGGGAATTTCACTCGGTAGGCCCTGTTTCGATTCCCGCCATTGCCAAAACTGCAGCCGTGTTCACGCGGAGTACGATCACGTTAAACGTGTGGGACTGCAAGTCCTTCCGAGAGGTTTGTGGTAGGGGAAGGAGGGTACGGTCTCTTTGGATGCCTCCCCCATTGGGTTCCGGTCTAAATTGTGTGGCACTTCCTGGCCTTCCAAGCAGTTACCTTACACCTTTCTGGTAGGTCGAGCCAACGAGTTTGCCACGGTCAGAATTTTCAAGGGTAGCGAACAGGCTGGTCGCCAAAGGCGGCTAGTCTAAAATAATTCAAATGAAATCACGTGACGCCTGCTGGTTTGTGTGAATGAAATCACGTGACACCTGTCACGTGACGCCTCCACTCCTTTCTGAGTAATTCAACAGCCAAGCCGTCTCAAACGTCAATATTTGATTTCTGTAAGATTGAATAAATACAAAGAACATTTTTTTTATATATTTGCAATTCTGGGATTTAAAAGATAAAATTTCTTAGGATCATTGTTATAAGTGTAAATGTGTTATAATAATTTAGAATGGTATTTCAATAGTAAGTCAAATATCAAATAGCAGTATTTACACTACATACAGATAGTCGTTTGAAATAATTTAATTGCATTTACTTGATGACAGCTGGTTATTACTTTTCAGAATAATATAACAGACAAGCTGCTTGAAACGTTCATATTTAATCTGTGGAGGATGGAGTAAATGTAAACAACATTTCATTATATATGTGCAATTCTGGAATTTAAAAATACAAATTTCTTAGAGTCATTGTTACAAGTTTAAATTTATCATAAAAATTTAGAACAGCCTTTCAATGGTAAGTCAAATATTTACGTCTCCAGTATCCTATAGCAATATTTACACTACAAATAGAAAATTGATATATCCATTAAAGCAAATCCCAAACATCTAAATTGTAAATGTAAGTTTTGCGTTTTGTTCGGAAAAAACTTTAACTATGCCAGTTTCGTGATATACAATAATTTAGAGTATTTGTGCTGGAGTATGCACCGATACTGACCAACTTTAATTTTCTGCTTTTACTTTTATCCATGGGCGATATTGTGTAATATATTTTGGACCCAGACATATTTGTCTTGCATGCATTTTAAATGTATATTGAATTATAGAAAGATACAATGTGTAGTCGATGTATTATTCTTGTAGTTTAATATCAAAATGTAATTTTTACATTTACTACAAGCCAACTGAGCTTTCTAATGAAAGCATTTCTTCGTGTTCTCTTCGTTGCCGTGCTGTGGGTTCGAGTTCGACACTGTGGGCATGGATTTTTCGGTATTCATTAAGGGCGTAGTGTATTTCTCTCTCCCTGATGTACCGAAGTAACGTCATATGAACGAAAAATGGTTTACGATCCGGCCGCTAAAAAGACTGGATATAAGGCCTGGATATTAGGCTTGGACATTAGTAAAAACCTTTACTATATTGCGTAGTATAAGTGAAAGGAAATTATTTTGATGAGGTGAAAAAACCCGACTCAAGGAGTTTGGTGGGTTTACATATTTTGAATCATTCGTAATACGATTAAACCATTATATCAATGATGTCAGACATTATATCTGTTTAGCTACCATTGTGTGTTGTTGTTGTTGAGACCCAGACCGTCCGACCCGCCAGAAAGGTGTAAGGTAACCGTTTGGACTGCAGGGAAGAAGTACCATTGTGTGCATCATTCCTTCAGAGAATCTGTAATCGTAAAATCGTTAGGAAAAATTGTAAAAAATTCTTACGATTACTTCCATAATTGTACGTTAGAAGTGCACTGACTCGCGAAGTAAACGGACTAAAAGAAAGTTTTGAGTTGAAGAGACTAGGATAAGAACACAAACTTTTCGAAAAACAAATTTCGAAAATCGAAAAAAATATATTTAAATTGCAAAAATGTAATTATGTTGAAATTCCACTTAACTGTAGTTTTCAACGCTTATACTAATAACTATATGTGATGTTTATGCGAATATAAGCGATTTATTATTTACAAATCAATAATATCTATTAATTTTCCCAATAACTGATACTCTACAAATATTGCATTTTATAAAAAAATGAACGTAGAAACAAATCGAAAGTGCACGAAAATGCGTGAGAAAGGTACGTTCTTAATGGCATTTATGTACTTGTAGTTTCGGTGGATTTATACATTAATTTATGAGAGTTTTATCAACGTTCAACTTTTCAAAACTTAGTAATATTAGCTTCAATGCCCGCAGCTGGCGGTTAGTAACTTTAGCAAACACTTTTTATAGCTATCAGCTTTTTTTAATCGCATTTTGAAGCAAATAAAAGGAAACAAAGAAACGTGTTCATTAATACGGGAGCATATGTTGATAAGCAACAAAAGAGATGGAAATTTACCTCCACAAAGAAAAAAATTAAAATGGATTGAATCTGATTTGGTGTTTTTAAAACTGTTCTTAAGTAGTTCCTGAACTTATCTAGAACCCGGTCAACGTCGGGTCTTTCGTTCTAGTTTGGCATAATGTTTTTAATGGCTGCCCTATTCATGAACGCTAAAATAAACAATATATACATGCAAAAGGAATTCAATGTACAGTCTGTTCAAAAAGCCCTCCGCGCCAGCAGCAGCAATTCGTATTCGAATTCGAAATAAGAATATTAACGCGTGAATGAAAAATAATTGCAGGTGTCACGGTGTTACAGTCCCTAATGATTAAAATTTTTAAGAGATATTTACTTTCTTACATATCCACGTTCCATATGAATGCGTAATGAAGAAGAATTGCAGGTGTCACGGTGTTACAGTCCCTAATGATTAGAATTTTTAACAGCTATTTGCTTTCTTACATATCCACGTTCCATATGAAAGCGTAATGAAGAAGAATTGCAGATGTCACTGTGTTACAGTCCCTAATGATTAGAATTTTAAACAGATATTTACTTTCTTCCATATCCACATTTCGCTTGTCATAATTTCGCCTACTCATAATTTTCTATAATTATTTTATTGGCTTTTTTCGTCTATCTTGCCCAGTAGTCGAATAAATCTATTCTAATATTTATCCCAACTTTTTAAATTATCTACTAGGTGTGCTGAAATCACTTTTATTTAGTCGCGAATTATCACTTTGTTGTAGATATACTTAACTTGTATACTCATGGACTTTTTCATACAAGGTTATTTGGGGTGCTGTAGGATCTTCTTAGAAATTGTTATGAATGATGAGTTTGTATACTACCATAAATTCATCATATTGTTGAATGGAATAGAAAGAGTTGAGGTTCTTTACGAAAACATAATGTATTATGATGGAGCATTGTTTACAACATACCTTGACAATCCTCTGGAAAATATGCTTCTATTTTATTGTAAAAATATATTTCGGCCTAAACGTTTCTTCCATCGGAGAAAAAAGAAAAGTTTGCTTGAATAAAATGTCATTCCTTTGTAGCGAAATACATGTGTAAATAGAAGATGTACGTAAATGTAAATAGATCGCAGCGTAAAATGCATACCAGGCATTATATATGTTTTAAAGGATTGTATGTTATTTTTAGATAACGAATACCATGACCCACAGTATACTCTATGAAAACAGTACAGCATGGGGAGGTACGTACATAATGCGCGATGCAAATGGTATTGACCCGGAGGCTCCAAAACTTTTCGACTGTCACTGATTGGTTTTACATTTATTACGTTTAATTCTAAAAATTTCATTTGTGAATGCGCAATTAGAACAATGGATTTATGACAGGTCCATGTTTTGGCCTCATTATATTTCTATTAGTATAGATGAAAAAATATTCCTATTATAGATTATAACAAACAATAATAGCATATATCGTACCTTCTTAAGATATTAAGTCAAAATCAGATTATATTCATTGTATAATATGATGTGAGTGATGTTTTTTATTGCCTTTTGCCTCCAGGAGGTGTTTTCTCCTGGTGTGCTATGTAGTTTGTTTAGATTTTAAATTAATGTTGTGGGTGGCGTGGTTTGCCTGGATGGTTCCGATGCGGTCGGATCAGTGGCTTGCTGGGTGTGGTTTCGGCTATTTCCGTCTGTGTTCTTCGGGAACTGGTGGCGATTGATCCCACTCTACTGAGTATGAGTCTGGTGTACCTTTAGTGTATCTGATGGGCTCCTGTTATATGCGGAGATCAGCGGTTTTCTCTGTCCGATGGGTCTGGGTGCTCCGTTGTCATTTTTTTTTTGTGGGAGCTTAATTTTTCACGGCCGGGAAAATAGTTGCTCTAAGTCTCTGAGGCGATCCCTCGGTCTGGGTCATAAATGAATGAAAATACATATTTAGTAAAGTGTGGGGCATCCCAGTCCTTAACAGACAGTGATGACACATAGAATACCCGTTCTTCCCGGCCGTCCAATTAGATACTCAAGTCCTCTGGATGAGTCGGACGGTCTGGGTCTTCACACTCACATAGAATACCCGTGTTCAATTCCTGGCTCTGCCGAAACAGGGGTAACCAGAAGGGTAATGGTCCCTGTGGATACCACACTCACTGGGTTTCGGTTTAAATCAAGTGGCAGTGTGGATTGAAGATTAAGATATTTAGTATTTTTTCCAGCCGCACAATTAGTTGCTCTAAACCTAACAGTGAGCGCTGCAGCCTGCATAGTGAAAGATATTTAATATAGGGAATGGAACAACCCAGTGGTTAAGGCACGGGTTACACTCGAAGGATCCAAGTTTGATTTCCAGATTTCCCCAAACTATCTTAGTGCTTACGCGGAGTACAGGTACGTTAAATCCATGAGTCTGAAATTCCTTTTGGCAAGATGGTGTCCGGAGAAAGATGGTATGCTTCCTGTTTGTCGTCCCCTCTGGTTTCCGGTCTAAATTGATTGTCATTGTACCTGCCGCCAAACAGATACCTTCCAATTCCAGGTAGATCATATGGTTTGGGTTGAAAGGAAACAGTAATATATGTCATAATTTCGATTTTTTGATTTTGTGCAACATAAATCACCTACCGGTCATAAAAATGTGTAGTGAAACTTTAAGAAAATTCAAATGCCGACTATTTGCTGTTGACTACAGTTGCATGATATAACCAAATATTGGTTCTTTTAGAACAAAAATTCTGATGTGGGTAACATATGACTTTCCTTATATAATGCGATGAATTTACTACTTTTACAGTTAAAAAAATGTTATTCTTATAGTTGATACTTATATTCTTTCAAATATATTGAATTTTCTTGAATTAGTCATCATTTTCATTGATTTAGCGTCATGTTTATCCATTTGGGGAGATTTTCGTTAATTTGGCAACATTTAAAACTATCGTCAAGTAGGCGACATTCCGCTAAATCCGTCTTTAAAATCTCGTCAAGCGTTATGGACGGAGAAATGAGTTATTCTTATAGCAGAAAAATGACTATTGGCGTTCAAATACAAAAGTATTACTCAAAGTATCTTTTCTCATGAATGGAACGAGGTAGATCCACGAGAGTGGTGTCACCCAATTTATTGCATAATATTACATATGAGAAGTGAACATGTTTCTCAACAGCTAATATTTGTTTTTAATTTAGGGGATTTTTTGATAAATTTATTTGCAAAACGTGCAATATATCGAGAACGGTTCATGCTAGCGTTCTAAAATTTATGTCAATCGTTTTCTAAGGAAAAATTACTATCGTTTTCTAGGGAAATGGCTATCTGCGTATCTTTATCAAATGTTTTGAATTTTTGCTGATTTTTTCAAAATTTCACTCGAAAATTTAGGAGGGTTCTGAACATTCGATTGTGTTTTAAAATAAAAGACTTTCAGTATTCATAGATTGTGACTTTTGTACCAAATTTCATTCGAATCGCTCCATTCGTTCGTGAGATATCGTCTCCACAGACTCACTGACACACACACACACACACACGGACATCACCTCAAAAATGTTCGATTCGTGATCAGGGATGCTTAAAACAACGTGCTCTCCTATCGAAAACTCGAATTCGAATTTTCGACCCTGTCACAATACTTTCCTTATACATTATGTATATAAGGAAAGTAAAATTGCTCTACGACTTATTGAAATACTATGTCACTCTTTCGATGATACGACATATAAAGACATCATGTATTCCATAAACTCCTTGCTATTATCGGACAAATAAAACAGAGCTGCGGCGCATTGCTCAAACAGAATACGATACGATGGCAGATAGTTTACAGCATACTCTGCCGAATTTTGTTCCTCTGAGACTTATAATGCATCGCTTCGTGAAAGACTATTCCGTTATTTGTAGTTATCTGATTTCCGAAGACTCATTCAATAAGAAAATATTCAAGAATATATTCTTTTTCAGTGACGTAAAATGCAGGGTTTAATGTAAAATATTAGCAAATGTATCAATACTTTTAATTTTTAACACTTTACAACAAAGTTGAAAAGTGTTTGACTTTGTTCATTCTGTCTGCCTGTCTGTCCGTTAGTACGATACTGCCGTAAAAATGACTTAATCAAAATGAAATTTTAGTGTGTCGTTCAGACGGTCTGTAGGACCTACCGGAATATAAATAAATAATATCACCCAATTAGTTTTGGATTGAACCCAGGTTTAAAAAATGAAATACATTGAGCCCTATGGGACCTAATTATTCAAACATTTTTTAAGCGGATTTAAAATTCACAAATTGCTTCAAACAGTTTAGGTAATATTCAAATTGTTCCATAAAATATATAAAAAAAAATTCAGTAAAATATATTCAGTAGTTTTTAAGTAAAAATTAAAAAATTAATAACACCTCTTATATGAAGCGATCACGTGACCATGATATGAAAAGATCACGTAACCCACTTCAAAATGATATATGGCATCCATCTTGTCTCAAAATCGTGATTTTTAAAGTTCTTTTTAATTCATATTGAGTGTTGTATCCATCCTAAAATCACTTTATTTTTGCTTAAATTCTGGCATCTACATACTAAAACAACGTAATTACAATATATTTGAGTTTAAATGCTCATACAAATTTGATTATTTCTACAACGAAGCCTTTTTTTCACCTATGTAAAATATAAACAGCAAAATATGTAGAATGAGTTGTATTAGAATTGCTGTATTTCTTTAACACAAAATCATGTAGTTCATGGAGTCTGCATAACTGATATGAATGAAATATTCATTGATTATACAAAGAGAAGGACGATTTTTTTCGATGAAGTTTAACGCATAGCGTTTAATTACTTGTAGCTCCATGGTCTTAATTTTTAAATAAAATTAATTATTATAGTATTGTGATGAATGACATGAATGGGAAATTATTTATGAATGAAATGCTGCTTTTAAGAGAGAGCCAGGCGTGTTATTTTTTCTATGACGTCATTTGAATGAATTGCAGTTGTTTTCGATGAAGTTTTCAAATATAATAAATTATCGTAGTACAGAGGCTGTTCGCACATTTTTTAGACGATTTTGGTAAGCGGTAATAAAAAATCGTTTGCTGCAAAAGAAATAATTCCAATTGTACTATGTTTTTAAAAGTCGAAATTATCGTCTGCGGCTTGAAAGTTTTGTTTTTATTCAAAAATGGCGTTTTTAACAAAACAGTGGTTCGAAGGCTACATTCATGCTCTTTCCGAAGAGAAATATGCATACTCTGTTATCCAAAAACGATGTGAGAGTCATGGTTTTGTGATATCTAAAGCGTCGATAGGTAATATCGTCAACAGGAAAGGAAAAAAACGTCAAATTGGAGCCTCAAGTGGGACAAAAATTCCAAACAAGTATCCAAGGAAAAAACGGACATCTTCGACTATTGCAAAGGTACGTTATTTAATGTTAATAGAAAATCCCCCTAGTCAAAGGACAGTTGCAAAATCATTAAAATGCTCGGTGTCCACTGTAAACAAAATGATAAACGTTGATTTAAATCTTAAGAAAGCGAAAAAACGCAATGTGCATCGTCTTCTTCCAAATCATATCGCTGAACGCAGGACACGCTGCAGAATTCTATATGAGAAACACTTATCCAAAGAAAAATGGAAAACAATTGTCACAATAGATGTATCATGGGTGTATTTAAATGATTGCAACAAAAAAAGAGCCATTTATTATCATAAAAGGGGAGAAAAAAATTTAAGTACATGGTTCAAAGAATCGAAAGAAAGTTTTTCTAAGGGATTCATGATTGTTGCTGGTTTTTCTTATAATGGCAAGTTAAAAATACAGACAGTGGGAAAAAATGTCAAGATTAACTCCAAATACTATCAGGAACATATTTTATCGCCAATTTTTCTGAATGAAATACCATCGCTTTACCCACAGTGCCATCAATCTGTGAGACTCCATCAGGACAAAGCTAGCAGTCACACATCAAAATCCACTGTAAATTTCCTAAAAGAAATGGAACAAAAACTGGTATCAAGGCCATACCCTTCACTGATATCCCTACTAAATCTCCCGATGTATCACCTATGGATTTTCGTGCTTTCGGACTTTTAAAATCTGCATTATCCAAACGTCGTCCCAAAACTCTTACAGGACTGTGGAAAGCTGTTCAGGAGGAATGGGATAGATGCCTCTTCTGACACTTCAAAAGGCATTATTATCCTGGAAATTGCGGTGTCGAAAGATAGTTCAGAATAAGGGATGTCAAATAGGACATTTAAAACACAAGAATTTTATGTAATTCAGTTTTGTGAATACAATATACATCGTCTAAAAAATGTGTGAACAGCCTCTGTATTATGATAATTCTAAAATTATTACCGAGGAATGTATCACATTTTAGAGATGTTTAAACCAGGCAATTTATATTTCAATGCCTTCATTTGAATGAAGTTCATTTTTTTCGATGAAGGTTTAAGTTTTCAAATATAATAAATTAATGCAGTATTGTGATAATTTTTAAAGTATTACCGAGGAATGTATTGCATTTTAGACATGTTTAAATAAAATTGCATTGAAGTTGGAAAGTGTTTCATAATCAATGCTTTAAGCATGATTGATCTTTCTTGTCTATTTTGAGATAACTTATGCTTCGTGTATTCAGTTTCTTTATTGGTAAATATACAGTCTGATGACAATAAAAAATATCCCTATTTCAAAGTCTTTGCATCTAAAGTATTCAATGAAATATGGAGATATTTCCTAGAATTGATAAAAATTTTGCCAGATGTGTTTCTAGTACTGCAAGTGATGAAAAAGAATAAAACGAAAAAATTTTCCAACTGGTAAGTTGCGAATTTTTTTGGACTAAAAACTTTTAACTTGCAATAAAGATGCATCTGGAGAAGTAAACTTGTTTGAAATAACTGGCATAAAATATGCATAAAAAAGAAGCTATTGAAAAAGGAATAATTAGGATAATTACTGCATATACAGAATTTAAGCATGATTACCCTCTCTCTCTCTCTCTGTATATATATATATATATATATATATATATATGCATATATAGACATATATATATACATATACACGCATGTCCAAAAGTTAAGCAGCATAATTCATAAAATGCTAAAAATTCGTAGTTAATATGGATACAATGGTTCACAATCAGTTAAGGAATATCGTGGAACCTAGCTAAATTATTGTGCATATGCAAAACAGTTCAGCCTCACTGTGTGATCTCCAGACTGTGGAATTTCCAAACCACTGGAGATGTTTATCCGCTGACCAGTACCAGGTCGGCCAAAGGTAACAACAGCTCGGCAAAACCGATATTTGGTGAAAACTGCGTGACGTCAGAGGAACCGTTCTGTCAGACAACTGGGTTCAGCAATGACAGCTGCCACAGGAGTCACTGTTTCGAGACAAGCTTTTTACAGAAGACTCAGATACGTTGGTCTCTATGCCAAGCGACTAGTAGTTTGCATCATCCTGACGTCTGCTAAGAAACGCATGCTTTTACATAGGAGTTTTGAACATCGGCAGTGGATTGGACAAGAGTGGGGCAATGTCATATTCAATGACGAGTCCAGGTTCAGCCTGTAAACTGATTTTCGTCGTACCACGATCTGGAGAGAACGTGGAACGTGTTTTTCTCCGGGAAACATTACGGAAAGCCATCGTTTTCCGTTTTGGGGAGTCATGGTCTGGGCAGGCATCGTGATGGTCGGCTATACAGATATCCATATCTTTGACACGGGGTCGGTCACCGGTTAAAGATACAGAGACAAAGTCCTTGAACCTACCGTTTGATTGTTTCGAGGTGCTATTCGTCCCGATTTCATATTCATGGATTATAACTCGCCTCCTGACCGTACGGCCTTGATCGACGACTTCCTTCAAACTGATGATATCCAACACATGCAGTGGCCTGCCAACGTTCCTGATCTGAATCTTATAGAGGATGTGTGGGACATGCTCGGGAGACATCTTGCAGCCCTCCGCTACCCACCAAGCTCCGTTGCGGGATTGAAAACTGCTCTCCGTGAGGCTTGGAAATCTTTGAGCACACAACTCATCCCAACCCTCATCGAAAGTATGAGAAATCATTGTGCAGCATGCGTTCCCATACACCGTATTAAACTGCTATATCACATTGTTTTAATCATTCTGTTTCACTGAGGCTGACACTCGTATTGTGATCTTTTTTCTTTCAACCCTTTTTTTAGATAATAAAAGTCTTTATTATCATTATTTTACTTCTTCTATAACCCTATCACACTCTTATACTGAGTTCCCTTCCATATATAATATATATATATATATATATATATATATATACATGTAAGAGATATATTTGTGTATATTCTTTGTTACTGGCATGACTCTAGGAAGTTATTTTTCATTATCAAATATTATTATGGGTATATTTAATTTATTTTTAAGACTTTTCTTCAAAATCTCGTAGCAAAATTTGGCTATAAACTGAGATAAATAATATTGTATTGAGCAAGAGTAAAATATAGGGCCATCCTAGAAGGATTTCTATTTGTGGATGTCTCTGTGGAATCTACGCCATATTTGCATTATATGTTAGGATAACAAAGAACACCTGGCACTCGAATCTGTTCGATAACGTTCAAACCGGGTATAAAATTCTTACATTTTTCTGGAATCCTCAAAATTCAATTATCGCCATCTTATCTATGAATTATAAAAAGTATAGTTCCAGCGGCCGTGTAGGAAAATGCATCGTTGTTGTCGTGTATAGTGAAGAAAGTTTTGTGCTGTGAAGCATGTTAGTGCATGAAATACGGAGTATAGCAGGAGAGAAATCTGTCGGGGATGGAACGATATTATGTGACTGAAGTGACAACAGACTTAGCAACATATTTGATATCCGCCAGTAAGCGCTTATTAATTGTGTCGACCACCTTGCCCGGTGGTGTGTGACTACGGGAATTATATCAAAGTTTTTCATTGTCGATAACTACGTCGTTTGTGATCGGATTTAGACGAAATATACTGCATTCTTTTAATCTAACAAAACTGTATAATTTGCAATAACACATTGCAAAACCAAACATATTTTTATATCGTTTCAAATCGAAATAAACCATTCCAACATTGTTTCATTAATGGCATTCGCACGAAATATCTAACAAAATAATTAAAAAAACAAATTAAGAAATCTCCTTTTCCTTAGTATTTAGTATCAACGTCACACATAACACATACCAACCTTTTCCCAATCGAAATAGGCGAAAAAGATTATGTTTTGCATCAATCTAAAACGGGTAACAGATTTATTCACTGTTTTGTATTTGTTAAATAAATCATGTGGGACAATTATATCAATTTACATAAAATGTTAGTTTAAATTAATTACATAATATCTTAACTGTCGTTAATATTCTGAACATAACGTGGTTGTTAAAAAAGCCATTTTTGCGGGCATATAACTAGCCTAATGACTTTAAGGTATTTATTGAATTGGTTTGCACTTCTTTATCTTGGCAATTTCCGATTAGTTATATGCTCACAGCGGCTAATATAATTGCGACATATAGTTTAAAGTGAATTCTAAATGGCATCATACTCAAGACTCGCCATACTGAAGTTTCAAAGGTAAAAATTTTCAAGTTCGCAAATGTGTATCAATATACACTATGTGACAGTGAAAATGAGACACTAAGGAGTGGGCAGAAAAATATGCAAATTGCAGGTTAGACGCAGCGCACCGAGTTATGCAAATGATGCGAAATGCGCATCTGTCCCGTGCACGTTGAGTATAGATATAAGGGAAGCAGCCTGTGGAATCTGCAATAGTCGCGCAGCTCTGTCTACCAGGGAAATAATTTTGAATTTTTTTTTATCTCAGATGATACGTGTAGTAGCAGAGAATGCCAGGCCTCCACCAACCGAAGCAGTTTTAGCAGACAGACAATTTCACGAGGGGTATGGTGATCGGACTCAGGAGGACAGGTTCGTCCATACGTCAAATCGCAGCGGACAGACACATACAAGTGTCCACGGTGCACCAGCTGTGGCGAAGATGGTTGGAACAAGGGAATGTGGCACGTTTAAGGTGTGTCGGTACAGCCAGAGCGACGTCTGCACGTGTAGACCGAGTCATGCTTTGGGGCGCCATTGCCTAAGATAGCATCTCTGGTCCGTATTGAGTGCACTATGACCGCCCAACGATACGTGGATGACGTGCTGCGGTCGGAGACACTACCCTTCCTTCAGGGGGTGCTCAATGCCATTTACCAGTATGATTACTCCCAATCACACACGGCACGCATCAGCCAACATGCCCAGCAAGGTATCCAAGTTTTTCACTGGCCACCAGTCTCCCCTCATCTATTACCAATCGAACACGTCTGGGACGTGATTGGACGTCGCTTGCGTGCGCTACCACCACCGCGTTTAGAAGACGAACTCTGGCAAATGGTTGACAGGGAATGGGCAGTCATCCCTCAGGACACCATTCGCATGACCATTGACTCTGTACCTAGACGTGCTGCTGCCTGTATCGCCGTTCGCGGTGGTCCTACAACCTACTGACCAGACGGTGTTATCGCTCAGTGTATAAGTGTATCATGCTGCAATAAACATAAGTTATTGTTCCTTGCTGTATCTCTCTGTTTGCCGATTTTCATCATTTCCTGCCCACTCCTTCTTGGTGTCTCATTTTCACTGTCACGTAGTTATGTTCACACATCTATAATGAAATAAATCACAATGTAAAATGGGACGCAAATAAAGTAAAGCAAGCAGACATATGTTTCGGAAATCTTTGGCTTTCATTCTTCAGTGCGAACAAGACTGGACCAGAATGAGTGATAGAATATGGCAGCCAAACAGAAAAGGTTAAATGACAGAACTCAATATAGTAGCGTCACCTAGTGTGATGAAAGGAAAATAAAATGATAAAATATGAAAAATGAAAGGAATGTGAACTTGAGAAACAAACAAGAAAAAAAATAAATAAAATGCAGAACTAATTCCTCCATTTTCTATTTTTTTTTGTTTTACTTCCCTTTCGTTACACCAGGTGGTGCAACTATAATTAGTTCTGTCTTCTTCTGTTTGGTAGGCATTGTCTAGAGAAATAATCCCACTCTCGACTGTATCCCATTGCACCACCACCGGAACGCTAGGGCGCAAAAGCACCCTCGTCGTTACCTGGGCGTAAAGTACGGGATATTTACCTCCGCCAAGAGATGAACTGTGTAGCATAGTTTTATAACTGCTCTCCATAAGACTTTAAACCATATATGTACTTCTTCCTTGCATTTGAGAACTCGTGACCCATTGGCTAGCCCTCCCATACCATTGTCCGTCGTGTCACTCAATTTCATGGCCCTGCGCTCCCGGACGTGTCTCATCCCTTCTTATCTTTCTCTATTTCTATTTGAAGCCTACCTGAATCCCAGTTTCTTTTTTTCTGAAGACTTGGAGAAAGACACGACTTCGGTCGTCACACGCCTTCAAGCACAACATCGATTTAAATTCTATCTATTTTATAAAATGCTTTATCTTTTGCTCTGCGCTGGAAGTTTAAAGGGAGGATCATATCCTTCCCTGTGCATTTCTCTAATCCCGTCCTTGAGATCGTCTAGAGAAATGGTTTTTAAAGTTTTGGTCCCATGACCCTCTTTCATACTTCAAAATCATCAGAGCACCATGACTTCCATCAGAGCATCATGGCTGTAATGATGACTCCACCCCTACCCCTAAACAAAAAGAAAAATTCATTATTTGGGAAACGGTACTAACAAATATAATATTTAATTAAAATTAAATACTCATAATATTGATTACTAACACATTTATTTTTAGTATAAAATGCATATTTTATAATAAACTTTAAGAACTGTTGTACATCTTTGGTACAAAAATATAACAACATTTTAAACAGACTAAAATTTAAAATTTACAAAAGAGGCAACTAGTAAAATAGGTATTCATTCAAATTTTCTGAAACCCCCCAAAATTTTTCCCGACCTCCTTGGGGGTTGCGAACTATAGTTAAAACATGACTGGTCAGAGCTTATTTAGGTAATAAGGTACTGGCTTGTCTGCATTGTAAAAGGAAATCCATAGATTTCCAAAATGTACGTCTGCCTGCATAACTTTATTTGCACTACATTTTATGCTATGATATAGTATTGATTGCCGGCAGAGTTATGCTCTATACTTATTCATATCTCTATCTTGTGATCAATTCCATAATTGGCATGGCAGCTCTCATGTCGTAGTCATCACACGTGACACACCCCAATTAAAAAGGTATACCCTATTCTAAGTGTTCTCAGTTATTTGACGGTACTCCGGTTCCAATAAATTCTGACAATCATAATGAAAGTTTTTCTGTCCACCAGAATCAGTTGCACTTATTATTCTAAATGACTTTTCCTTATAATATCTCAATCTATACGCGATACATTGGTCGATGTCAACAAATCTCCCACTTGCCCCTCCTGACTATAATTCCGCAATTGCATAATGATACAGTTCGCTATTGCGTGTGTCACACCAGCCACTTATCAATACTTAATATCCGCAAAATAGTCGGAGTCTCGTAATTATGTTTAGGCGTGACAGTTTCGGATATTTTGATCGATTAAGAGCTTATATATGTAGAATGCGTATCATTCTCTGCAAGAGCCAGGGACGTTTAGTTAGGAAATTTATAAGCTAACGAAGATTGGATATGAATGTTAATGTATATTTATATATATATATTTCAAAATAAATTAGTGGTATCTAAAGTGACTTTTAAATGACTATGGCACTCGCTTTTAAATAGTTGTAAGAGCAATAGGTTTGGTAATAAAAATATTAAAAATAAAATATAATTTGGTATAAATGAAAAAGTATGCAAGGGTTAAAGGTGAATAGACAAGTACAAGGGATAAAATAGAATTAGAAAAAAGGTAAAATGTGAATACGAAAATGTGTATGGACAATGAATATGGTTTTATTTGGAATGATTTAAAGGAAAGTTGTATATAAATGGTTTTACATTTAAAGAACTTTAGACTCATATTCGAATCGTATCTCAGAATTCTTGCTGAAAAGAACTTTAGACTCATATAGGAATCGTATCTCAGAATTCTTGCTGAAAAGAACTTTAGACTCATATAGGAATCGTATCTCAGAATTCTTGCTGAAAAGAACTTTAGACTCATATAGGAATCGTATCTCAGAATTCTTGCTGATCAGATGGCGTTTCCAACCAGTGAGCTACTGATACAATTGTACTTCATTCTATATTTGGAATGGATAGACTTGGACTGTGATGTACACTATATTGTGTTCTCACATTTTAATTTGTTTCTGAGTTAATTAATGTTGAAGTGAAATTTTGAGTACAAATTAATTCCATTACAAATAAATTGCATTTTCGGCAATCAAAGGTATTATAACAGAGTTTCGGTAAGATCGAAGACAGCTTAATACAACGAGCTTTGATTGGAATCAGTAAAACAGTAACAGCATATTTAATATATTTTTGAAAAACATTAGAACGCGCGTTTTTAGGCATTTCCATCAAAAGTTATTTTGAAATTTGTGTATTGACGGATTGAAGGTTATCGCGATTCTTATATTTTGCGTGAATACGAATTAACATATTCTCATACGGATATTTTTAACTACGCTATTTGTAATTGTCTGATGAATTTTAAAGTGGGACTATAAAATTCAATTAAAGTACCTTATTATCTGGTCATTCAGCTAGTATAACGTCATATAATTAGGCATGCCTGGTTGTCACAGAAATCTCGCGACTACGTATGCACTGGAGTAAAGCTGCCAAAATTATGGCTTATAAAGCAAATGTTTAAAGCTTAGTGTTGTTACCATTTGGAAACTAGACTTTCTCAGAATACATTTATTCAAAAGACTGTAAAATGGTTTTTCTATATCCCAAATTCCTTAAAAAGAAGAATTTAGCATTTTCCCCTTCCGTCTATGAGATATAGTCTTTCTAGTTTTCATCCGTCTTAGCCATATTAATCCGATTGCCTTTAGCAAACTCTTTTGTTTACCTTTTTCAATTGACCCTGATCGCACGATAACCATTCATGATTTCTTTATCTTTAATTCTGGCTGTATTTTATTCTTTTTAAACCCTCCATAGTGGGCGAAGGCGTGTTAAGTTACTTGTTTAGAGTTTAGTGCGCCCGCACATCGGGCGTGGCACATCACACAAAGGTAAGTATAGGCAATTATTTAGTGCGTATTATGATCGCGAAACTGGCGACTACGCAGTTGACATCTATTGCAGGGACGTTATTGCAGGCGTTTTAAACCTTTATGACCGAACTTTATGACCGGGATTCCAAGGGCAGCAAGTTAAGTTGTGTGACAGCCCCTGTGGTTAGAGCGCGGGGATTGTACTCGGGCGACCAGGGTTTGATTCCCGTTTCTTCCGAACGTGCATGTTAAATATGCGGCTTCAAGCGTCACCTCCAAAAGAAAAGGCCGATCTACTTTCCCCCCCTTCACTTCGATACGTATGAGTCGTAGGCCCATGCTATTAGATCGAGCCTTCGACCTTCGAGACGTTTCGACCTCCGACCGAAGAATTCTCCCACACTTCTTGTTCCCTCGTGGTGGCTTACTTGCTTGTTCGTGTTGTGTTTCTTCGCATTATTATTTATTTGTGACAATGGTGTATAAATGCTGTGTCCCGAATTGCATTTCTAATTATAGAAATGGACCCAAAAGAAGCATATTTAGATTTCCCCGGGACAATAATTTACAAATAAAATGGATGAATGTCATTAAACGTGCAGACTTTAAGCCTAACGAAAACTCCAGAGTAAGTAACAATATATGTCGTTTACATTTTATTAATTTTGAGACGATTTTTGTCTAAATCTGTGTTGCATGATGAGGAAAACAAAATTGTGCATTAGTATTATTTTTCGAATTGTGCAATCGTTATTATCACAGTATTAAGTAATTAATGATATCCTAACTACTTAAATCGTCTATTACATTTGTGTAAAATTCTGCTTATTAAAATTTAAGCAGTTTCTTTTTGTAATCTGAATAAACGTTGGGAATTTATTTAAAACAATAATTGATAGTCGTGCAAATCGTGTTTAAATATTGAAATGGACGATCCAAATTTTCTAATGTTAAATAATCATATTATATGCACTTTTTCATTAGAAAATGAATGGCACTCTTTTTAAATATTAGCAAGAGCCACTGAAATATTGCTTCATAAATACATTTATCAGAATGGTTATTTAAAATTATTAAATAAATTTTTTACACATGCTTATTATATTATGTGATTATATATTGAATTTCATTAATCGAAAATGCATATTTTGTAAAGTTTTACATATTTTGTAAATTTTCGTGCTTACTAATTTGCCAATTTTAATTTATTTCATGTGATATTTATAAAAAGTCAATGGTATTTTATGTGAATTTTTTAAGTTTGCATAAAAAAACATTTTTACTAATAAAGCTGCCAAATTTCAGTTTACGTGATGTTTATTAATCCCTAAAACACCCTATGAGTTTTTCTATTTATATATATATTTGGGGATTTTATGTACAATTATTAAAGGTTGGCATAGTATAAAAGATTCATCTTTGAATTTAAGGAATAAGCAATACTTTTTAGTGAAATATGACATAAGTAGAAATTTTAATTTTATAACGTGATTGGAATTGAAGTTATTTATTACCTTCACAGTTGTATTTAATATTCTGGTTAGTATGCACTGCTTTTTTGAACTGATGAGCGACACATATACCTTTCTTGAAGCAATTATAGTAACTTATTTTTCATATATCCCCTATGTAGCAAGTATGAGGAATTTGTATGGTACTCATATTTCATTAATAATGCTTGTTCAAAATAAATAGTTGTAATGTATATAAATCTATGAGGTAAATAGTAATGATAAAGGCTTAAAACTAAAAATAATTTTGAGGTAGTAAATTCTAAAATTAATTTTTCTAGGTCTGTGAGGAACATTTTCTGCCTGAGGAGATTATAAGAACCTCGGAAGTATATGACAGTGTGAATGGTAAGCTTCTTTCTGCACCATTGAGTTGCCCAAGACTCAAAACGGATGCTGTGCCTTCTATATTTCTTGGATCCCCTGACTATTTAACTATACAGAAGAATGTGCGAGAAGGTCCTGAAGAAAAAAAGTTGAGACGAGAGATGCAGAATCTTGAACATGCTCTTGCAGAAAGTCTCGAAACTGCTACAGAATATGAAAAGGAGATAAGTTTTTCAAATTTTATTGAACTTTTAAAATGTCTGCATGAAAGTAAGTCAAAGATTTCATGGGATATTATTTGTAAGCAAGATTATGTTTTTATTTTTAAATTATCTGCACCTCCATCTCCTAAAATTATTAGTTCATTATTTATAAGTGAAAATTTAGAAGCATCAGTTGAGTTAAAAGGGATATCATTAAGTAAAGTTGGAACTTTCACTTTTCCTTGCAAAATAAGAAATATTAATGAAATTTTGTCTATTATTGAAACATTTGACAACATGGAATCTAATCCTACTAAACCTAATAGTATATCTTTCATAAATGATGTAGTAGCAATTCTAAAAAAATCTTATCCTGATAATATTACTTTGTATGAATTTATTCAAGAACAGTTAACAAATAGCATTTTATGCAATAACAAAAGGCATCATTCAACAAATATTTTAATTTTTTCATCTCTATTATTTTCCATATCTCCCCATTCTTATAAATTTATTCGCAGTTCTCAGAATGTAATTCTTCCCCACCCATCTACTATAAAGAGGTTATGCTCTAAATTCAACATGAAAGCAGAAAGTGAAGTAAGTGATAAAATTTTTTTATCTTATATGAAGCTCAAGTACAAACATTTGTCTGAAGAAGATCACATCATAACATTAATGATGGATGAGATTTACATTAAACCTTATTTTGACTTTAAAGGTGGTAATATTGTTGGCATTGCCTATAATAAAGATACCGCAGCCAGTACTGCACAAGTTTTTATGGTCAGTAGCCTATTTTCTACTTATAAAGATGTGTGTCATATTTTACCAGTTAAAAATATATGTGCTGATGAATTATTTATATTTTTGAAAAAATTAATTCTAGGTTTAGAAGATATTGGTTTTAAAGTTATTTGCATAGTTTCTGATAATAATTCTATAAATAAAAAAAGTGTTTCCTATTTTGCTAATCCTCCAAAATTTTCTATTTGTTATGAACATCCTTGTGATGCATCTCGTGTACTTTTTTATTGTATTGATTCTGTTCATATTTTAAAATGTATTAGAAATAATTGGATCAATCAGAAAGATGTAGATCAAACCATGTGTTTTCCAGGATTTGAGGATACAAGTAATAGAATTAAAGCAAGTTTTTCAACTTTAAAGACATTGCATAGAGCAGAAAGTGAGTATTTGGTTAAATTTGGTCATACTCTTACTTTAAAGGCATTATATCCTACTAGTATAGAAAGACAAAATGTTAAACTTGCTCATAAAATTTTTAATGATCATGTCATTACTGGACTGGAAGAAGTTGCAGAAAAAGAAAATTTAAGTGAGTATTCTGATTGTGCTTCTTACATAAATTTTATATTGAAATGGTGGAAAATAATGAATGTGAAAACTTGTTTTAAAGGCATAAGTAAGAGGGATGTCTATCGAGAACCTTTATATGCTTCTGATACGGATGAACGGTATGTTTATTTACAAAAATTTTTGGTATGGTTAGATGCTTGGTCAGGTCCCGAATTTCAGCAAGGAAAATTGAGTCGAGAAACATTTTCTGCATTGTATCACACTACTTATGCTATGGTAGAATTAAGTAAGTTTTGCAGAAATGAGTTAAAGAAGGATTACATACTTCCAGGCAAAGTCCAGACTGATGAATTGGAACATAGGTTTGGTCAGTATCGCCAATTGGCTGGTTCTCAGTATTCTATTTCTCTTCGACAGGTGTATGAGACTGAAAATAGGTTAAGAATTTCTTCTACAATGGCGTTATCTTTAAAGTCTGTGCATTTCGGATCTTGTTCAATTGAGCCTTTTGTAGATTCTGATCATGATGATGATATTGAAGCTGTTTATACCCAAGTAAGCAATATTAGTGTTTCCTCTAATGATATTGAGAATGTTAATTGCAATTAACAATGTATGTCAGACATACATTGCTGGATACTGTGCGCATTCTGTTACGAAAAAGGTAAGTTGCTTTTCTTGTAAAAAAGTGCTTGTTTTAAATAAGAATTTGGATATATCTATGCTATCGGACAGTTTGATCACAAGACTTGATAGAGGAGGTTTAAGCTATCCCCGACCGGAGGTACTAAATGCTGTGTTATATAATTATGTTGTTATTAATAAATTAATTTCAGAAGAATATGAAAAAGAATTTTTACAATTAACAAGTCAGAGGAAAGCTGCTCTATTTACTACGTATGAGATATTGGAAGATCAAGACTTTGATTTGGATTTTGATAAGTGCTCGGAGGGTCATTCTTCACGTGAAATGATGAAGCAGGTACTTAAAGCATCTACGAATACATTTCTGAACAACTACTGCAAAAAAAGAAATGATGTTCTATCTACCAGTAAAAATAAGAGAAAATTAGAAACATTAGGTAAGTAGCCCAATTTGCATGTGACTGATGTGCATGGAATTGCTCAAACTTTTATACATTTGTAAAGGAGTGCATGAAATTAACAATTTTGCATGTTTTAACAATACTGCATCTAGTTAACACAGTGCAGGAAATAATTAATAGAACTAAATGTTTTTAACAGAAAGCATGAAATCTAACAGTATTGAATGTTGGTAGCAGAGTGCAGGAAATCTAAATATTTTGCATGTTTTTAATAGAATGCATGAAATTAAATAATTTTCCATGTTTATAACAGAGTGTATGAACCGTAACAGTTTGGCTAGTTTCTAACAGATTGCATGTAAACAGAGTGTATGGAATCAAACGCCTTTTAAGTACTTTCTGGTGCATAAAAATAAAAGGATTTCTAAAATTTCAGCAAACTTTCTAGTTCTTTTGCAGAAAACCCTCAAAGGTATAGTTATCCACACAGCATATGAAGAATGTGTTTTTTATGTACAGTGTAACATGTAAATATAAAGTTGTATGTAATAAGTTGAGCATCTTGATGTTTTGCATGTGTATAATTTAGATTAAGGTGGAGCTTGTTTTTAATAGATTGCATGAATTCTAACTATTTTGCATGTTTCGGGGAAATAATTAACAGAACCGCATGTTTTCTAACAAGAGTGTATATTGTTTGTTGA
The DNA here is from genome assembly GCA_951213105.1 of Amaurobius ferox. NCBI lineage: Eukaryota > Metazoa > Arthropoda > Arachnida > Araneae > Amaurobiidae > Amaurobius > Amaurobius ferox. The sequence continues at coordinate 105,438,820 of OX578139.1, read as the reverse complement.
TAACAATGTGCAATCCTGCATTTATTTCATAAATTCAGTATTATTCTATATATCTTTTAATTTCAGTTTAATGTTTAGATTGTACAGTGGAATTTATAAAGTACATTTAAGTTGTCTTCCACTAGTCATATAAAGCTAAATAATCACTCGAGTTATGCTGCTTATAAAATGTCAGCAATCTTCCTAGTGTTTTTTTGCTGAAAATATTCAAGGATATTTTTTTCATTTGACAGAATTGAAAATGCTTTCTTTCACGTAAGTAGTTGCATGTAATAATTTCAGCATTTTGATATTTTGCATGTGTATAACTCCGTCTAAGTAAGAGCTCAACTGAAATAGCATGTTTTTAATAGATTGCATGAATTCTAATAATTTTGCATGTTTCGGGGAAATAATTAACAGAACTGCATGTTTTCTAACAAGAGTGTATATTGTTTGTTGATAACAATGTGCAATCCTGCATTTAATTCATAAATTCAGTATTATTCTATGTACCTTTTCTGTATATCTTTTAATTTCAGTTTAATGTTTAGATTGTATGGTGGGATTTATAAAGTACATTTAAGGTGTCTTCCACTAGTCATATAAAGCTAAATAATCACTCGAGTTATGCTGCTTATAAAATGTCAGCAATCTTCCTAGTGCTTTTTTGCTGAAAATCTTCAAGGATATTTTTTTCATTTGACAGAATTGAAAATGCTTTCTTTTACGTAAGTAGTTGCATGTAATAATTTCAGCATTTTGATATTTTGCATGTGTATAACTCCGTCTAAGTAAGAGCTCAACTGAAATAGCATGTTTTTAATAGATTGCATGAATTCTAATAATTTTGCATGTTTCGGGGAAATAATTAACAGAACTGCATGTTTTCTAACAAGAGTGTATATTGTTTGTTGATAACAATGTGCAATCCTGCATTTATTTCATAAATTCAGTATTATTCTATGTACCTTTTCTGTATATCTTTTAATTTCAGTTTAATGTTTAGATTGTACAGAGGGATTTATAAAGTACATTTACGGTGTTTTCCACTACAGTCATATAAAGCTAAATAATCACTAGAGAGTTATGCTGCTTATAAAATGTCAGCAATCTTCCTAGTGCTTTTTTGGCTGAAAATCTTCAAGGATATTTTTTTCATTTGACAGAATTGAAAATGCTTCCTTTTACGTAAGTAGTTGCATGTAATAATTTCAGCATTTTGATATTTTGCATGTGTATAACTCCGTCTAAGTAAGAGCTCAACTGAAATAGCATGTTTTTAATAGATTGCATGAATTCTAATAATTTTGCATGTTTCGGGGAAATAATTAACAGAACTGCATGTTTTCTAACAAGAGTGTATATTGTTTGTTGATAACAATGTTCAATCCTGCATTTATTTCATAAATTCAGTATTATTCTATGTACCTTTTCTGTATATCTTTTAATTTCAGTTTAATGTTTAGATTGTATGGTGGGATTTATAAAGTACATTTAAGGTGTCTTCCACTAGTCATATAAAGCTAAATAATCACTCGAGTTATGCTGCTTATAAAATGTCAGCAATCTTCCTAGTGCTTTTTTGCTGAAAATCTTCAAGGATATTTTTTTCATTTGACAGAATTGAAAATGCTTTCTTTTACGTAAGTAGTTGCATGTAATAATTTCAGCATTTTGATATTTTGCATGTGTATAACTCCGTCTAAGTAAGAGCTCAACTGAAATAGCATGTTTTTAATAGATTGCATGAATTCTAATAATTTTGCATGTTTCGGGGAAATAATTAACAGAACTGCATGTTTTCTAACAAGAGTGTATATTGTTTGTTGATAACAATGTGCAATCCTGCATTTATTTCATAAATTCAGTATTATTCTATGTACCTTTTCTGTATATCTTTTAATTTCAGTTTAATGTTTAGATTGTACAGAGGGATTTATAAAGTACATTTACGGTGTTTTCCACTACAGTCATATAAAGCTAAATAATCACTAGAGAGTTATGCTGCTTATAAAATGTCAGCAATCTTCCTAGTGCTTTTTTGGCTGAAAATCTTCAAGGATATTTTTTTCATTTGACAGAATTGAAAATGCTTCCTTTTACGTAAGTAGTTGCATGTAATAATTTCAGCATTTTGATATTTTGCATGTTGTTGTTGTTGAAACCCAGACCGTCCGACCTACCAGAAAGGTGTAAGGTAACTGTTTGGACGGTCGGGAAGTGCCACCCAATTTAGACCGGAACCCAGTGGGGGAGGCATCCACAGGGACCGTACCCTCCTTCCCCTACCACCAACCTCTCGGAAGGACTTTCGGACCCACATGTTTAACGTGATCGTACTCCGCATGAACACGGCGGCAGTTTTGGCAGTGGCTGGAATCGAACCCGGGCCTACCGAGTGCAACTCCAGCGCGCTAACCAATGGGCTACCGCGCCCATTGATATTTTGCATGTGTATAACTCCGTCTAAGTAAGAGCTCAACTGAAATAGCATGTTTTTAATAGATTGCATGAATTCTAATAATTTTGCATGTTTCGGGGAAATAATTTTACAGAACTGCATGTTTTCTAACAAGAGTGTATATTGTTTGTTGATAACAATGTGCAATCCTGCATTTATTTCATAAATTCAGTATTATTCTATGTACATTTTCTGTATATCTTTTAATTTCAGTTTAATGTTTAGATTGTACGGTGGGATTTATAAAGTACATTTACGTTGTCTTCCACTACAGTCATATAAAGCTAAATAATCACTAGAGAGTTATGCTGCTTATAAAATGTCAGCAATCTTCCTAGTGCTTTTTTGGCTGAAAATCTTCAAGGATATTTTTCTCATCTCACAGAATTGAAGAATGTTTGATTTTGCGTAAGTAGTTGCTTGTAATAATTTTAGCATCTTGATATTTTGCATGTGTATAACTTAGACTAAGTTGGGGGTTTAGAATTGAAATAGTATGTTTTTAATAGATTGCATGAATGTTAACAATTTTGCATGGTTCTAGAGAATCATTAACAGAACTGTATGTTTTATAACGAGTGTATATTGTTTGTTCATTGGAATATGCAGCCCTGCATTTATTTCATGGATTGAATATTGTTCTATGTACCCTTTCTGTGTGTCTTTTAATTTCAGTTTAATGCTTGGATTGTACAATGAGATTTCTAAATTATGGTTCGGTTTCTTCCACTACAGTCATGCAAAGCTAAGTAATCACTAGAGAATTATGCTGCATATATAAAATGTCAGCAATCTTCGAATTTTTTCTTTTTCCTGAAAACTTTCAAGGATATTTGTCTTGTCTCGCAGATTTGAAAAATGTGTGATTTTTTTGTGTACCATGTGGCATGTAAGTAGTTTCATGTAATAATTTTTGTAATTTTAGTATCTTGATGTTTTGTATGTGCATGAAATAGCGTATTTTCAAGTGTTTGTCAAGTAAGTAATTGTATGTTAAAAATTTAGTATCTTGATATATTACATGTATATTTTGATTATTTGTCATAGCATGATAAAACTAAAAAGAATGGGTTATTTTTAGGTTGTGTAAATTTGTTTTTATAATATAGTGAATGAACTGTTATGTTATTAAGAATAGTTAAAATTACTTGGGAAAAAGTAAAGTAATTAATTTATAGTTTCAAATTGTCATTGCATGTATTAATATTTTAGTTGCTATTTTTATAATACAATATATATATATACTAATTTTATCTTTCTTATATTTTCAATCCAATGGAAGTATATATGGGACATTAATGTCATAAAGTTGTATTATACAGCTTTATTAAGCTTTTTATAAAGCACCTGTATTTCAAAATTTAGAATTGAGCAAAATATTTTACTATTTGTTAATGTGTGGAAGTGAAAGTAGGAGTTTATGATGTGCTATATTATAAAACCTGAACTTCTATAGATTAATAGATTATAGTCATAGGTTAATGAATGGCATTCAACTAGTATTTTATCTTAATTCTAAACTAAAATAAATTTACAATTTAAAACGAGGAATTCGGGGGAAAGAGCATAGAAAAGCATATTGGAAGTTAAATTCTGAGTTTATTTTTTATAATTATTTTATGATATTTAAAAAAAAAAGACAAAGAAAAAACAATATTAATTTTTAAAATAACCCAATTTTATCTAACTTATCGGCATTTTCTTGCGTTTAAATTAATTTGTTTCACGATCTATAAGTACTGAAAGTTTTGAACTTATAAATTTAATTAATACTATTACTTTACTAAAAAATATGTAATTATTCCTTTACATAGAACGGAGAAACGAAAGGGAAGCAAATAGAACCACCTATCGAGATCTGGGAGGGAGAAAAACTCGCAGTGGGCCTACAGCCGATACGTCACAAGTTAATGAGTCGGCTTCTACTTTCGGAGGTGACGCTTCAAGTCGCTCTGAGAGGATGGTGGTAGAGGAAAAAATACAGGACCCTTACAGATGCCGCCCCCACTGGGTTACTGTTTAAATTGGGTGGCCTGTTCCGGCTATCCAAATATACCTTACACTTTTGGGTAGGTCATACGGTTTGCGTCGACTTCGACAATAATAGCTTGCAAATTCGTCCCAGTATTTCAACGGAAGAGCGTCGGCGGACCAATCCGAAGATACGGGATTTGATTCCCGTTTGGATTAAAAATGTCCTTTACAATGGCTCCCGAACAAATCAACCTTGTATGTTAGTACAAAAATTTTCGAGGTCTAAAAGTGACCCTAGTGGGATTAGCACAGATTCAGTGGGCTCTTGTATATTGAGTGCAGATATCGAATCAAGAGGATGACGATCACGCAGAAAACTAACCTGGAGGACGAAATTAGCATCAGCAGGCTTATCTGTGGAAAAAATAGCAGGAGGTAGTCAGTCAGATTGTCAGTTGCACGCCAATCTGAAATTACAGAGTGGAGAATGCAAAGTCCACTTCGATAATAAGAGGTTGCAATTTCGTCCCAGTAGCTCAACGGTAGAGAGTCTGCTGGCCAGTTTGAAGATTCAGTCTTCGATTCTCGGATGGAGCAGTGAGTTTATTTACACGGTCTATGCTAAAGGTAAAGAAGGGCAGCAAATTGTATGCACGAATTTATGATGTTGATAATATTGTATTCTATGCTCTGGACATCCATTATTTCTCAATGAATGGAATCCAAGGTATTCTTCATCTCAATTATCTGTCGACTTCCTCGTCTGTTCATGCTATAAAATTATCTTGTGCCACAGAATAGTGAACTTTGGGCAGTAGTACATCAATATTTAACGGAGCGAGTTAGTGATATATATGTGTATGCGATATCATCATATAAGAAAGACTATATATATTCTATTTAAAACTGTATAAAATTCCTTGCAATAATAATTGACGTGTGTTCTTTTGTTATATTATAGAAGCAAAGAGTGTGTTATGCAATATTTAAAGCCTGTGTTTTCTCCCATGATGTTGTTGTTGAGACCCAGACCGTCTGACTTACCAGAAATGTGTAAGGTAACTGTTTGGACGACCGGAAAGTGTCACCCAATTTAGACCGAGACCCAATGGAGGAAGCATCCACAGAAACCGTACCCTCCTTCTCCTACCACCAACCTCTCGGAAGGACTTACGGACCCACATGTTTTACGTAATCGTACTCCGCGTGAACACGGCGGTAGTTTTGGTAGTGGCGGGTATCGAACCCGGGCCTACCGAGTGCAATTCCCACGCGCTAACCACTGAACTACCGCGCTCTTCTCTCATGATGTTGTTGTTGAGACCCAGACCGTCCGACCTACCAGAAAGGTGTAAGGTTACAGTTTGGACGGCCGGGAAGTGCCACCCAATTTAGACCGGAACCCAGTGGGGGAGGCAGCCACAGGGACCGTACCCTCCTTCCCCTACCACCAACCTCTCGGAAGGACTTACAGGCCCACAAGTTTAACGTGATCGTACTCCGCGTGAACACGGCGGCAGTTTTGGCAGCGGCTGGAATCGAACCCGGGTCCACTGAGTGCAACTCCAGCGAGCTAACCAATGGGCTACCGCGCCGTCTCTCATGATGTAAAATAATTTGTTGGATATTTTTGCACGTTTCCAGGTTATATTACTTAACATTAGCGTATTCGCAAATTTAGTTTAGTTCGTTTATTTTGTAGCTCTCAACACTGAACATCAGTTTTTTTTCTAACTTCCCAAACTTACCAAAATCACAAAGTTGGAGACCCAACCATAATGACAATAGGTTACTGTAAATGTTACTTTTCAACTAGAGGGCTATTAAAACATTGCAAGAGATGTCAGGTATAATTACAACAAAAGAATCTTTTTTTCTTTAAGTAAGATAAACGCGTTGAAGAAATGGTTTTATATGTAAATAATCTAGAATGTTTGTATTTTAGTATTATTTAAAAGTTGTACTCGATTTCTAGAAAAATAGAATTTTTGCAACATCTCCCTTAAAATAACCGATATATGTAGTATCATTTTTAAGGAATTATTAAAATGATTTCGGATGAAATAATACACTAGTCAAAAGTGAAATTGCAATACCATGAAGGAATGTGAGTAAACATATGCAAATCACAGTACCTGTAGAAGAGAGAGTCATATGCAAATGATTAAAAGAACAAACAAAGATATATAAAATAAACCTGCTTATTCAGTAAAGAATGTGGCCCTCAAGGTCAACCACACAGGCCGCTACACGGCGAGGCATACTATCGATGAGGCTATTAATGGTTATGTGAAGTGATCCTTACCAAGTAGCGTCCACTGCGGCACGAAGTTCGTCTACGGTATGTACTCGTGGCACCGGTGCACCTAACGTTCGTTGAGGTTCGACTTCGACACATGTTCAATGGCAGGCCAACGGCCGTACCGTGCTGAAAACACCGGTTCTCGTTAGATCACCGAAGTCAAGCAGCATCGGGCGCGGTTAGTAACTTGGTGGGTGACCACCTCGGAACGCCGCGTGCTGTTGGCCATCTCGGGTGCGGTATCCCCGTGGTTTGCGCGCTAGATTTGCACGCTGCCACATATGCCGCCGTGTTCATGCGGAGTACGATCACGTTAAACATGTGGGTCCGTAAGTCCTTCCGAGAGGTTGGTGGTAGGGGAAGGAGGGTACGGTCCCTGTGGATGCCTCCCCCACTGGGTTCCGGTCTAAATTGGGTGGCACTTCCCGGCCGTCCATACAGTTACCTTACACCTTTCTGGTAGGTCGGACGGTCTGGGTCATCAACATCAACATGTTCAATGGCGCGGTAGCCCATTGGTTAGCGCGCTGGAGTTGCACTCGGTAGGCCCGGGTTCGATTCCAGCCACTGCCAAAACTGCCGCCGTGTTCATGCGGAGTACGATCACGTTAAACATGTGGGTCCGAAAGTCCTTCCGAGAGGTTGGTGGTAGGGGAAGGAGGGTACGGTCCCTGTGGATGCCTCCCCCACTGGGTTCCGGTCTAAATTGGGTGGCACTTCCCGACCGTCCAAACAGTTACCTTACACCTTTCTGGTAGGTCGGACGGTCTGGGTTTCAACATGTTCAATGGCCCCGGGCCAACGGCCGTACCGTGCTGAAAACACCGGTTCTCGTTAGATTACCGAAGTCAAGCAGCATCGGGCGCGGTTAGTACTTGGTGGGTGACCACCTCGGAACATCGCGTGCTGTTGGCCATCTCGGGTGCGGTATCCCCGTGGTTTGCGCGCTAGATTTGCACGCTACCACAAATGCCGCCGTGTTCATGCGGAGTACGATCACGTTAAACATGTGGGTCCGTAAGTCCTTCCGAGAGGTTGGTGGTAGGGGAAGGAGGGTACGGTCCCTGTGGATGCCTCCCCCACTGGGTTCCGGTCTAAATTGGGTGGCACTTCCCGGCCGTCCATACAGTTACCTTACACCTTTCTGGTAGGTCGGACGGTCTGGGTCTCAACAACAACAACAACATGTTCAATGGCCCCGGCCGTCCAAACAGTTACCTTACACCTTTCTGGGAATTTGGGGCGGGGCATTAACTGGGGACCAGGTCAAAAAGCTTCTCTCTCTTCAAAGGATTTTCCTATTAAAAATTTCTTCTGGTTTTCGTACCACTTCTAACATTTCTCTATACTCCATCACTGGTATCCCCCCTATTCATATCATAATAAACACAAATTTTAAAAAATATATGTTTTGGAAACATCGTATTAATCTTTTTTCTAATCTGCCCGTCCCTGCCCCTTCCTTGTTTGACTCTAACCGCCCAATTTCTGCTATTCCTCCCTCTCAACGTATTGCTAACCTTGTCCCCCTTCCTCCCTCCTCTTTTTCTAATTTCAATGTTTATACAGATGGCTCTTCCATTGATGGAAACACTGGTTTTGCTGTCTGTGTATTCAAAAATGAAACACTTCAAGACACATTTACCTTTAAACTAGCCAATGGGAACACAGTTTTTCAGGCAGAAATTTCTGCCATTGATTATGCTATTGACTGGGCCTCATCAAATAATACAAAAATTAATATTTATACTGATAGTATTTCTTCCCTTTCGGCTTTTAACTCTATTAAAAATAAATCTAGTTATCTCTCAAAAATTAAATTAAATGCAATTTCTAATAAAAAGCTCATTAATATCCGTTGGGTTAAGGCCCACTCTGACATCTCGGGGAACGAGACTGCTGACAAGTATGCTAAAATTGCTACCTCTTCCGGCTCTCCCTTTTCCCTTCCCTTCCCTTTTTCCCTTCTAAAAAATTATTGTAAACAAAACATCTCCCTTCATTGGCAAACTTTTTTAAATTCTTATATTTCCCCCCGGACGCATGATCCTGCCCGCATTTCCTCCTTTCTCCCCCGGGTCAACCCTTCCCTTCAAATCACAAACAAATATCTTATTTATTTTCTAACTGGCCATGGCCCATTCATGGACTACTTATTCTATTTCAAACAAAAATCTACATCTAGCTGTACTTGCGGCGCATTTGGTGACGCCGATCACTTTGTTTTTGCTTGCCCCCATACTAAAAAATTTCATTTAATTAAACCCTCTCCCGCAAATTGTGCAGTCTGGTTCTCGAGAGTCAGCTCTAATAATTCTTCCGTTGAAAAATTAAAAAACTGTGTTCTCATTGCTAGAGACATCTCAAACCAAATTACCTGATCAGCTTGTGAGTTTGTCCCTTTATTCTTTTCCCTTTGGTCGGTCTCCCTGTGTTTTTTCTGGAGGTGTTACCTTTGGTGTATCGCTGTATTTGTTGTCTTGTATTTGCTGTACTTGTCTTGTGATGTTTTTGGTGGTTGTTTTAGTTGTTTACTCCTCGTTTTGTTTTCGGGAGTGTTCTTGTTACTCCACAGTTTTTACCTAAAGATGTAACATTTGTCACCAACATTTATTTTACTTTTTATGGTGCTGCTCACTTTAAAAAAAAAAAAAAAAAAAAAAAAAAATTCACAGAAGTTCCAATGTTGTGAATCAGATATGTAAATCTCCTGTAAATATTATTATGATTTTCTAATTAACGTTGCTTTGGACCGTCGGACGAGGGCCAGTTGAAGTTGGCTTCCGCTAACTCCTTTCCCGGCCGTCCAAATAGATGCTCAAGTCCTTGGTGACGAGTCGGACGGTCTGGGTCTTCAACACCTTTCTGGTAGGTCGGAGGGTCTGGGTCTCAACAACAACATGTTCAATGGCCAACGGCCGTACCGTGCTGAAAACACCGGTTCTCGTTAGATCACCGAAGTCAAGCAGCATCGGGCGCGGTTAGTACTTGGTGGGTGACCACCTCGGAACACCGCGTGCTGTTGGCCATCTCGGGTGCGGTATCCCCGTGGTTTGCGCGCTAGATTTGCACGCTACCACAAATGCCGCCGTGTTCATGCGGAGTACGATCACGTTAAACATGTGGGTCCGTAAGTCCTTCCGAGAGGTTGGTGGTAGGGGAAGGAGGGTACTGTCCCTGTGGATGCCTCCCCCACTGGGTTCCGGTCTAAATTGGGTGGCACTTCCCGGCCGTCCATACAGTTACCTTACACCTTTCTGGTAGGTCGGACGGTCTGGGTCTCAACAACAACAACAACATGTTCAATGGCCCCGGCCGTCCAAACAGTTACCTTACACCTTTCTGGTAGGTCGGAGGGTCTGGGTCTCAACAACAACATGTTCAATGGCCAACGGCCGTACCGTGCTGAAAACACCGGTTCTCGTTAGATCACCGAAGTCAAGCAGCATCGGGCGCGGTTAGTACTTGGTGGGTGACCACCTCGGAACACCGCGTGCTGTTGGCCATCTCGGGTGCGGTATCCCCGTGGTTTGCGCGCTAGATTTGCACGCTACCACAAATGCCGCCGTGTTCATGCGGAGTACGATCACGTTAAACATGTGGGTCCGTAAGTCCTTCCGAGAGGTTGGTGGTAGGGGAAGGAGGGTACGGTCCCTGTGGATGCCTCCCCCACTGCGTTCCGGTCTAAATTGGGTGGCACTTCCCGGCCGTTCATACAGTTACCTTACACCTTTCTGGTAGGTCGGACGGTCTGGGTCTCAACAACAACATGTTCAATGGGACCGGCCGTCCAAATAGATGCTCTAAGTCCTCGGACGAGTCGGACGGTCTGGGTCTTCAACATGTTCAATGGGCGTCCAAATAGATACTCTAAGTCCTCTGGACGAGTCGGTCGGCCTGGGGCTTTCACATTTTCAATGGGGGGGGGGCGGCCACACCAACAGCTACCATAAACCTTCGGGTTGGTCGTGTGGTCTGGGCTCTCTACGTGTTCAATGGGATAGGGATCCGTCGAGGCTGCCGGCCAGGAAAGGGTGTGAAGTCCATTCAGGCTGTTGGGAGTTTGCCGTGCGGAATGGAGTGTAGAAAACCCAGACCACACGGCCAACCCAAAGGCTAATGGTAGCTTTCTGTGAGGCCGGGAACAGAAGTTAGCGGAAGCCAACCCCCGCGGTCAACGTCCAACGGTCCGCAAGCAACGGTTTATTAAAGCAAATTTTCAAAGGTTACAAAGGTACAAGCTCCATATACAGAATGGAGAGGAATAACAAAGGTTAGGTGGCACATAGTCAACACCAGTTTTACACATACAAAACGCTGATCACACAAACACCAAAAGCACACAGAATCATCAAGACATCATCATCAGGAGAAGTAAATCAAGTATGATTTTCCTGAGAAAGGTGTTAAGTAGTATTGAAAGGTAACAATGTTACCAAGTTTAAAAATAAAAAAAAAATCACTGAAGGTATACAGAGTAATATATATACAAAAAAGGGGGAGGGGAGCAGTAAAAGTCCCACAGACCAGAAGGCACACAGGTTGATTAAGAGATATTATTTGAAATTTCCCTGGCAACAAGAATACAGTTTTTGATTTTTGAGATAGATAAATTGTTTTTAAGGATCCTAGAAAACCAGGTCGCAGAGTTAGCATCAGAGGGGCGGGAAAGATGAAAAGGGAGGGAGTGCGGACAGGAAAAAATGTAGTGGTCCGCGTCGCCGAAGACATCACAGGTACAATTAGAAGTTTTCTTGTGTTTAAAGAAGTATAGATAATCAAGGAAAGGGCCGTGGCCCGTTAAAAAATAAGTAAGATATTGGTTGGAAATTAAAATGTTAGGGTCAACGGAGGGAAGGAATTTTGAGATCCTGGCAGGGTCATGGGTGCGAGGAGAAACGTATTCATTAAGATAGGTTTGCCAAAGATTGATAAGTTGATTTTTACAATATTTTTTAAGTAGGGAATAAGGAAAAGGGATATGAAGGGGGGTGCCAGAGGTGGTAGCCAGTTTTGCATGATGATCTGCGACCTCGTTGCCATGGATATTCGCGTGGGCTTTTACCCAAGAAAGGTTTATAAGAGTTTTAAGGGAGTTGGCTTTAATTTTGATTTTATTTAGAAAGTTAGACTTATTTTTAATAGATCTAAATGCCATGATAGAAGAGAGACTGTCGGAGAAAATGTTATCTTTTGTATTATTATCGATTGCCCAGGTGATGGCGAAATCTATGGCTGAGATTTAGGCCTGGAAGACTGTATTCCCGCTGTCAAGTTTAAATGAAAGAACCCGGTCCAGGACATCATGAGTAAAAAAGCAAACGGCAAAACCTGTATTGCCATCTAAAGAAGAACCGTCCGTGTAAATATTGATATTGGAAAAAAGAAGGGGGTCAGAAGGTTCAAAAAGTGCTATACGAGAAGAAGGAGGAGTGCCCGAAAAAGGGGAGTTAAAATCAAACAGTGGGGGGGCGGGAAAACCAGGGTCAAGGAAGGGATTTTTACGAAGTTTCCAGAAGGAATATTTAGAATGTAAGGTTTTAATTACAAAATGGATGGGGGGGATCCCGGTGAGGGAAAAAAGAGAGATGTTAGAAGAGGTCCTAAAACCTGATGATATCTTAAGTAGAAAAATTCTTTGAAGAGAAAGAAGAGATTTAATTTGGGCCCCAGTTAAGTTACCACCCCAGATTCCCGCCCCAAAAGAGAGAACTTTTTCAATGACCGACAAGTACCAAACTTTAAGAAAAGATTTGTTAACTCCCCAATTAGAACCGGCAAGTTTTCCGAAGGTTGTAGCAATCTTGTAACATCTCTCTTTAAGGTGGAAGACGTGGGCACTCCATTTGAAATTATCATCAAGGATGACACCAAGAAATTTTAAATTGCGGGAGACAATGATTTTAGTGCCATTAATTTTAAAGGTGGGGTTCTGTTTCATTTTAGAGCGGGATTTGTTGAAAATTAGAGCTTTGCATTTAGAGGGGGAAATTTCTAATTTAAGATTAGCAAGGGAATCCGAGACAGAGTTTAGAAGCAGATTATTTTTAGTGGCAAGAGATTTAAGGGAAGGATCAAAGGTTACCACCGCTAGATCATCCGCGAAGGCCTGTAAGTAATGTTGATCATTGTTTAGGAGTAAAATATTATTAAAATAAACATTCCACAGTGTGGGGGAGATCACAGAGCCTTGAGGGGCTCCGCGAGAGATTACTCTAGTGTGGATGAAGTGGCCATCAACAAAAGAGATTTTTCTGTCCTGAAGGTAAGAATAAATGAAGTTTTGAAAGGAAAAAGGGAGGTTAATTTTATTTAGGGTGAAGGGGAGAATATTCCAGTTTAAGTTGTCAAAGGCCACGCAGATGTCTATGGTGGTAAGAGAGACATAATGTCCTGGCCTGAGTCTCGTGATGGAGTCAATCAACCCGTGGATAGCGTCTTCGCAACTGCACAGTTCCCTGAATCCAAACTGAAGAGGGTGGAGAATTTCCCCAGAAGAAAGCCAGTGATTTAATTTATTTATAAAAAGTTTTTCTAAAATTTTCCCAAGAGTGGGGAGTAAACAGATGGGCCGGAATGGAGTGTGTCCTTGTCTTGCTGGAACACAGTACCGGAGACGGCCTGCTCCAGTGGCAAAACCACAGGCATATTAAATTGTGGGACAAACCGATCCGCTTTCAGATTATCTGCAATGTGCTTCAGAGCTGTCCGCTGATAGAACATGATACCGCCCAAACCATGAAGGACGGTACGGGAACGACGTGACGCTCAGTGATATGGTCTGGCAAGTGGCGTTCCCTGGAATTCCGCCATACCCGTCCACGGCTATCATTCCTCCACAGGCAGAAGCGATATTCATCTGTAAACAATACCCGATGCCATTCATTTGGTCCAGTTTCGGTGACGACGACACCGCGCCAGATTGTGCATCATATGACGACCACTTAATGGCACCCCGGTGCCTGTCCGCCGTGCGAGCAGCTGTACTTCATGCAACCTGTTTCGAATGGTTTGGGTTCAAGCAAGTGAGACCGTTGAAGGTTGCAGACTGTTTCGGATGTCACCTGCAGTTGTGAATGGTTTTCGACGAGCCGTTATTTGAATCTGCCGGTCTGAGCGCTCTGTCGTGCGCGTGTTCGATCCACTCCCTCTACAGCGTGTTCTTTGATGTTTCTGCGTCCATCGTATCGACATTGCTGGATGGTACTCACGTCGTGTCCAACACGCTCGGCAATTGCACGCATTGACAACCCACGTCAAGCAGTTGCAGGATACGATTTCGTTCCCCAACAGTTAATTGTTGCATACAGCTCGCTGACGCATTCGAAAAATCGCTTCTTCGCTTTTTCGAAAGTTGGGCTGCTGCAAATCGTCGCTGATAGTGTTTTCGGCACGAGTTGTTGGCTGGTTATTATCACCTGAAACCCGAAACTGGATGTAATGTGACCCGATACGTAAGGAAATTTTATCATTTGCATGTGACTCTCTTCTACCGGAACTGTGATGATTTGCACATTGCTACGTTCATTCCGTCATGGTGTTGCAAATTTAACTTTTGATGAGTGAATTTCAATATGAATTATTTAAACTCTGAAAACACTAATGTTTTATAGTTATTTTGGCTACAACGTGCTAAATATAGATTGTAGTTTTACTCAATAAGTTGATAAATACTGCAGTATTTTGTTATATTAACTGGTTTATTTATGAGAAAAATGCTAGCAAAAATGTTTTGAGAAAATACGTTAGATATTTTTGTCAGGATATTGATTAATGTATGTTTAATATTTTTCTCTTCAACATTACTAAATATATATCTTCAATATACATTACATAACATGAAATATAAATAATAAGTAAATCACTAAAATAATTTTGATTTTGTTAAAAAAGAAGAAATTGTTTATTTATATCAAACAATTATATTTATAAATATATATTTGAATATATTATGATCAGATAGAATTCGATATTTTTACAACCTTGCAAAATAACTCAAGATTATATATTGATAAGGTTAATAATGATGTTAGTAAGAAAATTGAATCATGATATGAGTAAGCAATAAAAGAAAATTACATAATCATATAGTGTTACTGTTGTATATTTTTTATGTGCTTTATTTGTTATAACATTTAAAATTAGCATACAGAAAATTACTTACGCTCGAAATATGACGAAAAGTGGTTAGAAATGTCAAACTTTTAAACTCAACATGCTTAATTTCTCCAAACAACAAAAACTGAAACTGAATCTTGAATAATGTGCAACTTGGAACAAAATATAACCACAACATAATCCGTAAAATCATTGTTGAGCATGTTCAGGAGAAAGCATGTTTAATGTTACTAATAAAAATTCATTTAGTGTGTCTCCTGACTGCATATCTCAAAGTGTGTTAGAATTCTGAATATTTTTATATTGTCAGAATTTAAATGACAAGTACGTTTAAACATGGGTGTTTCCCATATTTGAATACACATGTAATAAGTAATGTTTATAATATAAATTAATAATTGAGACTCCCAAGAGGTCAGAAAGACAATATGTTAAATGTATTTTTACTTTTCTTATATACATAATGTATAAGGAAAGTATTGTGACGGGGTCGAAAATTCGAATTCGAGTTTTCGACGAGAGAGCACGTT
Source organism: Amaurobius ferox (assembly GCA_951213105.1). NCBI lineage: Eukaryota > Metazoa > Arthropoda > Arachnida > Araneae > Amaurobiidae > Amaurobius > Amaurobius ferox. The sequence goes on along the minus strand of OX578139.1, from coordinate 105,423,453 downwards.
GCACGTTTCAAGCATCCCTGATCAGGAATCAAACATTTTTGAAGTGATGTCTGTGTGTGTGTGTGTGTGTGTGCGTGTGTGTGTGAAAGTATGTGCTTGTGTGTGTGTGTGTCAGTGGGTCTGTGGAGACGATAACTGACGAACGAATGGACCGATTGAACCAAATTTGGTGCAAAAATCACAATCTGTAAACACTGGAAGCCTATTGTTTTTATATGCAATCGAATGTTCAGAACCCCCCTAAATTTTCGAATGAAATTTTGAAAAAATCGTCAAAAAATCAAAAACAATATTAAAGTTACACAAATAGACATTTCTTATGTAATTTTTCATTAGAAAACGATTGACATAAATTTTAGAACGCTAACATGAACCGTTCTCGAGATATTGCACATTTTTCAAAAAAATAATCAAAAAGTCATATAAAATAGAAAAAAAAATCCCTATTGAGAAACATGTTCACTTTTTATATATAATATCATGCGATAAATTGGGTGACATCATTCTCGTGGATCTAGCTCGTTCCATTCATGAAAAAAGATACTTTGAGTAATACTTTTGCATTTGAACGACAATTTATCTGCTGTAAGAACAACTTATTTCTTCGTCCATAACGCTTGGCGAGATTTTGGCGACGAAATTGGCGGAATGTCGGGCGACTTTTTTTAAATGTTGCCAAATTAACGAAAATCTCGCCAAATAGATAAAAATGACGCTAAATCAATGAAAATGACGATTAATTGTGGAAAATTCAATATCTAATAAGTCATATAATATATAAATATATAATAATAGTTATATAATATATATCGAAAATTCAATATCTAATAAGTTATATATATATATAACTTATTTCTTTGTCCATAACGCTTGGCGAGATTTTGGCGACAAAATTGGCGGAATGTCGCCAAATTGGCGACTTTTCGAAATGTTACCAAATTAACGAAAATCTCGCCAAATGGATAAAAATGACGCTAAATCAAAGAAAATGACGACTAATTGTCGAAAATTCAATATCTTGGAAAGGATATTAGTATCTACTATAAGAAAAACCTATTTATTTTACTCTAAAAGTAGTAAATTCATTACATTATATAAGGAAAGTTATGTGTTGCCCACATCAGATTTTTTACAGTTTCCAACATAGTTGAAAGGTGTTTATGATTTTGGTCATTCTGTCTGTCTGTCCGTTCGGAAAGATAAATGTCGTAAAATAACTTTATCGAAATGGTATTTTAGTATGTTGTTGACATAGTCTGTGGGATGTCTAGGAATAAAAATGAATAATATCACCCAATTAGTTTCGGACTTAACCCCAGTTGAAAAAATGAAATACTTTGAACTCTTTGGGACATAATTTTGAAGCATTTTTTAAGCGAGGTTAAAATTCACCAGATGCTTCGAAAGCTTTAGAAAGTATTTAAATTATCACATAAAAAGTGTAAAAACATTTCAGCAAAATATGTTGGGTAGCTTTGAAAATAAAATTAAAAAATTAATACACACATATTAAGAGCCGGCCATTCAATTTGCTGCTCTAAGTCCTCGGACGAGCCGGATGGTCTGGGCTTTCGACACATATTTATAGATCACGTGACTCATTGCAAAGAAAAAAAATACGGCTTGCATGTTTTTCCTTCTGTGTATAGCATAGATGTTTAAAGATCATTTACATTTATATTTAGTGTTGCAACCGTCCTAAAACCGCTATATTTTTGCATATTATTTATGTATTTAATTACTGTACCAACGGAGTTACAAAATATTTGATTTTAAATGATCAATTAATTTTCAAGTTTTAAGTTTTCAAGTATAATCAAGTATATTGCAGTATTGTGATAATTAAAAAAAATTGAATGCACCACATTTTAGAGATGTTTAAATAAAATTGCATTTAATTTGGAAAGTGTTACATAATCAATGCTTCATGCATGATTCATATTTCTTGTTTCAATTAATGCAATTTACTACTGATACAAGTTCAGGAATTCAAATTATGTTAAAACTTTATTCTAAATATAGTATACATGTACTTGAAACGTTTAGTTATTTTGTATTTAATCTTTCATTGCCCTAATTAAAACTTGGAGAAATTTCAGATCTATAAAAATAAACAATACAAACCTAAATGTTGCTTCAATTATTTTCTGTCACAATTCATACATTTGCTTTTAAATTCATTTACCAATAGCCATTCAATTACTGCATTTTTAAAGTATATCTTTTGAAATCAAATTACTATGCGAAAGTGTGCTGGAATATTGCTTAATTTAATATTTCCTAAAATTTAAATGATTAGTACATTTATCCGCGGATATCTCCCTCTTGTAGTTAGATTCACATAAGAAATAATAATAATTAATAATGATGATGACTAATACTAATCGTAACTATTTTAATAATAATTTTTACATTAATAATTCATAACTCGCACAATTGATTTCTTATTTAATGATTATATTAAAATAGAATATCGTTAAAAATTGCATTAAATTTTTTATCATAATTTTTTAGAATAACATAAGGCGAAACAATTCAATTTATTTTATCTAAATACAACTATTACCCCTGGAGAATTAGAATATACTATGTATTTTCATGCATTCATATATTGGTTAGGTCTAGTTTTATTATGACATCGCAATTAAACAATAAGTTTTACGTTAATATTCACAAATTTGGAATAAGCGCATATTTTAAAAAGAAATTTATGAAATGTATTACATATTTTAGCAAATGAAATGAATTTCCAGTTTTGGTAAAAAATTTTCAAATTTCGGTAACATTCATTTTGGTAACAACTTCATTTTTATGGAACTATTATGCATTTTCATTTCCTTTTGCATACCTATTTCGCACAGTCATATACATTTCGGTAAAAAAGGAAGTACCATCTTTAAAAACGGAAGAAGAAATACTTAAACAATCTCCTAACACTTTTGGAATTCAATGCCGAAATAATATTAGTCATCATCTAAGATCTATTTATACTAAATCCAGAGAAATATATGTTTCAAAAAAATTTTTGAACTTAAAAAAAAAAAAAAAAAACGGAAGACACAAATTTTAGTAACCCCACCGTTGCCCACCCCACTGCCGATGTTTCAAACTCCACTGTAAACTCGCGCGTTTCTGTGCAGACGTCAATGGGATACAAACTGCTGGTAGTCTGGCATGGAGACCAACGTGCCTGAGTCTCCTATACACAATTTGTCTCGAAAAGTGACTCCTGTGGCATCTGTCGGGGCTGACCGCAGTTGTCTGACAGAACGGGTCCTCTGACGTCGCGTAGTTATCAGACAAATATCTGTCTTGCTGAGCGGTTGTTACCCTTGGCCGACCTGGTACTGGTCGTCGGGTAACATCTCCAGTGGTTTGGAACTTCTGCCACAGTCTGGAGATTACACACTGAGGCACATTCAGAATTCGAAACACTTCGGTTTGGGATCGACCGGATTCCAGCATACCAATAATTCGCCCCTTCCAAAACATGCCCAGTTGGCATCTTTGTGACATCTTTCGTCCTTTTCAACACTTTACTACAAAGTGGAAAGTGTTTATGACTTTGTTCATTCTGTCTGTGTGTCTGTCTGTCCGTTAGCACGATAACTGCCGTAAAAATGACTTCATCAAAATGAACTTTTTGTATGTTGTTCAGACGGTCTGTTGGACCTATGGGAATATAAATGAATAATATCACCCAATTAGTTTTGGATTGAACCCGGGTTGAAAAAATAAAATACATTGAGCCCTATGAGACCTAATTTTTCAAACATTTTTTAAGTGGATTTAAAATTCACGAATTGCTTCGAAAATTTTAGGTAATATTCAAATTGTTCCATAAAATATATATAAAAAATTCAGCGAAATATATTTAGTAGTTTTTTGAATAAAAATTAAAATATTAATAACACCTCTTATATGAAGCGATCACGTGACCATGATATGAAAAGATCACTTGATCCACTTCAAAATGATATATGATATCCATCTTGTGTCAAAATCGTGATTTTTAAAGTTCTTTTTAATTCATATTGATTGTTGTATCCGCCCTAAAACCACTTTATTTTTGCTTAAATTCTGTGCATCTACCTAGTGAAACAACGTAATTACAATATATTTGAATTTAAATGCTCATCCAAATTTGATTGTTTCTACAACGAAGCCTATTTTTCACCTATGTAAAATGTAAACAGCAAAATATGTAGAATGAGTTGTATTAGAATTGCTGTATTTCTTTAACACAAAATCATTTATTTCATGGAGTCTGCATAGCTGATATGAATGAAATATTCATTGATTCTAGAAAGAGAAGGACGATTTTTTTCGATGAAGTTTTACGCATAGAGTTTAATTATTTGTAGCTCCATGGTCTTAATTTTTAAATAAAATAAATTATTATAGTATTGTGATGATTGACATGAATGGGAAATTATTTATGAATGAAATGCTGCTTTTAAGAGAGAGCCAGGCGTGTTATTTTTTCTGTGCCGTCTTTTGAATGAATTTCAGTTATTTTCGATGAAGTTTTTAAATATAATAAATTATCGCAGTATTATGATCATTCTAAAATTATTACCGAGGAATGTATCACATTTTAGCGATGTTTAAACCAAGCAATTTATATTTCAATGCCGTCATTTGAATGAAGTTAATTTTTTCGATGAAGGTTTAAGTTTTCAAGTATAATAAATTAATGTTGTATTGTGATAAGTTTTAAAATTTTTCCTAGGAATGTATTGCATTTTAGACATGTTTAAATAAAATTGCATTGAAGTTATAAAGTGTTTCCAAATCAATGCTTTAAGCATGATTGATCGTTCTTGTTTATTGTTAGCAACGCTCCTTAACACAGTAATAGCGAAATTCCGACGTGCGCCGGTGCTTTGCGTATGTCGACGTCGACTGAACTGTTTTGCATATGCACAATGATTTACCTACGTCCCACGATTTTCCACAACTGTTTGTGAACCACTGTATCCATATTAACTCCGAATTTTTTGCATTTTAAGAATTATGCTTAACATTTGGGCATTATAGTATCTCCCCTCCTTACATTCGTCTCTTTCGTAGACCCAAAGAAGAATACAGCCATAAAGGCATTCTTCCGCATGATGTCATTCTAGGGTTAGTACTTTTGGAATTTCGAAGATGGATTGCTAGATTTGACCATTTATCGCAATTTGACGACATTTGGCGATTTCCCGAATCTTCGAGAAGGACCTAGAAATAATGATTATTCTCAGTGATATTAGAGATTTCCAGAATTTTCCATAGAGAGTCTATAAATAAAAGTCATCATTGAGTTGGAGAGTTAGTTTACGTGATACGTTGGGTTGCGATTTTAGTCAATGTTTTGAGGATAGTAGCAGCTGTTTTGTGAAATTACATTTGGCAATATTCTGAGAATAATATCGGTTATTTTGTGGAATTATTGGAGCATTTAATTGCTGTTCGAATGTTGTTGTTCTTTTTTGCTTTGTGCTTGTGAATAACGTGTTAGTTATCCAGAAATTTGGTTTCATTTTTGTATCCTGCGTGCACACCCACGATTCCAGGGTATACCCGTAACAATATAATTTTCTAAATACGTGTTTTATTTGCACAACGTCCTTTCTACGAAACTAGAGTCCATACGTTACGAATCGTTTAAATTTCATCATAACCTATCATGTGGATAATCAAAAGTGTCATGAGCTAGCTGTAATGGAAGCTTTAAATATAGTTTCAAGGAATCGAGTACAAGGAGAATTGAAATATTTAATCAAAAGTTGTTACTATTATAAAAGAAAGAGATAAAAAAATCAAAATGAAATCACCCATCTTACTTTCCCTACAATATATGGTAATGTATAGGGAAAGCATTGAAATCGTGTCGAAAATCAAAATCGAGTTTTCGACGGATCTACACGATTTGAGACCTCTAGAATACGAGAAAACTATATTTAGCGTGCGTGACGGTTGTGTGTGTGTGTTTGTGTGCATGTGTGTAAGTGTGCATGTGCATCTCTGTGTGTGTGGGTCTATCTCTGTGTGTGTCTATCTGTGCATCGTATCTATTCAATATAACTCAAAAACAAAGAAAACATTTTATATGTAAGTCACTTGTGGGTGAACCTGGTACCGATTAGATTTGGGTACTAATCGGGAAAAAGAACCTGCCGGTTTTTGTGAATTGGCTTGCAAAAATCGTCAAAATCTAAAATAAAAGATTACATATGCTTAAATGTGTTAACTAAATGCTTGTTTTATAGGTAATGTTTGACGATGAAAGGATAAGATCAACCCCATTACTCAAGAACTAGCCGTTATTGAGATATTTTAGTTTTTTTTTTTTTTTTTTTGCATTTTTATCACGCCGTTTCTGAAATAAGCCCAATCGCCAAATGAAAGAGAAAATTGAATTAAAAGTGCTAATTTAGTGTAATTTTAAATAATTATGAGTGTTATTTTGTGAAAATAAATTCGATTTATTGAATTATGAATGAAATGAAGAGAAATGGAAATTGATTCTGTAGGGAAAGCCAAGTGCTGCTCACATCAGATTTTCTTTACTTTCCTCACAATGCATACGTTGTAAGGGAAGTAAAAAAAATAAAGTGATCACGATACTTCATAGTTTCAATCATTGTTGTGAAAAATTGCAGCGAATTTGTTTTTGTTCGTGACGTCATTAACACCACGCGGGGGGGGGGGGGGAATCACCCCCCTGCGGAGTACAATTTAAAGTAAGGTATCAATTGAAAGATTTTTGCAAGCTCCTTACAGTGAAAGATAACATGCTATAAATGTAATGGATTATGCACATGATACTATTTTTTCAAAAATTTTCACAGAAATTTCGAAAAAATGAAGGTACTAAAAATGTATCCTAATATGAGAAAATTGAGTTGAACCACAATCCAATTAATTTTACTTATTGACTTTGGTACCTTTGTTCTTAGTATAAAAGGGACCACTAATAACCGAGTACAGAGGTCGTTTATTTTGCTTATTTGCCTTTACCTACTATGAAGAGTATATGCATATTTCTGGGAAAGAACCTAGTTCACATATTTAGACATATTTTTAATGCCTAAATATTTAACAGGAAAATACATTTATCATGACAGTCAAATAAACATTGTAATTTGTCTCATGTATACGTTCTGAAAAGTTAAATAAATACATTCGACATCCACATAAGAAGCAAGTCGTTGAAATTGACGATCTGCCTTGTGATTAAAACATTTTATATGCTATTTATCCACAACCCATACTTATTTCAATATTTATTCAAAACATATATATCTACCAGATTAATTTACGTTTAATTTTTTTCATAATATAGCATAAATAGAAGTGTTGCAAACATTAAAGCCAATGAATACATTTTTTTATCTAATGCTTTTTTATTAAGCAAACTAATACATTTTTTTTCCGATGTTATATTAGGCAAACATTGAAGATGTTTCTTCCAATCGAAAATAAATATATGTAATGTAAGGAAAATGTTAATGATGAATGTATGTTTATTCATGAATGATAAATTCATATTTAAAAGTGCTTTTTAAAACGCTCTTTTGCTATATTCTTTAATTGGAGTACGTAAACATATATAATTTATTAGATTTTTATAAATATGAAAATAAAATCAAAATAGGCATAATATTTTCATTTATATACAGCAAATTGTATTTGTTTAACCAAAGTTGTTCAATCAATATTCATACGATTTTTATAATTAATGTTATTATAAGTCTTTTATGCTAAGTTTCCTTATAAGTATTATTTCAGTTTAGTGAAAGTTAGTATTTGCCCTTTTAAATATAATTAAAAATAGTAATATATGAATTATGTTTAACTGTTTTAAAAATATAGTTAAGGATCAATATATTATTGTTTGATAAATTAAGGTACCTTGATTTTGCAGACGAAATTTTAGCTAAATTCATTTGTATGAAAATAAAAAGTCAAATGTAAATTTTTAGAAAGGATGGTGTGAAAGTCGGATAATGTAATTTTAGTACAATGCATTTGTATGGAAATTATATAAATAAAATGTGAACATTTAGGGAAAGAGGTGAGCTGTATCAACGATAAACACTGAGCGCAAGCCAGTAAAGTTAAGCAACAATGACTGAACAAAATGTCTCTAGATATGACTCTGGATAGACCAAAAATTTATTAGTGACATATGAGATATGCACCTGCGTGAAAAATATCATACGATGGAGTAGCAAGTGGCTGGTAGATAAATACATATTTCAACAAATTAAGAAATGCGAAAAAATGACGTTTCAGATTAATTCAATTCCAAACGGATGGGAAAATGGTAAATTACTATTCCTTGAGGGGTGTAAAGTAATAGGCCACCACGTGGTGGACCCTGGATAACGACTAACCTACTACATCTCTAGTCGTTCTCTCGATTCCCAAAGCCTATACCATTTCATTCAGTGCAATTTTACATCAAAATGTGGTACGAAAAAAAAAACGAGTCTGGACAAGTACTCACTCAAACTCCAAAACTATCTATCCAAATTGTGTGAGTTTTGCTCTGCAATAAAGCATATCCTAGATAGCATTTCATCTAATTAGTTTCCGATACGATAAAGCATATGCTAGATAGCATTTCATCTAATTATTTTCCGATACGTTAAAGCATATGCTAGGTAGTATTTCATCTAATTATTTTTCGATACGATAAAGCATATCCATGATAGCATTTAATCTAAATATTTTTCTATACGATAAAGCATATCCTAGATAGCATTTCATCTAATTATTTTTCGATACGATAAAGCATATCCTAGATAGCATTTCATCTAATTATATTTCGATATGATTCGGAATAATGTAATCTATCATTTTTATATTACAGTCCGAATAATAAAAAATATCGCAACAAAAAATAAATAAGCTTAAATTTACTAATTCAAGGAGTGCTTCTTAGGTAATGTTCGATGACAACCAATTAAACCAGTCCCATGATATTAGGAAACACATTTTTTGTAAAAGAAAATAGGTTTTGGGGTTTTAATAATTTGACGAATTCACGGAATTTTAACAGCGGATCTTTTTCTGTGCCAAATACCAAAAACAAAAGCAATGTATCTTAAACAAGACAATCCATACAGTTTCAAACAGGAATGTACTGTTTTGTAGTCTAAAACGAAAAAGAATTATATAAATAATTAAGGTAACCGAAATCAAAATGTAAAATTCTGTTTAGTCCACAGGGGATTTTTATGTTCTTCTCTACTCCTTTCGATTAAATCATGTTTAAAGAATAGTTTTTTCTCTAATATATGTTTAAGTTTTAATTCAACATTTTGGCTCTTTTATCTGGTATATTCAGATGAGATTTGTATCTTTCATATTTATAGTCCTCTCTATCAAGCGTGAAATAAAACGTGATTGATATATCACAATGCTCATCTGCGTCCCTGCTACCGAAAAAATATACCTATACGACTAGATAAAGAAAATTCAATATCTTGGAAAAGAATAAGAGTAGACTGTAAGAATAACCCATTTCTCCATCCGTCCGTCCGTAACGCTTGGGCAGAAATTTAGCGGGATGTCGCCAACTTAGCGGCTTTTTCAAATGCTGCCAAATTGACAATAATGTCGCCAAATTGACCAAAAATTACGTCAAATGGGAAGTATTGTTTCGAAATTCTGATTTCCGTTATATGACGGGCATACCTTCTAATACATAAGGAATAGTCTTCTCTCCATCTGTCTGTAACACTTAGTGATGCATTTGACGAACATAGCGAGTAATGTAGCAAAAATATAGCACACTTGGTGATATTTTGCCCCATATTGAGAAAAATATAGTAAAAAATGCAAGAAATGTCGCTAAATTAATGGAAATGCCGCCTAATTGCTGAATTAATTATTAAAAATATTTTAATATATGGACGATATTGCTTATTGAGGAAGCTGTCAATATTGATAATAGTTTATTTAGAATTCAAGCGAAATATAAGTTAATTGGTTACTTTGAAATAGTTTTACATGTTGTCATCAGGAAAATCCCCAAATATACAATTCAATATAGAATCACAGTACCGTTGATCTTATTCACTATTTTTTAACACTTTACAACATAGTTGTCACCGAATTGTTTATGACTTTGTTCATTTTGTCTGTTATCACGATAACTGCCGTAAAAATGACTTTATCAAAATGAAATTTCAGTATGTTGTTCAGACTGTCTATGGGACCTATGGGAAATGAATAATATCACCCAATTAGTTTTGGATTGTACCCGGGTTGAACAAATGAAATACATTGAACCCTATGGGACCTAATTTTTCAAAAAAATTTTTAAGCGGATTTAAAATTCACAAATTCCTTCGAAAGATTTAGGAAATATTCAAATTATCCCATAAAATATATAAAAAAATTCAGCAAAATATATTCAGCAGTTTTTAAAATAAAAATTAAAATGATAATTACACTATTTATATGAAGAGATCACGTGACTATTACATGAAGAGATCACGTGACCCACTTCAAAAAAATATATAGCATCCATCTTGTGTCAAAATCGTGATTTTTAAAGTTCCTTTTTAATTCATATTGAGTTTTGTATCTGTCCTAAAACCTCTTTACTTTTGCTTAAATTCTGTGCATCTACCTACTGAAATAACGCAATTACAATATGTTCGAGTTTAAATGATCATCCAACTTTGATTATTTCTACAACGAAGCCTAATTTTGACTTATGAATAATGTAAATACCAAAAGATATAGAATGAGTTGTATAAGAATTGCTGCATTTCTTTAACGCAAAAATATTTAGATCATTTTGTCTGCAATATAGCTGATATGAATGAGATTGATTTTACATTGATTTTACATAGAGAATCAGCCGATATTTTAGATGAAGTTTTAAGCATAGAGTTAAATTACTTGTACATCCATGGTTTTAAGTTTTTAAATAAAATAAATTATTACAGTATCGTAATGATTGGAAAAAAGTTTATGAATGAAATGCTGCTTTTATATAGAGGCGATTTATATTTCGATGACGTCATTTGAATGAAGTTCATTTGTTTTCGATGAAGTTTTCAAATATAATAAATTATTGTAGTATTATGATACTTTTTAAAATATTACCGAGGAATGTATCATATTTTAGAGATGTTTAAACCAGGCAATTTATATTTCAATGCCGTCATTTGAATGAAGTTCCTTTTCTTCGATGAAGTTTTAAGTTTTCAAATATAATAACTTAATGTATTATCGTGATAATTTTAAAAATATTACCGAGGAATGTATCGCCTTTTAGAGATGGTTATATAAAATTTCATTGAAGTTGGAAAGTGTTTTATAATCAATGATTTATGCATGAATGATCTTTCTTGTTAAATATAGTCTTGAGTAGTAGACTTGGTACTGTCCTCATATACACAGTATAATATATAAGAAGAGTATTGCTACGGGGTCGAAAATTCGAATTCGAATTTTCGACGGGAGAGCACGATTCAAGCATCCCTGAACATGAATCAAACCTTTTTGAGGTGACGTGTGCGTATGTCAGTGAGTCTGTGGAGACGATATCTCACGATAAGAACTAAAGAATGGAGCAATTCGAATGAAATTTGGTGCAAAAATTGCAATCCGTGAATACTGGAAGCCTATTGTTTTCAAACGCAATCGAATGTTCAGAACCCCACAAAATGTTTGTGTGTAATTTTGAAAAAAATCATCAAAAACTTAAAACCTTTCATAAAGTTACGCAAACCACCATTCTTTATGTAATGTTTTATTAGAAAACGATTGACACAAACTTTAGAACGTTAGCATGAACCGTTCTCGATATAATGCAAATTTTCAAAATAGATTTATCAAAATATTACATAAAAAAATCTTAACTATTGTGAAATATTTCCAATCTTCATATGTAATATAATGCGATGAATGTGTTGACAACATCCTCATGGATTTAGCATGTTCCATGAGGAAATATACTTTGGGTACTAGTTTCGCATTTGGTCACCAAATGTCATTTGACGACTATAACAATAAGCTATTTTTCCATCCATATGGCCTGGCAATATTTTGGCGACAAATTTGACGGAATGTCGAAAGTTAGTAACTTTTCTAAATGTTGCCAAATTAAGGGAAATTTCGTCAAATTGATATAAATGACGCTAAATCAATGAAAATGACGACTAATTGATGAAAATTCAATATCTTCAGCGAGATGTCGAAAACTTGGCGACATTTTGAATATTGCAAAATTAACAAAATGCCCCAAAATTGATAAAAATATCGCCAAATTGTCAAAAATGGCGCTAACTGGGAGGTAATGTTTTGCAAATTTTTAATTCCGTCAAATGGGCATACCTTCTAGTATACTCTTATCAGAAAGCTCTTCTCCCCATTTGACTGCAACACTTGGTGATACATTTAGCGAACATTTAGCGAACTTGGAATCTAATGAAACACCGCCAACTTATGAATATTAGACCCAGATTGACGAACATATCATCAAAATTATAAAAATGACGCCGAGTTAATGAAAATAACGCCTAGTTGATGAATTAATTATTTACATATTTTAATATATGCACTATATCGCTTATTGAGGATGAAAAGAGTATTGACAATTATTAATTTAGAGTTGCGCGAAATATAAGTTAATTAGGTACGAAAAAGTTTTGCATGCTGTCATCCGGAAAATCCACAAATGTACAATTGAGCGTTAAATAAAGTGTTTCATTTAAGTGGATTTTATACATCCACTAGCAGCATACCCGTTCTTCGTACGGAGTATATAATATAAAGAAATTTATAATTCGCAATCATGTGCAAATTCTGTTAAAATATTAAATTTATTGCTCATAAAGGGAGGTTTAAGAATATCTGTTCTCACTATGAAAAATTATCTTCATGGGCAGATCTGAAGAATAAAACATCCTGGCCCCTTTTGTTAGCAAATTTACGAAAAAAAAGGAATTGAATCAATATATGCCACCCCGTACTACTTATATTGTCGCAGATTAGAAATTATGCCAGTGTGTTAGTAGAAGCTTACCCGTATTGCAATATGAGTCTAAAAAATATTGGCCAAAATAAAAGAGATGACGTAATAAATTGAAAGTATCAAAAATCCCCGTAAACTTAATACCAGAAGATCGTAATTGATTCGAATATATGCTAATATATATCAAAATATATGCCAATATACCTGTACTACTTATATTCTCGTAGATTGGAAGATATACCCATGGATTTGTAGAAGATTACTCGTACAACGTACTATATATGAGTTTCAACAATTTTCGTCATAATAAAACAATTCCATATTTGAAAATATCAGTAATCCCTGAATCAACAGTCCCCAAAAATATCAATAATAATGATGTTTAAACCTGAAGACCGTAATTGATAATATCCAGTCAAAAATTCAATGTCAATGAAATTTATTTTATATACATATTTTTACTATTCAAATCGAAAAAGATTTAATAAAAATCATATGCCGCATAACATATTGGATCCGTTGGTAAGCGACATGATATCATTTGCTTTAAATAAATTGATGGAAATTATATCATCTGAATAATGCAATCTCCATGGAAGGTTTGGCGACATGTTCGTCAATTTAACTATAACTTAAAAAAAGCGCCAAATTTATCGCCAAGTGGGACTGTAGAACTGATAGTCCCATTTTGCGACGAATTGACGAAACATCATCACAATACTATTTCCTAACAAAACACAATTAATTTCATTTATTAAGCTCGATTTTATCAATTTCTTGACATTTTTATGGATTTAGAAATATTTGTACCAATTTGGTGATATTAAAAAAATTCCTTAAATGTGTTACTAAGTAGGATGGATGGACTGACCGACAAATGCTACAGAAACTTCGCTTTAGTACTTTATTCTAAAAAAACAAATTTAATTTCATTGATTTGGTTCACTTTTATCAATTTGGAGACATTTCCACTAATTTGGTAAAGCTTAAGAAAAGTTATCAAGTTATTTAGAGATATTCCTCTAAATTCGTAGCTCTGAATTTGCAGTTCTGAAGAATAAAATATCTTGATCCCGTTTGTATATACTAAATGAAAACACTAAAATTGTATTATAAGATATACCCGTTCTAATCTTTTTCTGCTTCAACAATCGGCTAAATGAATTTATTGGGTAAACACAATATATGAGTTTATTAGCTAAAAACAATATATGAGCTGGAAACCACTTTGCTAAAATAAATGAAAGTCGTGTACCCGGTCGGCAATTTATATAATTAAAAGAACAATCAAACCGTTCATTTAAAAATATATTTTTACATCCATTTATTTATTATTCAAATAGAAAAAATAATAATAAATATTAACAACACATTTAATTTCATTCCGTTGCCGAGCAACATGATAGAATCTTCCTTATAAAATGCGAAATTAAATAGCCATTTTGATTTCTTTATACTTTTAATCGTTGAGTAAAAACTTGTGAAATATAACCACGGTGGTAGATTTCTCCATTTAAATTCATGTTTCAAACAATTCGTGTTTTGCGATAGTGACTAATTAATGCAAAAATCCTACACCAAACTCGGAAATAAAGTTTTATTTCATTTCGCCGTTTTAAACAAACTTTTTTCATCCTTTCCGTTTGAATAAACCACGGAGTTGGAGAGTATAACTCATAGGAAAAAGTTCCGTTTTTCATTAATATCTCGACAACCCCTGGTCTTAGAAACTCAAAATTTGGACAAAATTTATGGGGGGGCTATTTCAGGGCTATCCACAAAATTTCATTAAATTCGGTTCAGCCGTTTTTCCGTGATGATGAGACAAACGAAAATTTCGTTTTTTACTAATATCTCGAAAACCACTGGTCGTAAAAACTCAAAACACGGACTAAATTTTAAGTGTGGGGCTATTTCTAGGCTACCCACAAAATTTCATCAAATTCGGTTCTGCCATTCTCCTGTGATGATGGGACAAACAGACAGACAGACAGACAGACAGATTTTCATTTTTATTTATATAGATTTCGACAATAAGAACTTGCAATTTTATCCTCATTAGCTCAACCTTAGAGCGTCGC
Source organism: Amaurobius ferox (assembly GCA_951213105.1). Classification (NCBI taxonomy): domain Eukaryota; kingdom Metazoa; phylum Arthropoda; class Arachnida; order Araneae; family Amaurobiidae; genus Amaurobius; species Amaurobius ferox. Next base: position 105,408,387 of record OX578139.1, on the reverse strand, counting down.
GTGGCCAGTTCGTAGATCCAGGTTCTATTCCCGGTTGGGACAAGGCTCTTTACAATCTGCATCATTTTTTCACTGTGAATGAAGTAAATTCATTGCATTGTATAAGGGAAGTCATGTAGTGCTCGCACCAGATTTTTTGACTAAAAAATCAGAATTGGTTTAAAACTGGAAACCAGTTACCTTATTTGCTCTCAGCAGTGCTAAAGTATACCGTAAGGGACATGTTATGGGTATACATCATAACTTTTAATTTTAATTTGTTAAATTTTTGGAGTTTCTTACTCTGAAATGAACTTGATTCTAGAGAAATATGTACATCGAATCAAAATTGGATTGCATGAATATAGAAAATCCGACTTTCTTGTGCATTTCAATTTGTTTGTCTTATGCAAGGGAGTTTCTGAAGTCTATCTCTGTAATGCATTTGGAAGGGAGTGGGTGTTATTCATGGAATATTTTTGAATAGTGAAGAGGCAATTACCCCACAATAAAAAATTCAAGTACAATTAACAACTCCTCATTAATAAATAAATGTGAAATAGATTTATGAATGATTGAAATTATCCGATTACTAATTCATGATACAAGCCGCTTGTAAAACGGACGTTTCATGAATTGGTGTTTTTTTCTCCCGGCTCCATAAAATATGCAAGAAAGAGAATCGCCGTAGTAACAAAACATTGTGGGTTGCAAACCACTTTCTCTATAGAATAATGTATGATTTTCCCTCCTACTGTTATCTAAGTCCGGTGGCATAATGTATTTGTATTTTATCACAAAAATACCATAAGAAATGAATACGTATTTTAATTATACACACAATTGATTTTTTTTTATTTTTTCATTATTATCAATTCGTAACTGAATGACAGTTTTCGTATAACAAGAGATAAGTACGCCGTAACATAATGATATTTTGCATTCATTTAATAAGTGCACATAAAGCAAGCTTTAGTTTGTAGTTAGACTTATTATTAAACAGACCGTTTGTCTGTCTAGTTACCCCGCCTAGTATGATGGCACATAAATTGTTAGTTTTATGATGTTTAAAATAACTCTAAAAACAAAATATACTGCACGACATAGAGAATGCAATACCATGTAGCTTTAGCCGTATAATTATGCAAATTGCGAGATAAACGCGACTGGCCAATGCATGCAAATGATATGAAATGCAATTAGGTCGCATGATGAGAGCGCGGGATGAAAGGGATGGAAACAGAACATGAGACAACAGTTGTTACTGTGTGTCGCCAACGAAAATCGCAAAATGTTTTTCGAGCGTTTTTTCATTTCAAAAGACACGTGTTGTTGAAGAGTTGCCTGACCGACGCAGCCGAAGTCCGGTTCAGCATTTGGACAATCGTGCGAGAGGTTTCATTTTAGGCCTGCGTACGGTTGAGTGGTCATACAGGCGTATCGCCCCTGAAAGACGCTCAGATACTTCCACTGTGAAAAGGATTTGGAGAAGATAGATTAAAGAATGGTATATGATTCGTCGCAGTGGTACACGTCCACACAGATGTGCGTCAGCTCGTTTTGATATCAACGAGGACAGTTTCTCGATGATTGGCCAAAAGCGGCTTGAACTCAAACTGTCCTTTACGAAGACTTTCATTAGCAACAAGACACCGACGTGAGAGATTTCAATGGTATCGGACGAATGAATGGGACAGGGTAGTGTTCAGCGGTGAGTCTTGGTTCTGTTTGTCAAATGACAGTCGTCGTGTGAGAGTCTGGAGGCGACATAAAAACAGATCCAATCCTGCTGCGATTGTTGAACGTCATACAGCTTGACAAGGTGATATCATGGTTTGGGATGCCATCGGTTTCATTAGCCTGTCAGCACTGTTTCGTATCAGAGACACAATGACGACACGACGATATGTGGATGAGGTGCTGCGAATGATTGCACTGCAAAACCTACCTATCAGAAAAAAAACCCTACCATATCTACCTTCAGCTGTTGCAAAAATGATGTTTTTCATCAAGATAACGTGCTACTGAACACTGAAACCATCAGTAGATAAGCCTTGCGCGCGATCTCCAGGTGCTTCCTTGGTCTACGTTGTCTCCATATCTCACACGCATCGAGAATGTATGGGATGTGACTGGCTGTCGTTTGACTGCCATTCCCACGCCTCAAACAGAGGACGAGCTGTGGAGGATTGTTGAAGACATATAGCCATCCATCCCCCAGGAAACTATCTGCACCCTCATTGCATCAATACATCAACGGATTGCTGCTTGTATCGCCACATGATGTGGTCCCACTGTCTACTGAGCACCTTGTCTATACCATTACTGTAATACATTATCCTTCTGCAGTTAACATCAATTATTTATATAGGCCACCTCTGTCTGTGTGTCCTTTAACATCACATTCTATTCTCTCTTTCATGGTGTTGCATTTTTTGTGTCGGGTAGTGTATGTTGTAAAAATCAAGCTAGAAAAATGACGATTGCATTAAAAGAAAGGAAATGATAAACTCGTGCATAAGACATATAAACCTGAATGACTGGCAGAAACAGCCAAACTTTTAGGAGTCGCAGTAGATCCGATTTACAAATATACAAATATATCATATAAGCTATAAGTAAATCAAAAAGCTGGTATCATAACCATTACCACCTTCGGGTAGGTCGGACGGTCTGGGTCGGGAAAGAAGAAGGTACTGAGAAAATAATGCAACTAAGATGCTACTTGATGGAAGGCCGAACAGCTAAGGGTGCATTTGTAGGTGTTTGCGATTGACGGCGGCCATCGGTCATGACCAGGGATTTCGAAAACTAGGTCATAAAAGTTTTGTGATAATCGCTGTTTTTTGAATGTTTGTTTCAAACATGGTCCTGTTATAACCAAAGTTTCTTTTCTGGTTTCCAGGTTCTGGCGGTTTTGTGTGAGCGTGATGCCCTGACGACTTATTTTGCTGAAAATGCCGTCTGGAATCGCTCAGAAAACCGCTGATAATCGTGTTGAGTTTGTCTGTGCTGAATAACCAGATAACCGATATATAACCATGATATATCTCCCATGTATCCATGTCGTAACCAGGGTAACCAGCGAGTTGGCTTTTCAAAAGTTCACTAGAGAGACGAGAGGCAGTCCTATCTGTACTCTCTAGCCAACCAAATTGTGCGAGATGCAGTAAGGTTAAAATCTATCGGAATACTAGTTAAGTCGAAGCCACTAATGATTACCTTATGTTAAAAAAATGAGAAGCCATAAAGAGAATGTATTGAGAATCCAAAAGAAAAGGTATTGATAATTTAAAGGAGATGGGCTTATGATGGTAAAACGGATTATTTTTAAACATATCAGAAATATATTTTTTTTCAAATGGACTAAGGAAAAATTTTATTCGCATTTTTATATCTGATTTATTAATTTATATAAGTCTTCGATATATTTACAAAAATACTATAACATGAACTCATTAAAAAAATCAACCAACCTTATAACTTAAAACAGCGTATATTGAGATAAGTCCTTTTGTTATCACAAAGCCATAGAATTAGTGAATTAAATGGCTATAAGAATGATCCTATAAGAAAGAGACTATGCCAATATATCCCTGCTAAAAGTTATAAAACACCGAATCGGCGGTCTATGTCTGAAACCCACACCATCTTAAAGTTATGGTGTTTTGTGGCATATTTTGTCAATTACGATTACGAAAAATGTAATCAAAATCTATAGTGATAAGTGGATAATGAATAGCATATCAGCGTCATCTCATTGTACTCGCCATAATCTTAATGTTATTACATGCTATACATTTGGTATTTTGGGAATTTTATAATGTATAGTAATCTATAATAATAAAAACATGTGTCCGTCTGTTTGTGTCGTCTGTAGCAGAAAATATAAACCTCGTATAGCGATGAAATTTTAGAAAAGGGTATCGAAGCTTCTATAAAAAGGAATAAAAGACCTCGTTGATATTTCTTGAAAATTCACTTAACTTTTTAAGTTATTAAATGTTGAAGTGCAATTTTGTCATTGCGAATAAATCGGTTAAATTCTGGTCTAAAATAGTGCATAGATTCCTTAGTATCACCAACAGAACGATCGAGGAATTTTCTTTCAAATAAATGTTAATTGGAAACGGTACTAATAATAAACGAATTTTTGTGAAATTAAAAAATACGTAATGTGTTTTTAAGATGTAATCGATTTTAAAATTGCAATATACGAAAATTGCCTGGAAAAAAAATTGAATTTTAAGCAAATCTAGACAAGTTTTTCTTCTTTTTTGCAGGAATTGACTGGCAATTCGAACATCATAATTTAACAGATGTTTCTTTGAATATTCCACACTGCTCCAAATAAAGAGATGTTTCTGGGGTTATAAGTTCGTTAGTTATTATTTTTGCAAGGTTCTTGTGTATCGCTAACAACATAGATCCGCTGAAGAACGAGGTGTATTTAGAGAGAAAATTTAGCATTCCTTGCGAATGCTCTGTGGTAAATCCTCTTTTGTTCAAGTTCAGCTGAGTAGTGTTGCAATTACATGACGTTTACAAAGGTAGAGTTTTGTCTTTCGCTGATGTTGCAACGTCATAGAATCGAAAACCACCACCCTACTCTACAGGTGGCTCACCCTACTCTACGGGTAGTATTACGCCCACGCATCGGCCTAAGACATGCATGTTTTCGTGCATATTTATGATGCATTATGTCCGCTAAGCGCACTCGTGTATGTTCTCGCGAAACAGATTCATTTTTATTTTCGTTATAAGCGAGTGTATTCTTAAAGCGTAGTTTGAGTTTTGAAATTTGCTGGGAGTTCCGTTGAAATTTTAATCAGGGATTTGCATTTTAAATCCCGATGCGAATGCATTTAGTAGTGAATAATAATTGTTCTAAATGCTAGGTGTCGAACCGAATATCGTATTGACAGGGGAGGATTTACCACAATCTAAAATGGATTTACCACAATCTAAAATGGATTTACCACATACAATAAAATGTTTTGCTCCCAAATTCTAATCATTTACATAACTACTAAAATGATACAAACATGCTGAATTTCGCAGCTGTAGCTAAATTCCTTATGGGTGCGTATATTTTTTTGCAATGAAGTGTATATTGCAGTATTGTAGGATAAAAGATATTTATTTTTCTAAAGTTTCCTCTAAAGCTTCACGCAACAATAACACAAATCCAGACTTAATTTAACAATGACAAAATCTCATAAGTAATAACTATTGGTGTAAAATAATAGCAGCGTATCATAATTTCGATATCGATTTTAAATTGCATAGAATGAAAAATTTAAACAATTTTTCTATCAAACATATTTATTTTTCAGAATTATTCAGTATTGTATTAAACTGCAATATAGAAAGGTACTAAGTTTGAGCGAGTATTCAAATTTTTTCAATGGATATTCATGTAATAATTGCAAATTTACCCAAACATACAAAATTGTAGCCAGACTGTTAAAGAAACGAATGAAATCATTTAATAAAGAAGAAAAACAATAACTCTTCCACACTAACTGTTTTCTTTCATTAAAATCAAATTATTTTTATAACATCGATTCCATGAATTATCTGAAAACGATAATCTTGCCTGAAGAAATTAATATTTTTATGAATTTGTGATGATTAATCTTATTTTTTGTATCATGGAGTGATATATTGTTTTAATCAAAGTCGAAAATAAAGCAAAATATACCTTATAATTAATGAATAAAATAAACTACAAGAATGTCAATTCATAAATCGTATGCATTCGAAAAATTGCATATGAATATTTTTCTTGTTTTCTTGTAACTAATTTATTTCTAAAAAAAATGTGAAAAATGTATCAGGAGCTCGCTAGGTTTCTTTACTAATATTTTCGAATCATTAAATATTTCATGAGCATTTTTGGTCATTAATCTTAATCTCCGACATCAGAAAATCAATAATGCTTATTATTTACCCTAAAAGGCTAAAATTCAGTTCCCCGATAAGATATTAAAAACATTAAAAATGTGAATTAACTGTCGAACTCTTTATATGGCCGAGTATGATATTTTTATGGGATTTTAAAATGTGTTTAATTATATTCAAATACTAGTAAATATACTCGGTTTTATTCGGGAGTTAAAAAATACGACCTCTCCCCAAAATGGTTTTACTCTCATGCCAATAAACAAAATTATTTTAATTAAATTTAATTCACTATTAATTCAATTTTCGTTTTCATTTGGTAACTGGACTCATTTTCAAAGGTGGCGTAGAGAAAAAACGAAAAAACAAAAATATCTCGAGAACGGTTAGTCCTAGTGTAATGGGGATGGTCTTATTCTTTTCTGCTTTAAACATTACGTGTAAAACAAGCCTTTAATGGTTATATTTCAGCATACGTATAGTTTTTTTATTTTAGATTTTGTCGATTTTTGCTGACCATTTGGCAAAAAGAGGCAGGTTATTTTTTGTCGAATCATACCAAAATCTACTCAGCACAAGGGTGACACACAAGCCACTTCGGTCCAAAAGAATTTTAGCTAGAGTGGATACAAACTTTTGCGGGCCATTTTGCAAAAAAGGCAGGTTCTTTTATTCCGAAACGTACCCCAAACTAATCAGCACCAGATTCGCCCGCAAGTGACTTACCTACTAAATTTTATGAAATTCGGTCAATTAGTTTTTTAGTTAGAGTGGATACAAAATCTGCACAGACAGACAGACACACAGACACATAGACACACAGATACACACACAGACGTCACGCTAAAAATAGTTTTTTCGTATTCTGGAGGTCACGAAACGTATAGATCCGTCGAAAATTCGAGTTGCGATTTTCGACATGATTCCAATACTTTCCCTATACATTACCATGCATTGCAGGGAAAGTAAAAATCTGATGTGGGTAGCACATGACTCTCCCTGCAGAAGTGAATTCAGTCTTTCTATATTTCTTTAAGAACTCATTAAATTGATCTTAATTGTACAAAATAACACACAATTTTCATTTTTAATTTAATTTCCGCTTTATTTGGTAATTGGACATTTTTCCAACGGCGGCATAACAAAAATGCCAAAAATCTCAAATATCTCGAGAAAAGGTTAGTCCTAGAGAAAATGAGTTGTTCTTATTCTTTTCCTTGTGAAATATTACTTATAAAACAAGCATTTAATTGATAAATTTGAACATACGTAGTCTTTTTTTATATTGGCGATTTTTGCGGGACATTTCGTAAAAAAGGGCATGTTATTCTTTTCCGAATCGTACCAAAAGTTAATCAGCACCAGAGTATCCCACAAGTGATGTATCCACCAAATTTTGTGAAATTTGGTCAATTAATATTTCAGCTAGAGTGGATACATGAGATTTTTGAGGGCCATTTCGCAAAAAAAAAGGCGGGTTCTTTTTTTCCGAATTGTACCAAAAACTAATCAGCCCCAGGGTCATGCCCTAGAGTCTTACTTACCAAATTTTATGAAATTCGGTCCATTAGTTTTTGAGTTAGAGTGGATACCTACGTTGCACAGTCAGACACACAGACACACAGACAGACAGACACACACAGAGACGTCACGCTAAAAATAGTTTTTTCGTATTCTAGAGGTCTCGAAACGTATAGATTCTTCGAAAACACGAGTTGCGACTTTTGGAATGAATCCAATACTTTCCCTATACATTACCATGAATTGCAGGGAAAGTAAAAAATCTGATGTGGGCAGCACATGACTTTCCCTGCAGACTTATATCCACGTTCTCTTTATTTTAAATAAATTTAATTCACTTTTAAATCAATTTTCGTTCACATTTGGTAATAGAACTTATTTTCAAAGGTGGCTTAGAAAAAATACGACAAAACTACAATATCTCGAGAACGGCTATTCCTACTGTAGTGGGGTTGGTCTTATTCTTTCCTTCGTTAAAAATTACGTATAAAACAAGCATTTAATGGATATATTTGAGCATACGTAGTTTTTTATTTTAGATTTTGACGATTTTTGTGGGCCATTTTGCAAAAAAAGGCAGGTTATTTTTTTCCGAATCATACCAAACTCTTATCAGCACCGGAGTAACCCACAAGCGACTTATCTACTGAATTTTGTGAAATTCGGTCCATTAGTTTTCAGCTAGGGTGGATACAGGCAATTTTTGTGGGCTATTTCGCAAAAAAACGCGGGTTCTTTTATCCCGAATCGTACCAAAAACTAATCAGCACCAGGGTCACACCCAAGTGACTTACGTACCAAATGTTATGAAATTCGGTCCATTAGTTTTTGAGTTAGGGATACATACATTGTACAGACAGACAGACGCACAGACACACACACAGACGTCACGCTAAAAATAGTTTTTTCGTATTCTAGAGGTCTCGAAACGTGTAGATCTGTCGAAAACTCGAGTTGCGATTTTCGGCATGATTCCAATACTTTCCCCATACATTACCATGTATTACAGGCAAAGTAAAAATGAAAAAGCAAAAGAGTATAATTAAATAAATCCTTTCCAGAAGTGAAGGATTTAAGCGCATAGAATGAATGGAGAAAACTCGCGGCATCTAAAATATATTGGGTTCGCTTGCTCAAAAATTGCAGAAAATGCAATTACGCATGGAACAAAAATAATGTTAGAATGTGAAGAGATACGTGGAACTATAGAATTGTGCTAATATTACTTTTCAGGGTACGGCAAAATAAGAATAAGATTACCGAAAATATGCAAATTTCGATGCTTTAAATATATATTTTTATATATGCATATATATATATATATATATATATATATATATGAAGGACTTGTCCCATGGATATTGTTTGAAAAAACGTTCTACTGTTTATCCGATGATGTCAAGATAAATGCTTTTCATGAATTAATTCGAAATTTAAAAAAAAAATTATCGCTGAGGTGCGTGCACCTATGTAAACCGAGAAGTACCTGTGTACCAAAATTGTGGGATGTTTACCTCTAGAGGTCGCAATAACACACACATACACGCACGCACATCTGCCGAATTTTCAACTTATTTGAATCTTTGGATTTCATGCTTACTGGAAAAGTTAAATGTATAATTTCTAGAGAACCAACTACGACATGCCAACCATGCCAACTACAAAACTATAGTTTCAATTAAATTTTGTCTAGAGGCTCTTACAAATAATAGCATAAATCCCAAAACAGCCAATAAACTTCGTAAATATATATAAATAAAATTGCAAAGTTTCCTGGATGTTTGTTTGTGTATGTGTCTCATTATCAAGGGACTGCACCAAAATTTTATAAAAATTTGTAGTTAGGTTTGGAATAGCCCCACCAAAAATGTAGTCTATGTTTTAAGTTCCTAGGACCAAGGATTGTCAATATATTAATAGCAAGGAAGATCAATCATGCTTAAAGCATTGGTTATGAAACACTTCCCAACTGAAATGCAATTTTAGTTAAACATTTCTAAAATGTGATACATTTAGCGTTGATATTTTAAAATTATCATAGTACTACAGTAATTTGTGATGCTTGAAAACTTTAAATTTCTTCGAAACAGAAAATGCTAGTTAAATAAAATGAATTTTATTCAAATGAAGTCATCGAAATATGAATAGACTAAGTACAATCAATGAATATTTCTTTCATAACACTTATATCCCAGACTCCAGAATAAATAATTTTGCGTAAAAAATAATTTAGCAATCTTATACAACTCACCTTACAATCGCTGTTTACATTCTGCATGCTATATTATAGCATTAAATTTAGGTTTCGTTGCAGGAATAATCAAAGTTCAGTAATCATTTAACATCAAAACAATCCAATTGCTTTGACACTGGATTTAAATACACATATAATATGCAAAAATAATACGGTTTTATGCTAGATGCAACATTAAATAAAATTTAAAAGATCTTCAAACACCAAAAAGGAAAAAAAATGAAAGATCAATCATGCATAAAGAATTGATTGTGAAACACTTTCCAACTTCAATGTAATTTTATTTAAATATCTCTAAAATGCGATACATTCCGCGATACAATTTTTAAAATTATCACAACACTACATGAATTTATTATATTTAAAAACTTAAAATTTCATTGAAAAAGATGAACTTCATTCAAATGACGGCATTGAAATATAAATTGTCTGGTTTAAGCATCTCTAAAATGCGATACATTCATCGGTAATATTTCTAAAATTATCATAATAATACAATAATTTATTATATTTAAAAACTTCATCGAAAACAAATGAAATTTATTCAAATGACGCCATCGAAATATAACACGTCTGGCTCTCTCTATAAAAGCAGTATTTCATTCATAAACTTTTTTCTATTCATTTCATCCTCACAATACTATAATAATTTATTTTATTTAAAAACTTAAGACCATGGAGGTACAAGTAATTAAACTTAAAACTTCATCGAAAAAAATTGTCTGCTTCTCTGTTGTTGTTGAGACCCAGACCGTCCGACCTACCACAAAGGTGTAAAGTAACCGTCTGGACGGCCGGGAAGTGCTACTCAATTTAGACAGGAACCCAGTGGTGGAGGAATCCACAGGGAGCGTACACTCCTTCCCCTACCACCAACCTCTCGGAAGGACTAACGGACCCACACGTTTAACGTGATGGTACTCCGCATGAACACGGCGGTAGTTGTGGCAGCGTGCAAATCCAGAGAGCAAACCACCGGGATACCGCGCCCGAAATCTGGCAACAGCACGCGGTGTTCCCAGGTGGTCACCACCCAAGTACGAATACATCATTATGTAAAGAAATCAAATGTGTCTTCAATAAGTATTTCACCCCAGGTGGTCACCGCGCTCGATGCTGCTTGACTTCTGTGATCTAACGAGAACCGGTGTTTTCAGCACGGTAGGGCCGTTGGCCGTCTGCTTCTCTGGGAAAAATCAATGAATACATCATTCATATCAGCTATATTGCAGACCCCATGAGCTAAATAATTTTGCATTAAAGAAATGCAGCAATTCGTATACAACTCATTCTACATCATTTGGTATTTACATCCTCCATAAGTGAAAACTAGGCTTCGCTGTAGAAATAATCAAAGTTGGATGATCATTTAAACTTAAATATATTGTAATTGAGTTGTTTCAGAATGTAGATGCACGGAATTTATTTAAAAATTAAGCGGTTTTAGGACGGATACAATACTAAATATGAATTAAAAAACTTTTAAAATCACGATTTTAACACAAGATGGATTCTATATTTTATTTTGAAGTTGGCCACGTGATATCTTCATATAAAAGGTGTAATAATTATTTTAAGTTTTATTTAAAAAACTACTGAATATATTTTGCTAAAATTTTTATATATTTTTTGGGATAATTTGAATATTTCCTAAAATTTTCGCAGCAATTTGTGAATTTTAAATCCACCTAAAAAATGTTTGAAAAATGAACCCGTACGGTTCAATGTATTTCATTTTTTCAACACGGGTGCAATCCAAACCTAATTGGGTGATATTATTCATTTATTATTCCATAGGTCCCACAGACCGTCTGAACAACATACTGTTGTTTCTAATCCCCGTGGTGAAGGAAAGCCTTACACCACGTCCACAGACCCCTGGTCCCATGGCGAAGGGTTATATGCAGCTTGTGACTCCCCAAGGGCAGAAGGCTGATTAAACCTCGACATCACAACATCCATGCCCGCTGGCGGAATTCGAACCCACAACCCGGCTATCGAGCGATCAGACGGAAACGCATGTCCCTGACCGCTCGACCATCGCATCGGCGAACAACATACTAAAATTTCATTTTGATAAAGTTATTTTTACGACAGTTATCGTGCTGTTAAAAACTGGATGTCATATAGTTGCAATGAGTCACATGTTCTCTGTATATATCATGAGTGTAATTATTATTTCAATTTTTATTTAAAAAACTAACAAACATATTTTGTTGACATTTTTTTACACATTTCATGTGATAATTAGAATATGTCCTAAAATTTTGTAAGTAATATGTGAATTTTAACATCGCTTAAAAATGTTTGAAACATTAGGTCCTATGGTGTTCAATGTATTTCCCTTTTTTTGCCCAGTTTAAATCCCAAACCAAAAGGGTGATATTATTCATTTTCATTCCCATATGTCCCATAAATCGTTTCAACAACTTACTAAAATATCATTTTGATAAAGTCATTTTTACAGCAGTTATTGTGGACAGACATTTTACGGACGGACAGACAGACAGACAGAATGAACAAAGTCATAAACATATTTCAACTGTGTTGGAAAGCGTTAAAAACGAACCTTCCATAGAGATATCATTATGCAGACAATATATCTCCCGCAAATTTATTTGAAGTAAAATATATACTATGTTGCTTAGCAACGGAAAATAAATCCAATGTACAACAGACGATTTTTATTAAATTTTCTTCGATTTAAATAATAAAGAAATGTATATAAAATTTCAATTTTATAAATGAATGGTTTCGAATTTTGACTCGACTATATCAATTACGGTCTTTGGCTTTAAAGATTACAGGAATTATTGATATTTTCAATTTCTTACGTCATCTGTTTTATTTAAACAAATATTCTTCAAAGTCATATAGTCTGTTTAGCCATTTAACTCATTGTGTTTAGTCAGTGGTTGAAAATATAAGCAGTACGGGTATTTCTTCCAATACCACTTAGCCCTTTCATTTTGGCATGTTCGATACAATTTCATATTTTTGTAAATTTTCTTTTACAAACGAGACCAGAAAGTTTTATTTTCAGATTTGCAACGTATAATTTGCTTTCATTCCTGTCGGCTTTATTTTTTTAGATTATTATTTTCTACCCATTTCCGGATTTCAATTGTTTTTCCGCTATTTTATTTGACAAAGTTATCTCATATAACCTCCGAAACCATTTGGTGTCTTTATTTCAATTTCTATTTCCTTTTTTCTTTTATTTATTTTAATTGGTTTGTCGGTGTTTCTTAAATTTTGTACTGTTATATCTTGTTTGTAATTATTTCAGCTGAGTCAAACATCTGATTTTTCGTTCATTTCTGTTTTAGTAGATTCTTTCACTATTCAGTTATTTCTATTTGTTTTGCTGCACGTTTTTAATGTCTTATTTTCTGCTACTCTTTCTTTAATCCGTGGTGTTTTTGTATTCGTAGTTTTCTTCTTACAGTTTCCTGTAATCGCTACATCTAGTTTCCTGCCTAATGTTTCCTCTTCTGTTTCTCCTTGCGGCAATCGCATTATATTTTCCCCTACCTTCAATCACGTGTGCTATTCTATATCAATTGCCGATCAGACTTGAGGTCAAACGTTTTGTCAGACCTGAACATGAATGTTATTTTGTGACTTTGGAACCAGTAGACCAGTATATATTTGTATATATGCTGTATTTACGAAATTTATTTTTATCATATGATTTACATTTTTACTTGACAATCATTTCGGTTTTTTTCTTCTGTTTGGTATCGAATTTTACATTTTTCTCAATTTGTTTACAAATAGGACAAGGATGTTTAATTCCTCAGATTTGAATGTGCACATAAATTTAAATAACCAGAACATTGAGTCTTATACTTCTTTTTAGGAGAGTTGCTCTAAACTAGCCATTTCATTTTTGCTTTGCGCGGTCTCGATGACTTGTGGTCACTGATTGTTACACCTAAGTACTTAATCGAAGTTGTTGATTGTCAGTTTTAATTATTGACAGCAATATGATATCAAATTATGTATTTATTGTTTTGAAGGTCAAATGTTGTAAGTTTTTTTTTTTAATGCACCTGTATTTTCATCCCTCAGTGGAAGTGCTTGATTATTTTGATACATCATCACCCACTCAGTTCAGTGCTTATTATATATATATATATATATATATATATATATATATATATATAAGGATATAAACAAGAAGAAAAAATAAGCGAGAACAGGAGTGACCATATGATTTGCATAGAATGGCAGGGGTGGATTGCGACACCCCTTTCCCGTTTAAAGCAGCTTTTACGACCCGGGCAACGCTCAGGGCACCAATGTAACTCAATGGTCAATCTCTCACATGTGCAAAGACAGAAGCACCCGAACGGACACAAAAGCAAAGATGGAACCAAGCAAGGAAGAGATACCCCCTACAATCCAACATGAAAACACAACATTTTATAAGGGAAAGTCGCGCATGCGCGAAAAGACTTCATGATGATAGGATCGCAGATATGAATATATATATGATTAAGAATGTTCATTTAGATTCAAACAAAGCACAATTTCTTTCTTTGAAAAAGGAATAGTAATAATGTTGTAAAAAATATCTAGGGTAATTTCTTTTCAATGCATCATTTATTATTTTATTACATTCATAAATGCAGTATTTTTTAAAAGTACTGTAGTTTCTGTTTCTTCTGAAGTATTCGATAATAATATTTCTGAATATATTTTTAGTGAGGTTTGAATTCCAATCAATAATATTATTAATTTTGATATTGTATGAATTTCTCTTGTCGTGTATGGTTGTATAAATTCCATACAGTTAGTGTCTTCTTATTGACAAATTCAGGAAGTCTGTTGATCCATCCTCATTGATCGGGTTTTCAATTAAGTCTAATTCTTTTGGGTAGAATGCAAAATCTATGTCAGGGGTGTTTGCATAACCCCCTAATATCACATCGTCAACATAACGGAAATAAGATATTTCCGATAATATATGGGTTCCTCTTTCATATTTGGATAGATAAATATCCGCCAATATTGATGAGCATGCACCACCCATGGGTATGCCCTTGACTTGTTTGTAGTAATGCGTACCGTCATATAGTATGTTTTCATTCAAATATATATATATATATATATATATATATATATATATATATATATATATATATTAGAAAGAAGTAATAATAAAAATAATTAATTCAAGTAATCGTGAACTATTAACATCAACATAGAAACAAAACCATTGCCATAATGCCGATAAAAGAAAAGATCAGCATAAGCCCAAATTCGAATTGTCCACTCCATTGCCGATGTTTCAAACTCCACTGTAAATGCGCTCGTTTCTGTGCAGACGTCAGGGGGTGTAAACTGCTGATCGTCGGGCATACAGACTAACGTGTCTGAGTCTCCTGTAAACAGTTTATCTCGAACAGTGACTCCTGTGGTGACTGTCAGGTCTGAACCCAGTTATCTGGCAGAACGGTTCCTCTGACGTCACGCAGTTATTACCAAATATCGGTTTTGCCGTGCGGTTGTTACCCTTGGCCAGTCAGTCTAGAACTGGTCGTCATGTAACATCTCCAGTGGTTTGGAACCTCTGCCACAGTCTGAATATCACACACTGAGGCACATACAGAATTCGAGACGCTTCAGTTTGGGATTGACCGGATTCCAACATTCCAATAATTCGTCCCTTCAAAAACATGTCCAGTTGGCATCTTTGTGACATATTTTGTGCTTTTTGATTGTTAACAGCGCTCCGTTCCACAGCAATTTCAAAATTCTGCCTCAACTGTCCATGCCGCTTAAGGCCGTTTTATACTCGTTCCAACGTATGCCGGTGCTTTGCGAATTTCGGCGGGTTTCGGAACTTTTTTGCATATGTACAATGATTTACCTTCGTCCCACGATTCCCCACAACTGATTGTGAATCATTGTGTCCATATTAACTCCGAATTTTTCAATGTTTCGCATTTTACGAACTATGCTTAACTTTTGAACATGACTATATATATATATATATATATATATATATATATATATATATATATATATATATATATATATATATATATATATATATATATATATATATATATATTAATCGAATACCACTAGAATTCGAAAATATTTTAAACTAGAAAATGTCCTCGGCGTTACTTTGGATTTCATGCAGGGTTTAATTGAATTCGTTCATTCAATTTTTTAAAAGTTATAGCGGTATATGGATTCACATGCGCTTTCTATAACTTGCCAGTTGATAAATTCCGTTTCTCAACAGCTATACAGATTGTACAGTTAACAAAGCAAGACACATCAAGGGAGTTCTTGACAAATTCAGATTGTAAAATATACAAATTGTACTTCTCATTTGGACAGATTCAGCTCAACTTTTTTTGAAAGAGAAATAATGATGCTTCCGATGGTATTATGGTGAAAATTCTGCGATAATAGACTTGATCGCTAAATTTCAGTGTTTTGTGCAAAAATAGCTCAGAATGGCTCTTTGACATTAAATAACGTAGAAAGTAATGTGCATTTTAAAATGTCCGTGATATTATTTCTATCATAAGCCTAAGTACCCATGCACCAAATCTCATGGTCGTGCATTTGTTATATTTTCCGCTATACAAACTACACATACGAGAAAACCAACAAACACATCCCTTTATTATTATAGATTGCGAGCAAATGCGGTTATATTTGCTAGTTCTTTTTTATAAATTCGAAATCAGTCATTTTGTTTATACGCATAGGATGCACTTGTTGCTAATGGTAATTCAACTGCAGTAATCAATGTTAGGTCTCAAAAGTGCTTTCACGGGCAGTTTTTCATTCTCGTGTTACCATTCCACTAATGTAAACTAAAGCTTATCACGAAATGAGTGACCGCACGAAGTACTACTTGAAGTACTGCCGTGCGAAAGTACTACTTGAGGACGCACACGTCATGTATTCAAAATAAAGTACAGCACTTGTATGTCTTCTACTCTTTATTATATTTACTGCACGCAATGTGTACAGTTTGATGATAATTTACGATATCTAAAACACTTTGTCAACAAATGGAGATAGTAAATGGAAATCATGTTCAAAGCAGTAAATAGCTGAAATAGAGTGCAAAAAGGTGCACAGTATGAGTTCTACTGACTGGAAGTTAAGCGCTCGGAGTTTAGCTTTTTTTACATAGATAATATCGATTATATTGCCATGTATTGAATATAGATTACTAAGATTGGTAATGGAATAAAAGTGTTATCTGGAAAATTTTCGCAAAGCAACGAAACAAATTTTAAGAAAATATATAGGAGATCTATTCCGATGTATATCCGATCCCGCTAGACTTAAGAAAAAAAATATGGGAGGTTAAAAAGGAAATATTTTCTTTAGAGAAGGCTTTAATTCATGCTATTTTGCGTTAATGATATTAGTACAAATCCTTTAGGTAATATACTAAAAGTGAGATAAACAATACAAAATAACATTGCATTTGTTCAATGAATCTGTAAATTCTTACTAATTATTCCAAGGAGCATTGTTAATTAGAAAGAACTTTAATAGCTTTGCAATTAAAAACAATTACTTTTATAACTGTGCATACATTCAATTTTAATAGCTGTTCTAAAGTATACAAGGTTATTCGTAATTATCTATATAAAATTTGATGGGAGATGGGGCAAACGAAAGCAAACAGGTTTTATTATTGAGTGTATAGTGTATTTCCACCCTTTGATGCTAGGGGTCGCTGTTGAACGGCGTGGCAATTGACTGTTTTTCGTCATTGCTATTTGTACGCGGACCACATACGTGTAACTGGGAGAGTTTCACAAAAGCTGAAGTGGCTAACTTGTATCTAGCGTATGGGGTTATCAATGGAAGCAGAAAAGCTGCTGTAAGACTATATCATGGACGGTAGTCTAACGTGTGCCGAACCACAAAACATTTGAGATTTTGCATCAGCAGCTGTATGAAACTACTGTAAAACTAGTGTAACATTGAGTGGAAATTACAGTAAATAAAAATATTGTTTACTCTTGATGTCTGCAATTTGCATACCGATAGCATCCCTTAGCACCAAAGGATTACGTCTTTGGCCATGTATTCTGCAGAGTCCATTCGGATAATAAGTTCTTGCAATTTCGTCCCAATAGCTCAACGGTAAAGCTTCAGTTGGCCAGATCGAATATCTCATGAGTAGTTATAAATTGGGGGTTCACCGGCGGATCGGGGAGGCGCAGCAAGCGCAGCGGGAGGAGAGGCCCTCTTTGGGAGGAGGGTCCCTCTTTGGGAGGATGCCTCTCTTGAGCCACCTCCCCTCTTTGGAGTGTCTTCCCTCTTTTGAGAGGAAGCTCCTTGGAGGGTCTTGAGACCCCCAGGAGGGAGGATGCCCCCCTCCCCTCTTTTGGAAGTTTGGTGAGGCGCAGCACCGGATGCCTCTTTCGGAAGAGGGCAATTGCGAAGTCTTTCACAGAGGCATGATGACTCATACGGAGTGAGTTTCACTCCGTATGAGTCATCATGCCTCTGTGAAAGACTGTGTGAGTCTTGAGAGGGAATGTCACAATCGCTGACTGACCCTTGACCTGAGGAAGTGGTTTCAAGGGATGTCGCAATCGATGACTGACCCTTGACCTGAGGAAGAAGTTTCAAGGGATGTCGCAATCGAACAATCTGGAAATGACGTGTCGCGCCTTGGAGCTCCTTAGCACACGTCCTCCCTCTCTGCTGGTCAGCGACAGAGTGAAAGATCTTATCAGCGTGACGTAGTTAAAGCGCCCTCTGGCGAATTTTGATGAAGTGCTGCCATCTATCGGCATTTTTTTTCCAAAAGAATTTAATGTTTCACTGGTCAGGAGCTGGATTCGAACTTGGGCCCAGCTGATTAGAAGCCGCGCGTCTTACCATCGTGCCAAAGCACCCGTGCTTTATAGTAAGTTATCTTCGAAGTGTACCTTATCAGTGGAAGCTAGATTATTTTTCAAAGTTCATTCGAATAGCGATGCGCTTTATAAAGGGTGCGTTTTAAAACAGAATGCTACGGAGTGAATATAAATCTGTGTATTATAACATTATGATTTTTTTTTTTAAAACAAATGTATACACAAACTTTAAAAACACGAATGTAATAATTAGCTAAAATTGTATTCAGTGGATTTTTTTTTTAAATAAATCTAACTATCAATACGATTTTTATAATAATAACGAAATAATTTCGAATGTTTAAAAACAAATTGATTACGGATTTTCAATGAACACACAAATTGTGTTCAGTGAATAGCATTCAACCCTTTATGTGTTGTGTATCTAAAAACAAATGTATACACAAACTTTAAAAACATGAATGTAATACATAGCTGAAATTATGTTTTGTGAACAGGATTCGACCCTTTTAAATGTTGTGTATCTAAAAACAAATGTATACACAAACTTTAAAATAGCGCATTTAGTTAAAATGAAGTGAACAAGATTTCACCATTCTAAGTGTGTGTGTATAGCAATGTGGATTTTTTTTTTAAATAAATCTAACTATCAATACGATTTTTATAATAACAACGAAATGATTTCGAATGTTTAAAAACAAATTGATTACGGATTTCCAGTGCAAACACAAATTGTGTTCAGTGAACACAAAAATTGTATTCAGTGATATATAGCAATGTGGAATTTTTTTTTTTTTTTTTTTTTTTTTTTTTTTTTTAAATAAATCTAACTATCAATATAATTTTTTTAAAAATGATTTGAATACACCCAAGTATAGTTACGCATTTTCAAAATGGTGTTAAGTGAATAGCATTCAACCCTTTATGTGTTGTGTATCTAAAAACAAATTTATACACAAACTTTAAAAACATGAATGTAATACATAGCTGAAATTATGTTTTGTGAACAGGATTCGACCCTTTCAAGTGTTGTGTATCTAAAAACAAATGTATACACAAACTTTAAAATAGCGCATTTAGTTAAAATGAAGTGAACAGGATTCGACCATTCTAAGTGTGTGTGTGATTTTTAAAAAATAAATCTAACAGTATATAAAAATAATAATGAAAATTAGAACTCACGGAACGACGTCTTCACTACCCGCTGGTCAAACTTCAAATGAGTGATACACTCTCATTACGCTATTAAAAATTAGATATTATCTATAATGACGTCAGCAGTATGAGGTGTTGCCACCTATTTTTTCTAATAATATATTTTAATAGTTGGATACTTCAAGGGTCTGATTTGGTACACGTAATCTGAAATACATCATTTTAATGATATTACGCATTGAATATGATTCGGCCATTTTTAAAATGGTGGATGTAATTGAAATATCGAAGTTTAGAATTTAACAAACTAACGAATTTTCACCCCCAAAAATTTTAGCATTCAGTTTAAATAAAACCCAATGAATATGATATCACCATTTTAACATCGTAATTTTACTACCATTATAGAACTTAGAAGTGAGTGTACATTATTTTTTTCAGGACACCAACACATTTTAAAATCTATTGAATAGGAATAGACCATTTTGCACATACATGTACCTAGATTTCAACACCCGGTATTAAAACCTGCTAAACATGAAACGAGTAAGTATTGTGTGAGATTTTATCACACTAACTTTCAAACTTTTTAAATTTTTAAAAATGTCCGAAATAGTTGTATTTCATCGGTAGACATAAATTGTATGGAACACATTTTTATGAAAAAAATATCTGTTTCGACAGCTTTTAAAAATAGATTTCTACAGTTGTACACTACGGTTCTAGAATTTTCTAAATACGAATCGACTGTTTGAACTACCAATGGTGGTTTTACCGATGCAAATATTTACAGGACAAATATTTCAATGAAACCGAACTTAGTTGAAGCTTCTAAGTTTGAATATTTAGAATCATTTCATATAATTTTTATATTCACATTGAAAATAGTTAACAAAATTGGAACTCACGGAGCGACAACTTACTGTCCACACTCCAAATGAGTGATACACTCTTATTACATTATTAAAAATTAGATCTTATCTATAATGATGTCATTATGTTGCCGTATTGCCACCACACAATTATTCTTTCCAAATTATGCATTTTGTTTTTCTTTTTTCTTTTTAATAACTTGCTACTGTCTTATGCTATCCATTTTTTTTTTCATATAAGCAGATATTCCATATACTTTCTAAATGTTAAGTTGTAATTTAAAAAAAAAAGCATTAGAGGTGTATTTTACGTCTGAATTCGTCCAAGTGGAAATCCGACAATTGCAAATGCATGATTGCATCCTCACATTTCAATAGACACCACTAAAATGTGTGGATCTTATTTTGAAAAAGCTGCTCTCAGAAAGAATATGTATATGAATACATATTTTCCATAAATATACCCCCTCCCCCCACAATACACACATCATGCAGGCCAAACACTCACCCAGAATACATTCCAAATCGGCTCTACAGCTTATCGCGCTTATCAGTGTAACAGATAGTGACCCAAAGTTCATGTTCGCAAAGCGAGTTAATTGCAATGTTATTGTTTTAAGCAGTTCCCATATTTAAATGAAAAATTTATCAAATTATACAATACATACAAGAGCTGGAAGATCTTAGCATTTCAATATTATAGAATACTCACGAATGTTTTTTTTTTCCCCATTTAAAATTATCAAATTTTAATGCAATTTGACAAAAATTGCACAATACTTAGTGTATGACTATCAAATAAGAGCTAGGTTTTATTGTTACAACAACGTTTAAGATCATTAAACGAGTATATATATATATTTTTTTTTAAAGAAGAATAGTATATAACTTACTGTTTTTAAGGATAGGTGATTGTTAACATTGAATTTAAATGAATGAGTGACCCTCTGAGACAAGTACAGTACATTGCAATAACATTAAAAAATATGAAAGATATGCAATTAACACCTTAAAAGAAACATGTAATGAGTTTTGATATCTTAATACGAGACATTATTGACATGCACATAGAAATGTCACAATTTTGTGGCTGTAGGTGCTCCATAAGACCCCTCTGCTCTTAATAAATGATCCCATTTGAATGTACATATTTAACAACACACAGAAAATGACAAGACCACAACAAAATTTTACACCTATTACAGAATAACTCCCAACTTCGTAGATTTTTAAGAAACTACAGTCGAATTTTCACCGATTCTTAGAGATTGAAACACAGCATTGTTTATGAATCTTCATACTTTAGAGAATGGAACATAAATTAGCATTTATTTTGAATGAATTCAGAATTTTGACATTGATTATAAATTTATGATTTAAACTCTGTAAAGTGTAAATATCTTTTGTCATGAAACTCACACTGTAGACATTTGATATGATTCGAATAAACCTATTTTTAATTTTTTATATTTTATTTTAAAAAGTGAGATTAGTAAACCTGTTACACTTGAATGCATAGATACATAACTCACAACAATATAACATTTCTTAAATGGAACATGCTAAAAAAAAAAAATTAGCTAATGAGTATAAATAAGGAATTCAATTTGAAAGATAAAAACCATTTAATGAATCTATTATTAATGAAATACACATTAACCATTATCACTTGTACATTTAAACAAATAAGTTAAAATAATTTCCTTATCGCACTTTCATAGTCCTCTGATTTGAATGACTCGAAAAAATTTCTATCATAGCAGTAAAAGACTTCTTCACCACGCAACAAAACTTTCTTAGCAATGTTATTAATGTCAAGATTTAGAAGTACTTGTTCAGACACTCTGTCAAACATTTGTAATGGAGTGCTGTAAAGACATTCATGGTAACTTAAATCTTCAACTTGACCAACACAGCCAACACATTTGAAAAGTTTTCTTACATGACACATGATGTTGTCATGAATACAAGAGATTAATTGTTCGAATGCAAAATTTTTGTCACAAATAAGTGATGGTAGAAAGGTTATAGTGTTCTTTATTTTTAATATTTGAGCAGGAAGCCACTCTATAAATATACTTTCTCGAAGATGTATACTAATGTTGTTAACACTATTCTGTAAACATGCTATTGGATTTTTGTCTAAGGTAATATGACACTGTGTTAGACAAAATTTTGAATCATATAATTGAATTATTTTCTGCAGATGCAATTTTCCGTTGTCATTGAAACAGAACAACTCATTGCGACTGACGAAAGAGGTATCTGCATATAGAATATTGAACGACCACAATTTTTGAGAAAATTCACTCCATGTAGCCGGTGACAGTGTAACACCTTCACGCGTAGGCTGTAATTCATTTCGATCGTTAGAGAGATATTTCCATATATACACTTTTAACTTTACATGACGAAGTTTCAAATACACATACACATTAGAACCTAAATGCCAACGACGGAGTGCATCTTGCATAAAATCTGAAGAAGTAGATTCAGTCGAAACTGATTCTGCATTGGAAGATAACAGTCCACTATGTGTTAGAGCACAAGAAAGCAGATCATGAGTTGAGTTTTCAACCTCGGTGAGAACTTGTGAATTGACAACGGTAGATGTTTCTGCTGGGGTTTTGGAAGACATAAGATAGGTTTCTAACCAATCCACAGCAAATTTTTGTGAGGGTGAATTAATCACATCTGAGACAATGTCCACAGATTTTGTTTCTTCTAGGGCAGGAACAGTCAACTCCGCACTATTTACACTAGAAATTATTTGCTCGAGTGATGGCATACTTTGAATTTTAGACATTCTTTTTAGATAGTAACATCCAACTAAGACATTCACAGTATAAGATTTATTTTTAAAACACTAACATCTTAAAACATTATAATTCTGTCACAGCTATGAGCGAAGCAAACCTATCCACACAACGTCCAAAGTTGAAATGACTTATCAAACAACTTCATAAGTATAATCACGTAACCTAAATCGAGTGTCGTGTGCAAACAGATCACATAAGATATGAAGTGATTAGAACTTATAATTTTTAATGAATCGTACAACATTAGATTGTGGTAAATACAATTGTTATCTACATGAGAAAATTTCTATATTATTTCATTCAGCTTCGAAATCATAGAGTGAAAATATGTACCAAACTTACTTAAAGTTCCGAATTTTAAATCACATTAACATTATATACTTAGAAAAATTTTATATATATTTTTATAACTTTAGGTGATATGTATCACGCGGAATATACAAGAATAACTACCAAAAACACGAAAATAACTAACAGTATGAGGCCTTCACAAGTCGGCATCCAAACTAGAAATGAACGATAAACACACTAATTGCAACAATTAGATGAGAGCTTATCAGTTCTTATCTTATCTAAGATTCCACATAAAATGACGTCATCACTCCAAAGTTCACAAGATGACGTCATTGGTCCAAGGTTCGCAAGATAGCCATTTGGCCTTTTAAAATTAAGAAGTAATTAAAAAAATTTTATATCGATTTTTAATTACTTCTTAATTTCTTCACTTCATATCTTATGTGATCTGTTTGCACACGACACTCGATTTAGGTTACGTGATTATACTTATGAAGTTGTTTGATAAGTCATTTCAACTTTGGACGTTGTGTGGATAGGTTTGCTTCGCTCATAGCTGTGACAGAATTATAATGTTTTAAGATGTTAGTGTTTTAAAAATAAATCTTATACTGTGAATGTCTTAGTTGGATGTTACTATCTAAAAAGAATGTCTAAAATTCAAAGTATGCCATCACTCGAGCAAATAATTTCTAGTGTAAATAGTGCGGAGTTGACTGTTCCTGCCCTAGAAGAAACAAAATCTGTGGACATTGTCTCAGATGTGATTAATTCACCCTCACAAAAATTTGCTGTGGATTGGTTAGAAACCTATCTTATGTCTTCCAAAACCCCAGCAGAAACATCTACCGTTGTCAATTCACAAGTTCTCACCGAGGTTGAAAACTCAACTCATGATCTGCTTTCTTGTGCTCTAACACATAGTGGACTGTTATCTTCCAATGCAGAATCAGTTTCGACTGAATCTACTTCTTCAGATTTTATGCAAGATGCACTCCGTCGTTGGCATTTAGGTTCTAATGTGTATGTGTATTTGAAACTTCGTCATGGAAAGTTAAAAGTGTATATATGGAAATATCTCTCTAACGATCGAAATGAATTACAGCCTACGCGTGAAGGTGTTACACTGTCACCGGCTACATGGAGTGAATTTTCTCAAAAATTGTGGTCGTTCAATATTCTATATGCAGGTACCTCTTTCGTCAGTCGCAATGAGTTGTTCTGTTTCAATGACAACGGAAAATTGCATCTGCAGAAAATAATTCAATTATATGATTCAAAATTTTGTCTAACACAGTGTCATATTACCTTAGACAAAAATCCAATAGCATGTTTACAGAATAGTGTTAACAACATTAGTATACATCTTCGAGAAAGTATATTTATAGAGTGGCTTCCTGCTCAAATATTAAAAATAAAGAACACTATAACCTTTCTACCATCACTTATTTGTGACAAAAATTTTGCATTCGAACAATTAATCTCTTGTATTCATGACAACATCATGTGTCATGTAAGAAAACTTTTCAAATGTGTTGGCTGTGTTGGTCAAGTTGAAGATTTAAGTTACCATGAATGTCTTTACAGCACTCCATTACAAATGTTTGACAGAGTGTCTGAACAAGTACTTCTAAATCTTGACATTAATAACATTGCTAAGAAAGTTTTGTTGCGTGGTGAAGAAGTCTTTTACTGCTATGATAGAAATTTTTTCGAGTCATTCAAATCAGAGGACTATGAAAGTGCGATAAGGAAATTATTTTAACTTATTTGTTTAAATGTACAAGTGATAATGGTTAATGTGTATTTCATTAATAATAGATTCATTAAATGGTTTTTATCTTTCAAATTGAATTCCTTATTTATACTCATTAGCTAATTTTTTTTTTTTTAGCATGTTCCATTTAAGAAATGTTATATTGTTGTGAGTTATGTATCTATGCATTCAAGTGTAACAGGTTTACTAATCTCACTTTTTAAAATAAAATATAAAAAATTAAAAATAGGTTTATTCGAATCATATCAAATGTCTACAGTGTGAGTTTCATGACAAAAGATATTTACACTTTACAGAGTTTAAATCATAAATTTATAATCAATGTCAAAATTCTGAATTCATTCAAAATAAATGCTAATTTATGTTCCATTCTCTAAAGTATGAAGATTCATAAACAATGCTGTGTTTCAATCTCTAAGAATCGGTGAAAATTCAACTGTAGTTTCTTAAAAATCTACGAAGTTGGGAGTTATTCTGTAATAGGTGTAAAATTTTGTTGTGGTCTTGTCATTTTCTGTGTGTTGTTAAATATGTACATTCAAATGGGATCATTTATTAAGAGCAGAGGGGTCTTATGGAGCACCTACAGCCACAAAATTGTGACATTTCTATGTGCATGTCAATAATGTCTCGTATTAAGATATCAAAACTCATTACATGTTTCTTTTAAGGTGTTAATTGCATATCTTTCATATTTTTTAATGTTATTGCAATGTACTGTACTTGTCTCAGAGGGTCACTCATTCATTTAAATTCAATGTTAACAATCACCTATCCTTAAAAACAGTAAGTTATATACTATTCTTCTTTAAAAAAAAATATATATATATACTCGTTTAATGATCTTAAACGTTGTTGTAACAATAAAACCTAGCTCTTATTTGATAGTCATACACTAAGTATTGTGCAATTTTTGTCAAATTGCATTAAAATTTGATAATTTTAAATGGGGAAAAAAAAAACATTCGTGAGTATTCTATAATATTGAAATGCTAAGATCTTCCAGCTCTTGTATGTATTGTATAATTTGATAAATTTTTCATTTAAATATGGGAACTGCTTAAAACAATAACATTGCAATTAACTCGCTTTGCGAACATGAACTTTGGGTCACTATCTGTTACACTGATAAGCGCGATAAGCTGTAGAGCCGATTTGGAATGTATTCTGGGTGAGTGTTTGGCCTGCATGATGTGTGTATTGTGGGGGGAGGGGGTATATTTATGGAAAATATGTATTCATATACATATTCTTTCTGAGAGCAGCTTTTTCAAAATAAGATCCACACATTTTAGTGGTGTCTATTGAAATGTGAGGATGCAATCATGCATTTGCAATTGTCGGATTTCCACTTGGACGAATTCAGACGTAAAATACACCTCTAATGTTTTTTTTTTTAAATTACAACTTAACATTTAGAAAGTATATGGAATATCTGCTTATATGAAAAAAAAAATGGATAGCATAAGACAGTAGCAAGTTATTAAAAAGAAAAAAGAAAAACAAAATGCATAATTTGGAAAGAATAATTGTGTGGTGGCAATACGGCAACATAATGACATTATTATAGATAAGATCTAATTTTTAATAATGTAATAAGAGTGTATCACTCATTTGGAGTGTGGACAGTAAGTTGTCGCTCCGTGAGTTCCAATTTTGTTAACTATTTTCAATGTGAATATAAAAATTATATGAAATGATTCTAAATATTCAAACTTAGAAGCTTCAACTAAGTTCGGTTTCATTGAAATATTTGTCCTGTAAATATTTGCATCGGTAAAACCACCATTGGTAGTTCAAACAGTCGATTCGTATTTAGAAAATTCTAGAACCGTAGTGTACAACTGTAGAAATCTATTTTTAAAAGCTGTCGAAACAGATATTTTTTTCATAAAAATGTGTTCCATACAATTTATGTCTACCGATGAAATACAACTATTTCGGACATTTTTAAAAATTTAAAAAGTTTGAAAGTTAGTGTGATAAAATCTCACACAATACTTACTCGTTTCATGTTTAGCAGGTTTTAATACCGGGTGTTGAAATCTAGGTACATGTATGTGCAAAATGGTCTATTCCTATTCAATAGATTTTAAAATGTGTTGGTGTCCTGAAAAAAATAATGTACACTCACTTCTAAGTTCTATAATGGTAGTAAAATTACGATGTTAAAATGGTGATATCATATTCATTGGGTTTTATTTAAACTGAATGCTAAAATTTTTGGGGGTGAAAATTCGTTAGTTTGTTAAATTCTAAACTTCGATATTTCAATTACATCCACCATTTTAAAAATGGCCGAATCATATTCAATGCGTAATATCATTAAAATGATGTATTTCAGATTACGTGTACCAAATCAGACCCTTGAAGTATCCAACTATTAAAATATATTATTAGAAAAAATAGGTGGCAACACCTCATACTGCTGACGTCATTATAGATAATATCTAATTTTTAATAGCGTAATGAGAGTGTATCACTCATTTGAAGTTTGACCAGCGGGTAGTGAAGACGTCGTTCCGTGAGTTCTAATTTTCATTATTATTTTTATATACTGTTAGATTTATTTTTTAAAAATCACACACACACTTAGAATGGTCGAATCCTGTTCACTTCATTTTAACTAAATGCGCTATTTTAAAGTTTGTGTATACATTTGTTTTTAGATACACAACACTTGAAAGGGTCGAATCCTGTTCACAAAACATAATTTCAGCTATGTATTACATTCATGTTTTTAAAGTTTGTGTATAAATTTGTTTTTAGATACACAACACATAAAGGGTTGAATGCTATTCACTTAACACCATTTTGAAAATGCGTAACTATACTTGGGTGTATTCAAATCATTTTTAAAAAAATTATATTGATAGTTAGATTTATTTAAAAAAAAAAAAAAAAAAAAAAAAAAAAAAAAAATTCCACATTGCTATATATCACTGAATACAATTTTTGTGTTCACTGAACACAATTTGTGTTTGCACTGGAAATCCGTAATCAATTTGTTTTTAAACATTCGAAATCATTTCGTTGTTATTATAAAAATCGTATTGATAGTTAGATTTATTTAAAAAAAAAATCCACATTGCTATACACACACACTTAGAATGGTGAAATCTTGTTCACTTCATTTTAACTAAATGCGCTATTTTAAAGTTTGTGTATACATTTGTTTTTAGATACACAACATTTAAAAGGGTCGAATCCTGTTCACAAAACATAATTTCAGCTATGTATTACATTCATGTTTTTAAAGTTTGTGTATACATTTGTTTTTAGATACACAACACATAAAGGGTTGAATGCTATTCACTGAACACAATTTGTGTGTTCATTGAAAATCCGTAATCAATTTGTTTTTAAACATTCGAAATTATTTCGTTATTATTATAAAAATCGTATTGATAGTTAGATTTATTTAAAAAAAAAATCCACTGAATACAATTTTAGCTAATTATTACATTCGTGTTTTTAAAGTTTGTGTATACATTTGTTTTAAAAAAAAAAATCATAATGTTATAATACACAGATTTATATTCACTCCGTAGCATTCTGTTTTAAAACGCACCCTTTATAAAGCGCATCGCTATTCGAATGAACTTTGAAAAATAATCTAGCTTCCACTGATAAGGTACACTTCGAAGATAACTTACTATAAAGCACGGGTGCTTTGGCACGATGGTAAGACGCGCGGCTTCTAATCAGCTGGGCCCAAGTTCGAATCCAGCTCCTGACCAGTGAAACATTAAATTCTTTTGGAAAAAAAATGCCGATAGATGGCAGCACTTCATCAAAATTCGCCAGAGGGCGCTTTAACTACGTCACGCTGATAAGATCTTTCACTCTGTCGCTGACCAGCAGAGAGGGAGGACGTGTGCTAAGGAGCTCCAAGGCGCGACACGTCATTTCCAGATTGTTCGATTGCGACATCCCTTGAAACTTCTTCCTCAGGTCAAGGGTCAGTCATCGATTGCGACATCCCTTGAAACCACTTCCTCAGGTCAAGGGTCAGTCAGCGATTGTGACATTCCCTCTCAAGACTCGGAGTGAAACTCACTCCGTATGAGTCATCATGCCTCTGTGAAAGACTTCGCAATTGCCCTCTTCCGAAAGAGGCATCCGGTGCTGCGCCTCACCAAACTTCCAAAAGAGGGGAGGGGGGCATCCTCCCTCCTGGGGGTCTCAAGACCCTCCAAGGAGCTTCCTCTCAAAAGAGGGGAGGTGGCTCAAGAGAGGCATCCTCCCAAAGAGGGCCTCTCCTCCCGCTGCGCTTGCTGCGCCTCCCCGATCCGCCGGTGAACCCCCAATTTATAACTACTCTCATGCTCGATTCCTTTTTGGGACGGCCAGGCTCTTTGCAATGGTGCCCGAACAAATCAACCCTGTAGGTTAGTGCAAAGATGTCGGAGATCTGAAAGTGACCCTAGCATGATTAGAACAGATTCAGTAGACTCTAGGATATTGAGCGTCGTTTTCAAATCGAGTGGATAACGATCACACAGGCAGCTAACCTGGAGACTAAAATTAGCTTCTGAGGCTAGCGTGAGGTAAAAATAGCAAGAGATGGTCAGTCGGATCGTCAGTAACATGCCAATCTGGCATTAAAGAGTGGAGAATGTAGAGTCTACTTGACAATTAGAACTTACAATTTCGTCCCAGTAATCTCTCTAATCCTCGTAATTTAATCTCACTTCATAACCTAATCTCATCTCGCCTCATAATCTAATCTCACCTCGTAGTCTCTCATTATGGCCTCAGCGAATTTATATTTGATTCAAGTAATACAACTTTAATAGCTTAAACTCAACTTGTGATTCAGACCTGACATATAGTTTTTCCATACATTTATTATTAGCAAATCTAACTTCCCCCATATTATTTGTGTTATAACATTTATTTAAACACATATCTAATTTTTGCGTCAATGCAATTTTTCAAGCACAGATGATGTATATGATGTTAATTTGTATTTTCAAAATGTAATAATACAAAACTGATATTTTATAATGTAGTATAATAATTTTTAGAAGAACTAATATTGTGAAAATTAAGCCAGAAAATAAGGAATGTGTAAAATAAATAAACTGACAGATTCAAGTGGCTAGAGGAGCTCGAAGTATTAAAAACAGGAATGGCTGGAACAAAGGATCGAATATTTTGGAGTCGAAGATACACAGTAGATAGTTATATAAATTTATGATATCACCTGTAAAATGAAATGCCATCAGACAACACTAAAAAATCTGATGTGGACAGCACATGAATTTCTTTATATAATGCAATGAATTTACTACTGTGACAGTAAAAACAAGAAAGATCAATCATGCTTAAAGCATTGATTATGAAACACTTTCAAACTCCAATGCAATTTTATTTAAACATCTCTACAATGCAATACATTCCTAAGTAATATTTTAAAACTTATCACAGTACTACATTAATTTATTATATTTGAAAACTTAAATCTTCATCGGAAAAAATGAACTTCAATCAAATGACGGCATTAAAATATAAATTGCCTGGTTTAAACATCTCTAAAATGCAATGCATTCATCGGTAATATTTTTAAAACTATCATAATACTACGATAATTTATTATATTTGAAAATTTCATGGAAAACGACTGAAATTCATTCAAATGACGTCATAGAAAAAATAACACGCCTGGATCTCTCTATAAAAACAGCATTTCATTCATAACATTTTCCCATTCATTTCATTCATCACAATACTATATTAATTTATTTTATTTAAAAATTATGGCCATGTAACTACAAGTAATTAAACTCTATGCTTAAAACTTTTTCGAAAAAAATCGTCCTTCTTTGTATAAAATCAATGAATATTTTATTCATATCAGCTATGCAGACTCCATGATCTAAATACTTTTGCGTTAAAAAAATACAGCAATTCTAATGCAACTCATCCTACATATTTTGTTGTTTACATTTCACATAAGTGAAAAATAGGCTTCGTTATAGAAATAATCAAAGTTGGATGATCATTTAAACTCAAATATATTGTAATTGCGTTGTTTCAGTATGTAGATGCACAGAATTTAAGCGAAAATAAAGAGGTTTTACGACGAATACAGCACTCAATATGAATTAAAAAGAACTTTAAAAATGACGATTTTGAGACAAGATGGATGCCGTATTATATTTTGAAGTTGGTCGCGTGATCGTTTCATATCATGGTCACGTGATCGCTTCATATAAGAGGTGTAATTATTATTTTAATTTGTATTTAAAAAACTACTGAATATATTTTGCTGAATTTTTTTTTATATATTTTATGGAATAATTTGAATATTACCTAAAATTTTCGAAGCAATTTGTGAATTTTAAATCCGCTTAAAAAATGTTTGAAAAATTAGGTCCCATAGGGTTCAATGTATTTCATTTTTCAACCCGGGTTCAATCCAAAACTAATTGGGTGATACTATTTATTTATATTCCCATAGGTCCTACAGACCGTCTGAACAACATACTAAAATTACTACTCATTTCAACACTATATTTCATTTTGATTAAGTCATTTTTCGGCAGTTATCGTGCTAACGGACAGACAGACAGAATGAACAAAGTCATAAACACTTTTCAACTTTGTTGTAAAGTGTTAAAAAAGGGTTATTCTTATAGTAGATACTTACATTCTTTCTAGGACATTGAATTTTCGTCAATTAGTCTTCATTTCCATTGATTTAACGTCATTTTTATCCATTTGGCGAGATTTTAATTTTTAATCCATTTGGCGAGATTTAATTTGGCAACATTTAAAAAAGTCGCCAAGTTGGCGACATTCCGAAAAATTCGTCGCTAAAATCTCGCCAAGCGTTATGGATGAAGAAATTAATTATTCTTATAACAAAAAAATGACTATTGGCGTTCAAATACAAAAGTATTACTCAAAGTATCTTTATTCATGAATGGAATCAGATAGATCCACGAAAATGGTGTCACAAAATTTATCGCATGATATTACATATGAAAAGTGAACATGCTCCTCAACAGTTAATATTTTTTTTTTAACTTATGGGATTTTCGGTTAAATTTATTTAAAAAATGTACAATATCTCGAGAACGGTTCATGCTAGAGTTCTAAAATTTATGTCAATTGTTTTCTAATGAAAAATTACATAAGAAATGATTATTTACGTAACTCTGTTAAGGATTTTAATTTTTTGTGATTTTTTCAAAATTTCAGTCGAAAATTTTTGGGGTTCTGAACATCCGATTGCGTATAAAAGCAATAAGATTCCAGTATTCATAGGTTGTAATTTGTGTACCAAATTCTGTTCGAATCGCTCCATTCGTTCGTCAGTTATCGTCTCCACAGGCTCACTGACACACACACACACACACACACACACACACACACACACACACACATACTTTCACACACACACACGCACATACTTTCACACACACACACATACACACCGACATCATCTTAAAAACGCCTGATTTTTAAACGTGCTCTCCCGTCGAAATTCGATTTTTCGACCCCGTCACAATACTTTCCTTATACATTATACGGTAAGTAATAATGGAACTGACATGTCAACAGGTAGAAGGGCGAGCAACTAAGGTTCCCAGAGGCAAGCCGGTTAAAACATTCTAGCCAAACATATTGTGTGAGAAGTAGTAAGAATGAAAATATTTTGTAGTTGGAAATTGTAAGTGCGAAAAACTGTTATCGTGTAAAATAGTAAAAGTGAAAAGCTAGCAAGAGTGATAAACCATTGTGGAGTAAAGTAGTTAGAGTAAAAAGCTAGATAATGGCCGATATTCATAATTAGCGTCCTGTATCAAAAAGGAACAGGATGACTTAAGAAACCAAGAGAAAAGACCTTGAGAAGCGAAGAGAGAAAGAAGGTAACTGTATGAGATGGTAATTTTACTGATTTAAATTGACGATTGTGAGTGGTTTTATATTAAAATGATCAATATGAAGAATATTAATTATATCCGAACTGAACCAATGGACTACGTCTAAAATCTAGACCAAGCCAATATTTTCCTGCTAAGACTATCTAAACAGAATCAGAGTTCTGCTTCTCAATTGTGCACTAACTAAATGGTACTTAATTTGTGATACATTTTATTAATTACGATGAATAAATAAATATGATCTATAGTGATAATAGTATAATGCATTTTCATTATTTTTTGCGAAGATAGGAAATTAAGAATATTTTTCGATCCGGAAGTAAAGAAATGGATGTGGAAATATTTATTGAACACCCCATTCCCCTCCAAAATTTAATGTTGAATCCATATCAGTCATTATCTAAGCTATATATATATATATATATATATATATATATAAGGTCCCGTCAAATAAATGTTTCAACGAACATGTATTACTTTTTTATCAAAAGTGACATCTCCATAATTAGAAGTTGAATGTCCTAGCCTCCTCACACTCTACAGAATTTCACGCTGAATTCATATCTGTCATAATCTATCTATAGCTAATCCTGGAAAAGCGATGTTTCAAGGAAATATTTTTGAACTTGTAGGAAAGAAACCAGGAGCCAAAACTCTTACAGAGCGACCGAATGACCTTAGGTCCTCCAGAATTTGAAACTAAATACACAACAGTTGTTATCTAAGTCCAATCTATACCCAATATATAGAAATAGATGTTTCAAATAAAAAGAATATTTTTTGAAAACAAAATGTAAAAATAACCAGAAATAAAATTCCTTAGTGAACCCGCAGCTATCCTTTGGAATTTGATGCTAAACTCAAATCTGTCGTCTTCTAAATTCCATCCTGAAAAACAATGTTTCAAGGAAGATTCTTTAACGAACACAATAGTATAGCAAAAGCCTCCATATCAGTGAATGTTTTGTAATGCATTTTAATACATTACAAAAGAGTCGTTCTTCTTAATTCTTAAGATTCTGTAGCTAAACAATATATGAATATGTACTATAATTATTTAGAAAATATGTTAAGAAACACAAAACTTCGGCTAGAGGCAGAACAAAACGTCTCAAACAGGACAAATTTGCTTTCAGAAGCGCTCTGTTGCAAATACATTTAACATTCCAAAACAAACAAGTAATATTAATAGCAAGTACGTCTCGTAAAGTTATCTGCTTTATTCATTATTTACGATAATCTCCGAAAAGTGTTTGAGTACTGATATAATCTAAATTTTATTCATTTCATCAAAGCACTCAATACGATACTTCAAATGAAACTCAAACAAAGAGAAATGCGAAGTCAAACATTCTTTAACCCTGGATAAATAATAATTTGCATTATCCAACTAAGTATCTCAAGTAAATTTCTATTTAATTTTCAAATTAGCATAGGTTGTAATAAATGATATAGTGGTATATTTAAGAAATGTAGTTTATAAATCACTGTAAGCTCATTTTACCGTTTTAGAATAAACGTATATTTTATATTTGCATTTCGCGTTTCTCTTACATTAATTTAACTTCTTATAGACCTATATGTGTATTATATTATTTCTTTCCTTATATACAACAATGTATAAAGAAAGTATTGTGACGGGGTCGAAAATTCGAATTCGAGTTTTCGACGGGAGAGCACGTTTTAAGCACCCTTGATCACGAATCGAACATTTTTGAAGTGATGTCTGTCTGTGCGTGTGTGTCTGTGTGTGTGTGTGTGTGTGTGAAAATGTGTGTGTCAGTGAGTCTGTAGAGACGATAACTGACGAAAGAAACGGACCGATTCGAACGAAATTTGGTACAAAAATCCCAATCCATAAACACTGGAAGCCTATTGTTTTATACGCAATTGAATGTTCTCGCTAACTTTTCGAGTGAAATTTTGAAAAAAATCGTCAAATAATCAAAACCGCTATTAAAGTTACGAAAATAGACAGTTCTTATGTAATGTTTCATTAGAAAACGATTGACATAAATTTTAGAACGCTAACATGAACCGTTCTCGAGATATTGTATATTTTTCAAAAAAAATATCAAAATGTCATATAAAATAAAACTAAAATACTTCCTATTGAGAAACATGTTCACTTTTCATATGTAATATCATACAATAAATTTGGTGACATCATTCTCGTGGATCTATCTCGTTCCGTTCATGAAAAAATATACTTTGAGAAATAGTTTCGTATTTGAACTCCAATAGTCATTAATCTGCTGTAAGAATAACTTATTTCTCCGTCCGTAGCGCTTGGCGAGATTTTGGCAACGAATTTCCACTTGGCGATATTTTTAAATGTTGCCAAATAAACGAAAATCTAGTCAAATGGATAAAAATGATGCTTAATCAATGAAAATGAAAACTAATTGAAGAAAATTCAATATCTTGGAAATTATATAAATATCTACTAAAAAATGATCTATTTTTTTTTTACTTTAAAAGTAGTAAATTCGCAGCATTATATAAGGAAAGACATATGCTACCCACATCAGGTTTTATATTAAAATATTTTTGATGCATTTAATGTTACTTATTAACTTATATATCGTATAAAACACCGTGTAAATAAAAAATATAATAAGTAAAAAACTCTTTGTGTAAAGGATGAGAGAAACTTAAGCAACAAGTTAAAGCACACCGAAAAAACACTTTGTGCAAAGGATAAGAAAAACTTAAATAACACATAAAATCGCAAGTAAAATAAAAATGCAGCATAAAGTTATTTTGAGGATACGCAAGAACCTCTTCGTCAGTGGTAGAGAACAAACAAACCTTGAAGTCAAAAAGACAAAATGTGTCAGATATCGTTGTAATGTGTCATCTTGCAGAGCAGCAGACTGTAACCCCTTAAACCTCCAGTATCATTTTCTGAAATTATCATCTTCTTCTGCATTACTTTAGTGATTATTACTATGGGAGGATTACAAAAATTTTATAATGCAATATTATTTAACAGAAACGTCTTAATGCTGCACTGTGTTATAGATTTTGGTTTGCCAGTTTAGGGGGTTGGCATCCGTGTTTATGCAAAGTACGGACACGTCAAATATGTGGACCCGAAAGTCCATCAGAGAGATTTGTGGCAGGTCAAGGAGGGTACGGTCCCTGTGAATGTCGCTTGCACTGGGTTCTGGTCGTAATTAGGTAGCACTGTCCCATCCGTCCACACAGATAACTTGGGCTAGTACATCTTGGGATAGGTCTGGCGGTCTGGGTTGAAAGAAGTAAAGGGAGTTACATAGATCTGAAATAACTTTAGAAAATTAGAAGCTCAAAGGGTGGATACAAATTAATATAGTTTTTCGAGTCTTTATTACATATTATTTACAATATTAAAATAAAAGTGTCCTGAAGGGGTTTATATATTTTTCAGAATGAATATTTTTCAAGTTCAGAAAAGTTTCAAGGCAAAGGAAAAAGTAACTTAAGTAAAATTATTGATTACAAAGCAGATATTTTAAAATTACAATATAATTATTCTCAAACTTTCAATTTTCTACCTGTAAGAACATGGTTATATAAAGTCAGAAAAAGCAAATTAAGTATTGTTTATACTAATTTTTTAAAATTAAAATTAACTCATGAGCATTTTAAACATTTATTTTTTGATTTGCTTCTTTCACGTACAAATTTCTTAAATTACCACCTACTCCATTCACCAAATCCACATACTAAAATAGCTTACTGTGTAATTTCTTTTAAACACCCTATTCTTAATTCTCTTAACTTCAATAATTTATTTGCAAAACATCAGCACTTGTTACCAGTAAATGATATCAAAATACAAAAATCATTCAAATATAATTTACCAATTGGTAGAACTATTTACAATTACAATGAAGTTTCTAGGACATTAAACTCCGATGATCTTACATCATGTGTATGCAGCAATCAAAATCTTGCCCCTTTTGTCAACTCCACTCATGGTCACATTATTACTGGGGATCTCAGTATAGTTCAGGATGATATACTTAGGGATATTATGAATAAAGGGTCTAAATTTCGCATTCCATTCTGCCATCACCCTAAACAACTTCTTCAGTCTCTATCATTTGATTTTGATAAATTCATATATCAACTTGCTTGTTCACATTCTATTCCTATTGAAGCATTCAATCTATGGAAGTATACGACCTTACATCTACTTAAAAATGTTATTATAAACACTAAATTAACGAAGCCTAGGTATCCTTATAAACAACTCCTATCTGCTATCAAAGAACTACAACAACATTTTGTAATAACTTATGTAGATAAAGCTTCTAATAATCATGCCATCATTTGTAAAAAATATTATGTTTCTCTGTTACAGAATTACTTAAAAGATAATCAAATTTTTAAACCCATTCATAATCAGTCTATCCAAATCAAAACTAAAATGCTAAAATTATATACATAATTAAATATTAATTGTAAGTTTTTTAAATTTCCTTATGTTACTTTGGTTCCTAAATTCCACAAATCACCTCTCAGTTTTAGAACAGTCACTTGTGGACATAATACCTTTACCACTACAGCTAGTAAGTACTTGCTTCACTGTTTAAATCGAATTAATGAATCTCTTAAATTCAGGAATTCAGGATATTTCATTTTGAACAATAGTTTTGATTTAGTTAATCACCTTAGCAAGTTACCACAAATTCTTGGTTTCCAAACCTTTGATTTTAAAAACCTATTTAATAATATTGTCATTAAAGATTTACATAAAGTTATTATCTCTCTTTATCATGACTATATATCTTCC
Organism: Amaurobius ferox; assembly: GCA_951213105.1. Lineage (NCBI taxonomy): Eukaryota > Metazoa > Arthropoda > Arachnida > Araneae > Amaurobiidae > Amaurobius > Amaurobius ferox. Next base: position 105,370,273 of record OX578139.1, on the reverse strand, counting down.
AATCATGATGCTTTTAATGTCAAAAATTTTCCTATGCTCTTGCACTTTGTGTTATACAACAATTATATTATCCAAGGTGATAACATTTATTTACAAACATCTGGTGTACCACAAGGTGGCTGTAGTAGTAGTATACTCGCTAACTTATATCTTTATTATTATGAATGTCATTTTAACTCTAATTCATATATTATATAAAGATATGTTGACGACTTAATTTGTATTATCATTGATGATTCCTATCCCATTAATATTGATTTTTACCCGTCTAACCTAGAATTAATTCCTAATAAGCCTTGCGTTAGTCAAACTGTTAATTTTTTAGACCTAAATTTAGATACCCTCAATAATCATGTAATCACCAATCTATATGATAAAAAAGATTCTTACAACTTCACTATCATAAAGCTGCTATCATATCATTCTTGTAATTCTATTCAATTGTTTAGAAACATCATGTTAAACCAGCTATTTCGAATACATCGACTTTCTGATCCTCAGTTTCACTTTCTCCACATCAATAATCTTAAACGCATTTGTCAAAACTACCTATATCCGGAAGTATTTGTAAATAATATTATTAATAATTTCAAATATACCACGTAATAATTTTACAAATGCATTATTTATCTTTGATTGGTTAACTCATTTTTGAAAATTCACCCATTCTTATCACCTTACTTACCACTTGGCCTGAGTCTAATACTGTTTACTATTTTCGAATGACTATTTTCCGCTTGTCCTGAGTCCTATACTGTTTACTATTTTCGAAAGTCTCCATACATATTATGTATCGTTCAATTGTATTCATTCCCACTCGCATTGACGAAGTGAGGTGAAATGCTCGCCCACTCGCTTTGACGAAGTGAGGTGAAATGCACAGTCACTAGTTTATCTTACACGTCGTGCTATTCTTATGATTTCATATTACAGTTCAAGGAGGTATTGTTTTTCAGCTTTGTATAATTCAATTGATTTATTTTTCTCCTTCCACTAGCCAGTAGACAGTTCCAATGGTGTCTATAGTTAAATACTATCGCCATTGTCAGAAACTGGCTATTCTATCGGTTTTAATTCGAATTGTATGGCTGTCCTGATGAGAATGCAATTTCGAACTAACCGCCATTTTTTGTGTAGTTTCAATTGATTGTTCTCTATTCTTAATCTCTTATCTTAAGCTGATTATTATTGCCTATTCTCATTTTTGCCGAGTTTTATTTTTATTTACCTTTATATACTTTTAATTGTGATTTTTGAATCCTAATATTCTTCTCATCCCCCTTTCCATTGTAGTGATATGTTACCTTCTATCTTTATCCTTAGTCTTGGCTTATAGTTACTCATTTGTAACAGATATGCTAGAGATGGGTTTTTTTGTACATACAGTAGTTTATGCATAATTTTCGATTAAAATCCTTCAATTTTTATTTATAAATCCATTATGTTATTAGCTGCTTTGCGCAATATCATGATGAAAGTTTTATATTCTGTATTATTTTGTGTTTTATACTTCTATTACATCTTTTAATTGTACATTTATATTTATTATTTACTTCTGAATTCAACCATCTATCTTTTGATTTTCATACTTGCAAAAAACTTTTTAAAAAGGTAAAACCTGTTGTAAAGCTGCATTTGCGCTTATTACAGAGTTTATTCTCTTTTTAATTTTAATTTTATTTTGTTTATTATTATTATCGCTAACGCATTTCTATTGTTTAACTACGAGCCCATCTATGTCTTAATATGGCCCTCTTTGGATATTGTTTTTATTTATCTAACCCTTTCATTCCTTCTATTGATTGATTATGGTATGTCTTCACATTTCGCATTATGGAGTATTTTGGTTTGAGTTCTCTCATCGCTTTTATGATTTTTTCTGCGGGTTATTGCTCTTTTTGGTAGATTTCACACTCGATTCTTCAATCGTTATATATGCGTGTGTATAGTGCTGACATCTCTCGGCAGGCATTAGAGTTTATTGTGTTTTTTGTGTTATTTTTTCTGTATCTTTTAGTTAACCCAGACGTCAATATCTTTTATTGCTTATTTTTACATTTTAATCTAGACAAGTATTTCCACTATATGTGGCCCTCTTTTGCCAGCAGTTGTAGGGATTCAGTCAGACACATACGTATTAACGGTTTTGTATATCTTCCATTCCGGATGAATATAATTATTTGTCCACACTTCGCTTATTTATGAATATTTCGTATGAAAATCTCTCTTCTACTATGCTTGTTTTGTTACTCTCCAAAATTTCGATTCAATTCTTATGGTATTAGTTAAAATTTGAAATTCGTACCTGACAAAATAGTTTTTGAAGAGGTTTATATTGGGAATTTTAATTAGAATTCGTGATGTAAATTTTCTTCATTACCTAGTGTCCGGTCTATTATTATTATGAATTGGGATAATTATAGATCAACAAACATTGACCAATTAAGCGTTATAGACGATTTGGAAGAATACCATACCTTCTCTCAATCTAAATCATATTCCTTCAATAGATGCAACAATCTTAGGTGCAAAACTTGTCCTTATGCTGACCCATTACAAATTAATAATAATTCCACTTCACAAAAATTCTGCAAAGCTTTTAATTGCATATACAAACTTAATTGTACTATTTGTAACTTATCCTATATTGGCCAAACCAGCAACCCTTTACATCTGAGAATGAATGTCCACAGGGATCATATTAAAAAATTTGACCATAAAGTCTTTAATGACCTCCCTACCAAAAATCAATTTGAATATCAGCACTTTGCTACACACGGATTTAAAAATGTATCCCTTCATATTTTAGATATTAAAATTTCACTCACGGATAGATTAGTATTTGAAAATTATTACATTAAAAAATATAAAACTCTCTTCCCCTATGGCTTAAATCAAATTTATAATAATAATAATGTTGTTAACAATAGTTTTGAATACAATTCTCATAAATCTTCAGTATATAAACATCTTTTTCATTATTCAAAGTCATCATCTCCTAGTAAAAAGCGATATAAGCGTGGCAAAGGAAAAAGTAACTTAAGTAAAACTATTGATTACAAAGCAGACATTTTAAAATTACAATATAATTATTCTCAAACTTTCAATTTTCTACCTGTAAGAACATGGTTATATAAAGTCAGAAAAAGCAAATTAAGTATTGTTTATACTAATTTTTTAAAATTAAAATTAACTCATGAGCATTTTAAACATTTATTTTTTGATTTGCTTCTTTCACGTACAAATTTCTTAAATTACCACCTACTCCATTCACCAAATCCACATACTAAAATAGCTTACTGTGTAATTTCTTTTAAACACCCTATTCTTAATTCTCTTAACTTCAATAATTTATTTGCAAAACATCAGCACTTGTTACCAGTAAATGATATCAAAATACAAAAATCATTCAAATATAATTTACCAATTGGTAGAACTATTTACAATTACAATGAAGTTTCTAGGACATTAAACTCCGATGATCTTACATCATGTGTATCCAGCAATCAAAATCTTGCCCCTTTTGTCAACTCCACTCATGGTCACATTATTACTGGGGATCTCAGTATAGTTCAGGATGATATACTTAGGGATATTATGAATAAAGGGTCTAAATTTCGCATTCCATTCTGCCATCACCCTAAACAACTTCTTCAGTCTCTATCATTTGATTTTGATAAATTCATATATCAACTTGCTTGTTCACATTCTATTCCTATTGAAGCATTCAATCTATGGAAGTATACGACCTTACATCTACTTAAAAATGTTATTATAAACACTAAATTAACGAAGCCTAGGTATCCTTATAAACTACTCCTATCTGCTATCAAAGAACTACAACAACATTTTGTAATAACTTATGTAGATAAAGCTTCTAATAATTATGCCATCATTTGTAAAAAAATATTATGTTTCTCTGTTACAGAATTACTTAAAAGATAATCAAATTTTTAAACCCATTCATAATCAGTCTATCCAAATCAAAACTAAAATGCTAAAATTATATACACAATTAAATATTAATTGTAAGTTTTTTAAATTTCCTTATGTTACTTTGGTTCCTAAATTCCACAAATCACCTCTCAGTTTTAGAACAGTCACTTGTGGACATAATACCTTTACCACTACAGCTAGTAAGTACTTGCTTCACTGTTTAAATCGAATTAATGAATATCTTAAATTCAGGAATTCAGGATATTTCATTTTGAACAATAGTTTTGATTTAGTTAATCACCTTAGCAAGTTACCACAAATTCTTGGTTTCCAAACCTTTGATTTTAAAGACCTATTTAATAATATTGTCATTAAAGATTTACATAAAGTTATTATCTCTCTTTATCATGACTATATATCTTCCAATCATGATGCTTTTAATGTCAAAAATTTTCCTATGCTCTTGCACTTTGTGTTATACAACAATTATATTATCCAAGGTGATAACATTTATTTACAAACATCTGGTGTACCACAAGGTGGCTGTAGTAGTAGTATACTCGCTAACTTATATCTTTATTATTATGAATGTCATTTTAACTCTAATTCATATATTATATATAGATATGTTGACGACTTAATTTGTATTATCATTGATGATTCCTATCCCATTAATATTGATTTTTACCCGTCTAACCTAGAATTAATTCCTAATGAGCCTTGCGTTAGTCAAACTGTTAATTTTTTAGACCTAAATTTAGATACCCTCAATAATCATGTAATCACCAATCTATATGATAAAAAAGATTCTTACAACTTCACTATCATAAAGCTGCTATCATATCATTCTTGTAATTCTATTCAATTGTTTAGAAACATCATTTTAAACCAGCTATTTCGAATACATCGACTTTCTGATCCTCAGTTTCACTTTCTCCACATCAATAATCTTAAACGCATTTGTCAAAACTACCTATATCCGGAAGTATTTGTAAATAATATTATTAATAATTTCAAATATACCACGTAATAATTTTACACATGCATTATTTATCTTTGATTGGTTAACTCATTTTTGAAAATTCACCCATTCTTATCACCTTACTTACCACTTGGCCTGAGTCTAATACTGTTTACTATTTTCGAATGACTATTTTCCGCTTGTCCTGAGTCCTATACTGTTTACTATTTTCGAAAGTCTCCATACATATTATGTATCGTTCAATTGTATTCATTCCCACTCGCATTGACGAAGTGAGGTGAAATGCTCGCCCACTTGCTTTGACGAAGTGAGGTGAAATGCACAGTCACTAGTTTATCTTACACGTGGTGCTATTCTTGTGATTTCATATTACAGTTCAAGGAGGTATTGTTTTTCAGCTTTGTATAATTCAATTGATTTATTTTTCTCCTTCCACTAGCCAGTAGACAGTTCCAATGGTGTCTATAGTTAAATACTATCGCCATTGTCAGAAACTGGCTATTCTATCGGTTTTAATTCGAATTGTATGGCTGTCCTGATGAGAATGCAATTTCGAACTAACCGCCATTTTTTGTGTAGTTTCAATTGATTGTTCTCTATTCTTAATCTCTTATCTTGAGCTGATTATTATTGCCTATTCTCATTTTTGCCGAGTTTTATTTTTATTTACCTTTATATACTTTTAATTGTGATTTTTGAATCCTAATATTCTTCTCATCCCCCTTTCCATTGTAGTGATATGTTACCTTCTATCTTTATCCTTAGTCTTGGCTTATAGTTACTCATTTGTAACAGATATGCTAGAGATGGGTTTTTTTGTACATACAGAGGTTTATGCATAATTTTCGATTAAAATCCTTCAATTTTTATTTATAAATCCATTATGTTATTAGCTGCTTTGCGCAATATCATGATGAAAGTTTTATATTCTGTATTATTTTGTGTTTTATACTTCTATTACATCTTTTAATTGTACATTTATATTTATTATTTACTTCTGAATTCAACCATCTATCTTTTGATTTTCATACTTGCAAAAAACTTTTTAAAAAGGTAAAACCTGTTGTAAAGCTGCATTTGCGCTTATTACAGAGTTTATTCTCTTTTTAATTTTAATTTTATTTTGTTTATTATTATTATCGCTAACGCATTTCTATTGTTTAACTACGAGCCCATCTATGTCTTAATATGGCCCTCTTTGGATATTGTTTTTATTTATCTAACCCTTTCATTCCTTCTATTGATTGATTATGGTATGTCTTCACATTTCGCATTATGGAGTATTTTGGTTTGAGTTCTCTCATCGCTTTTATGATTTTTTCTGCGGGTTATTGCTCTTTTTGGTAGATTTCACACTCGATTCTTCAATCGTTATATATGCGTGTGTATAGTGCTGACATCTCTCGGCAGGCATTAGAGTTTATTGTGTTTTTTGTGTTATTTTTTCTGCATCTTTTAGTTAACCCAGACGTCAATATCTTTTATTGCTTATTTTTACATTTTAATCTAGACAAGTATTTCACCTATATGTGGCCCTCTTTTGCCAGCAGTTGTAGGGATTCAGTCAGACACATACGTATTAACGGTTTTGTATATCTTCCATTCCGGATGAATATAATTATTTGTCCACACTTCGCTTATTTATGAATATTTCGTATGAAAATCTCTTTTCTACTATGCTTGTTTTGTTACTCTCCAAAATTTCGATTCAATTCTTATGGTATTAGTTAAAATTTGAAATTCGTACCTGACAAAATAGTTTTTGAAGGGGTTTATATTGGGAATTTTAATTAGAATTCGTGATGTAAATTTTCTTCATTACCTAGTGTCCGGTCTATTATTATTATGAATTGGGATAATTATAGATCAACAAACATTGACCAATTAAGCGTTATAGACGATTTGGAAGAATACCATACCTTCTCTCAATCTAAATCATATTCCTTCAATAGATGCAACAATCTTAGGTGCAAAACTTGTCCTTATGCTGACCCATTACAAATTAATAATAATTCCACTTCACAAAAATTCTGCAAAGCTTTTAATTGCATATACAAACTTAATTGTACTATTTGTAACTTATCCTATATTGGCCAAACCAGCAACCCTTTACATCTGAGAATGAATGTCCACAGGGATCATATTAAAAAATTTGACCATAAAGTCTTTAATGACCTCCCTACCAAAAATCAATTTGAATATCAGCACTTTGCTACACACGGATTTAAAAATGTATCCCTTCATATTTTATATATTAAAATTTCACTCACGGATAGATTAGTATTTGAAAATTATTACATTAAAAAATATAAAACTCTCTTCCCCTATGGCTTAAATCAAATTTATAATAATAATAATGTTGTTAACAATAGTTTTGAATACAATTCTCAGAAATCTTCAGTATATAAACATCTTTTTCATTATTCAAAGTCATCATCTCCTAGTAAAAAGCGATATAAGCGTGGCAAAGGAAAAAGTAACTTAAGTAAAACTATTGATTACAAAGCAGACATTTTAAAATTACAATATAATTATTCTCAAACTTTCGATTTTCTACCTGTAAGAACATGGTTATATAAAGTCAGAAAAAGCAAATTAAGTATTGTTTATACTAATTTTTTAAAATTAAAATTAACTCATGAGCATTTTAAACATTTATTTTTTGATTTGCTTCTTTCACGTACAAATTTCTTAAATTACCACCTACTCCATTCACCAAATCCACATACTAAAATAGCTTACTGTGTAATTTCTTTTAAACACCCTATTCTTAATTCTCTTAACTTCAATAATTTATTTGCAAAACATCAGCACTTGTTACCAGTAAATGATATCAAAATACAAAAGTCATTCAAATATAATTTACCAATTGGTAGAACTATTTACAATTACAATGAAGTTTCTAGGACATTAAATTCCGATGATCTTACATCATGTGTATGCAGCAATCAAAATCTTGCCCCTTTTGTCAACTCCACTCATGGTCACATTATTACTGGGGATCTCAGTATAGTTCAGGATGATATACTTAGGGATATTATGAATAAAGGGTCTAAATTTCGCATTCCATTCTGCCATCACCCTAAACAACTTCTTCAGTCTCTATCATTTGATTTTGATAAATTCATATATCAACTTGCTTGTTCACATTCTATTCCTATTGAAGCATTCAATCTATGGAAGTATACGACCTTACATCTACTTAAAAATGTTATTATAAACACTAAATTAACGAAGCCTAGGTATCCTTATAAACAACTCCTATCTGCTATCAAAGAACTACAACAACATTTTGTAATAACTTATGTAGATAAAGCTTCTAATAATTATGCCATCATTTGTAAAAAAATATTATGTTTCTCTGTTACAGAATTACTTAAAAGATAATCAAATTTTTAAACCCATTCATAATCAGTCTATCCAAATCAAAACTAAAATGCTAAAATTATATACACAATTAAATATTAATTGTAAGTTTTTTAAATTTCCTTATGTTACTTTGGTTCCTAAATTCCACAAATCACCTCTCAGTTTTAGAACAGTCACTTGTGGACATAATACCTTTACCACTACAGCTAGTAAGTACTTGCTTCACTGTTTAAATCGAATTAATGAATATCTTAAATTCAGGAATTCAGGATATTTCATTTTGAACAATAGTTTTGATTTAGTTAATCACCTTAGCAAGTTACCACAAATTCTTGGTTTCCAAACCTTTGATTTTAAAGACCTATTTAATAATATTGTCATTAAAGATTTACATAAAGTTATTATCTCTCTTTATCATGACTATATATCTTCCAATCATGATGCTTTTAATGTCAAAAATTTTCCTATGCTCTTGCACTTTGTGTTATACAACAATTATATTATCCAAGGTGATAACATTTATTTACAAACATCTGGTGTACCACAAGGTGGCTGTAGTAGTAGTATACTCGCTAACATATATCTTTATTATTATGAATGTCATTTTAACTCTAATTCATATATTATATATAGATATGTTGACGACTTAATTTGTATTATCATTGATGATTCCTATCCCATTAATATTGATTTTTACCCGTCTAACCTAGAATTAATTCCTAATGAGCCTTGCGTTAGTCAAACTGTTAATTTTTTAGACCTAAATTTAGATACCCTCAATAATCATGTAATCACCAATCTATATGATAAAAAAGATTCTTACAACTTCACTATCATAAAGCTGCTATCATATCATTCTTGTAATTCTATTCAATTGTTTAGAAACATCATTTTAAACCAGCTATTTCGAATACATCGACTTTCTGATCCTCAGTTTCACTTTCTCCACATCAATAATCTTAAACGCATTTGTCAAAACTACCTATATCCGGAAGTATTTGTAAATAATATTATTAATAATTTCAAATATACCACGTAATAATTTTACACATGCATTATTTATCTTTGATTGGTTAACTCATTTTTGAAAATTCACCCATTCTTATCACCTTACTTACCACTTGGCCTGAGTCTAATACTGTTTACTATTTTCGAATGACTATTTTCCGCTTGTCCTGAGTCCTATACTGTTTACTATTTTCGAAAGTCTCCATACATATTATGTATCGTTCAATTGTATTCATTCCCACTCGCATTGACGAAGTGAGGTGAAATGCTCGCCCACTCGCTTTGACGAAGTGAGGTGAAATGCACAGTCACTAGTTTATCTTACACGTGGTGCTATTCTTGTGATTTCATATTACAGTTCAAGGAGGTATTGTTTTTCAGCTTTGTATAATTCAATTGATTTATTTTTCTCCTTCCACTAGCCAGTAGACAGTTCCAATGGTGTCTATAGTTAAATACTATCGCCATTGTCAGAAAATGGCTATTCTATCGGTTTTAATTCGAATTGTATGGCTGTCCTGATGAGAATGCAATTTCGAACTAACCGCCATTTTTTGTGTAGTTTCAATTGATTGTTCTCTATTCTTAATCTCTTATCTTGAGCTGATTATTATTGCCTATTCTCATTTTTGCTGAGTTTTATTTTTATTTACCTTTATATACTTTTAATTGTGATTTTTGAATCCTAATATTCTTCTCATCCCCCTTTCCATTGTAGTGATATGTTACCTTCTATCTTTATCCTTAGTCTTGGCTTATAGTTACTCATTTGTAACAGATATGCTAGAGATGGGTCTTTTTGTACATACAGTAGTTTATGCATAATTTTCGATTAAAATCCTTCAATTTTTATTTATATATATATATATATATATATATATATATATGAGTAGGTTTGTGTGTGTCGGGGGGGGGGGGGTGTCTCTCTGCTTTATCAGACTTTCATTAGCCCACAAGCATTTGTTTGTTTACAATAAGTTATTCTTTATTAACACTTTACAACGTAGTTGAAAAGTGTTTATGACTTTGTTCATTCTGTGTGTCTGTCTATCTCTTCGCACGATAACTGCCGTAAAAATGACTTTATCAAAATGAAATTTCAGTATGTTTTTCAGACGGTCTGTGAGACCTGTGGGAATATAAATGAATTATATCACCCAATTAGTTTTGAATTGAACCCGGGTTGAAAAAATGAAATGCATTGTACCCTATGGGGCCTAATTTTTCAACCATATTTTAAGCGAATTTAAAATTCGCAAATTGCTTCGAAAATTTTAGGAAATATTAAAATTATCCCATAAAATATATAAAAAAAAATTCATCAAAATATATTAGGTAGTTTCTTAAATAAAAATTATTTAATATAGGGAGAAAAACAAATTCAATTAAATTCTGACTCTTGCTATATCCTCCAGAAAGGAAAAATATATGTATTATAAAATAAATATCTTTCCAAGAGTTGAATAATTTTATACATAAGAGAGGTTTCACATTTTGAAATAAATATGGTAGATAAAAAATATTCAAATTTTTAAATAAATTAAATTATTATAGTATTGTAATGAATGAAACGATTGGAAAAATGTTTATGAATGAAATGCTGCTTTTATATAGATGCGATTTATATTTCGATGACGTCATTTGAATAAATTTCATTTGTTTTCGATGATGTTTTCAAATATAATAAATTATCGTAGTATTATGATAATTCTAAAATTATGACCGAGGAATGTATCACATTATAGAGATGTTTAAACCAGGCAATTTATATTTTAATGCCGTCATTTGAATGAAGTTAATTTTTTTCGATGAAGGTTTAAGGTTTCAAATATAATAAATTAATGTAGTATTGTGATAATTTTAAAAATATTACCGAGGAATATATCGCGTTTTAGAGATGTTTATATAAAATTGCATTGAAGTTGGAAAGTGTTTCATAATCAATGCTTAATGCATGATTGATCCTTCTTGTTTATATTGCATTGTATATTGATTTGTTTAATGGTGTTTGACTCAATTGTGACAACAAATGTTGCTTACTTTCCAATTTCTAGAGGGTTCTTAACACTTTACAACGATGTTTATGACTTTGTTCATTCTGTCTATCTGTCTGTCTCTCTGTATGTCTGCCCGTTCGCACGATAACTGCCGTAATAATGACTTAAATTCAAAACAAAATTTTAATATGTTGTTGAGATGGTCTGTGAGACATATAGGATCCTAAATGAATAATATCACCCAATGAGTTTTGGATTGAACCCGGGTTGAAGAAATGAAATACATTGAACCCTATGGGACCTTATTTTTTAAACATTTTTTAAGCAAAGTTAAATTTCACAAATTGCTTCAAAAATTTTCGAAAATATTTAAATTATCCCATAAAATATATAAAAAAATGTTCAGCAAAACATGTTTGGTAATTTTGTAAATAGAAATTAAAATAATAATTACACTTATATAAAAAAGAGATCAAGTGACCCACTTCAAAATAAAATATTGCATCCATATTTTTTCCCTAATGTAAAAATCGTGATTGTAACAGTTCTTTTAACTTTATATTTAGTGTTGCATCCGTCGTAAAACCGCTTTATTTTTGCGTATGTTCTGTGCATCTATATTCTGTTCCAATGCAATAACAATATTTTTGAGTTAAAATTATCATTAAACTATGATTATTTTTACAACGAAGCCTAATTTTAATGGATGCATAATATAAACGAGTGATTGTAAGGCGAGTTGTATAAGAATTGCTGATTTTCACCAAAATTATTTAACTCTGGAGTCTGTTATGTAAGTGAATGAATGAAATTCACTGATATTCACTGATTTCACGTAGACAGCCAGACGGTTTATATTTCGATAACGTCATTTGATAACGTACATTATTTTCGATGACGTTTCAAGTTTTCAATCATATTAAATTTTTGTAGTACTGTGATAATTTAAAATACATCAGCGCTGAATGTATCGAATTTTAGAGATGTTTAAATAAAATTGCATTTCAGTTAGAGAGTTCTTCATAATCAATACTTTATGCATGATTGATCTTTCTTTTCTTTTTCTTCTTTTTTACAATTCATTACTATTTTAATTACTTTCAAATGTTTTATGTTTCATAAGTGTTTATATGTCGCAAGTGTTTATATGTCATGCGTGTTTATATTTTTAAACTTTATTTAATATAAAAGTATAGTTGTATGATTTATATAAATAAATAGTTAAATTTATATATAAAACATTAATGAAATATTTAATTTGCTGTGCTCTCATACGCTTATATATATATAAATGACACGTGTCTGACTCAGATATTGAAATCTAAAATCATAAAATATATTTATAAAACATTTTATTTTGACTCATGCATTTTGATGCTCAAAATGAATTTTTTCCCAGCCTATTTTCGTCCTGTGTAAGATATGTCTGCTTTAGACTAAAATAGTGAAAGGAATGACATATATTGTTAAGAAAAGATATGTTATATGTCCCAAAGAAACAAATATCGGCAGATTATCATAAAAACAATATGTCATCATATCGCATTATGATGGCATATCGTTTCGAAAATAACGGAAATGCTTTAATACATTTATAAGGCATTTATAATTTATATGGGTTATTGCTTTTTAGTAAGGATAATACAAGTTTTAAAATATCTTTTTAATTAATATATAAAACATTAATGAAATATTTAATTTGCTGTGCTCTCATACGCTTATATATACATAAATGACACGTGTCTGACTCAGATACTGAAATCTAAAATTATAAAATATATTTATAAAACATTTTATTTTGACTCATGCATTTTGATGCTCAAAATGAATTTTTTCCCAGCCTATTTTCGTCCTGTGTAAGATATGTCTGCTTTAGACTAAAATAGTGAAAGGAATGACATATATTGTTAAGAAAAGATATGTTATATGTCCCAAAGAAACAAATATCGGCAGATTATCATAAAAACAATATGTCATCATATCGCATTATGATGGCATATCGTTTCGAAAATAACGGAAATGCTTTAATACATTTATAAGGCATTTATAATTTATATGGGTTATTGCTTTTTAGTAAGGATAATACAAGTTTTAAAATATCTTTTTAATTAATATATAAAACATTAATGAAATATTTAATTTGCTGTGCTCTCATACGCTTATATATACATAAATGACACGTGTCTGACTCAGATACTGAAATCTAAAATTATAAAATATATTTATAAAACATTTTATTTTGACTCATGCATTTTGATGCTCAAAATGAATTTTTTCCCAGCCTATTTTCGTCCTGTGTAAGATATGTCTGATTTAGACTAAAATAGTGAAAGGAATGACATATATTGTTAAGAAAAGATATGTTATATGTCCCAAAGAAGCAAATATCGGCAGATTATCATAAAAACAATATGTCATCATATCGCATTATGATGGCATATCGTTTCGAAAATAACGGAAATGCTTTAATACATTTATAAGGCATTTATAATTTATATGGGTTATTGCTTTTTAGTAAGGATAATACAAGTTTTAAAATATCTTATTTGATGATGAATTAAATAATATACAATATAAAATAATTTTTTATACAATAATTTCATATTCTTTAAATATACAATGTTATCTGTATATGCTTATAAAATCAATTTCAATTATTTGATTACTGTGATCATTAGGAGTAAATATATTGTCATTTACTATAACTTAAATATTTTCTTCATATTTCACTTGCTGAGATATTTGGTTTGGATGACTAACTACTAAATTTACTTTACATAGGAAGATCTTTGATGCGCTAAGATTTAACTTCAAGACAAGCAAAGGATCGTTTGAAAAATTTGAATATCGTTATACAGATGCTTGCTTTCATGACCTGTGCTGTCAAGCTTGGATGTGAGGCAACTGTTTGGACGACGCTGAAGTTGGCTACCCAACACAAAGGGGTCAAAGAAGCAGTCAATCCAATTGAAGCAGATTTATTAAAACTCAACACAAAAAAAATCTGATGTGGGCAACACATGACTTTCCTTATATAATGTAATGAATTTACTACTTTTACAGTAAAAAAATAGGTTTCTCTTATAGTAGATACTAATATTCTTTCCAAGATATTGAATTTTCGACAATTAGTCGTCATTTTCACTGATTTAGCATCATTTAGCACCATTTGGCTAGATTTTCATTAATTTGGCAACATTTAAAAAAAGTCGCCAAGTTGGCGACATTCCGCCAAATTCGTCGCCAAAATTTCGCCAAGCGTTATGCACTAAGAAAAAAATTATTCTTACAGCAGATAAATGACTATTGGCGTTTAAATATAAAAGTATTATTCAAAGTATATTTTTTCATGAATGGAACGAGCTAGATCCACGAGAATGATGTCATTCAATTTATCGCATAGTATTACATATGAAAAGTGAACATGTTTCTCAATAGGAATTTTTTTTATGTGACTTTTTCATAATTTTTTTGAAAAATGTACAATATCTCGAGAACGGTTCATGTTAGCGTTCTAACATTTATGCCAATCGTTTTCTAATGAAAAATTACATAAGAAATGTCTATTTGCGTAACTTTATTAGATGTTTTGATCTTTTGACGATTTTTTCAAAATTTCATTCGAAAATTTAGGGGGGTTCTGAACATTCGATAGCGTATAAAAACAATAGGCTTCCAGTGTTTACGGATTGTGATTTTTGTACCAAATTTGGTTCGAATCGGTCCATTCGTTCGTCAGTTATCGTCTCCACAGACTCACTGACACACACACACACACACACACACACACGTACTTTCATATACACACACGCACACACACACACACACATCACTTCAAAAATGTTTGATTCGTGATCAGGGATGCTTGAAAAGTGCTCTCCCGTCGAAAACTCGAATTCGAATTTTCGACCCCGTCACAATACTTTCCTTATACATTATGTATATAAGGAAAGTAATAATACTTAAAAGGGAAATCAACAAATTTCCCGACCAACCTGACATTTTGGCTCAATATTTTTTTTGCTAATTGAACACATGATACAGTGTTCCTGCAAGACGTTTTGTTATTAAATAGAAGAAACATTATTTCTGTATTTCAATATGAGTAGTAACAATGAAAGCAACAAATAAATTACAAATTGAATACGTAATGACGTGTTCCAGAATGACTGGAAATTAAGAAAACAGGATACAGTCCTTGTGTTCAGGTGTAACTGATAGAGATAAAGGTAGACAACATATATTCAAAACAGAGTAGAATTTAACAAGCGTCACCACATTAGTTTATTTAGGCTTCCTTTTCTTCGATCCAGACTGCCCGACTAGCCCAAAACTGTAACGTATGTTGTTTGAATAGCTGAAACAGTGTCATTCAATGTAGATAGAGACCCAGTGGGAGCGGCATCCACAGGGACCGTACCCTCCTTCTCCTGCCACCAACCTATTTGAAGGACTGTTAGATCCACATATTTAATGTGACCGTACTCTGCGTGAACACAGAGACAATTTAGGCAGAACCGGGAGTCGAACGCGGTTCCTCCCAGTGCAATTCTTGTGCCTTAACCGCCAGGCTGTACAGCAGCGTGGAGGCTTCTGTGGCGTATAAAATGATTATTAGGTTGGGCTTGGTTGTGGTATTGAAATTTGCACATTTGCAGAAGTGAAACCCGTCAAGTTAATTTAATGTGTTGACAGGTGTTCCTGAAAATCAAATTGATTAATAAACATAAATTAACGTCACTCTCTCAGGAGTGGTGAGACAAAATTTGGCAAATTAAAATTTATTAAAATATTCTTATTATTAGTAAATACTAAATTTGCTCAATATTAACTTTATCACTGTGTACTATTTACAAATTCATGTTACTAACATTACAGTTACAGGTAATTTTACCTAGAGCTATTGAAATGTGATACGGCAACTTATTACTGACTATACTCATTATATTCCTCACATAATATTTTAAGAAAATTGTACCTGTTTTCTTTGATCATTTCAATAAATCAAACAGCGTAATCGAAGTTCTAGTAGCATACTCGTAGTCGTCAAGCATAACTAAAGTCACGAAAACATACTTTTCGAAAACATAGAACGTAATACAAGTAGTAGCAGCATTTTTTCCGAAGCCATAAAACAAATTGCTAGCAGCTTCATTTGGTGAAACATATAACGCACTACAAAACTTAGAAGCAACTTTCGACAACATCAAAACGTAATGATCATTTCCACAAATACTGTACGACGTACTCTGTGTATTCCCCATTCTTTTCATTGTCTTTCTTTGATTCATTTTCCCACTGGCTCCAATCATGTGGGTGAAGCTTATGTTCAACTTCAAAGGGTCATCTTCCTGACTTGAGCCTTGTTTGCGTCATGAACAGCACGTACTACGCGGTCATAATTTTATTTCTTGGACATGAATGATTGTCCGCCTTATCATAAAAATTATGTCTTCACGTCTGGGGCCTAGTGCCATATTATCCCTATTGCCTCTGTAGAACTTGTGATGTATTCTATTCACGCTGCATCACATCTTCTTTGATAATTAAATATTGAAATGTAAATTAAGTAATTAGTTCACTTTGAAAGAATCGTACATCACGCTGTGCTGGTTCGTAAAAATCCACCAATTGCTCTGCGTCTTTGAAATAAAAAAAATTGAAATACTTAAAAATCTCTATAAAATTGCTGAAACAAATAGCATTAAATTTTGCAATATCATGAGAGAGCTAAATTTTAAAATATAAATGTTATTTTAATCCTTTGATATTAACTTTGTGTAATGATATTAACTTTGTGTAATGCCAGAGCCGCACATTTTCGTGGCGTACTTCGTACGCCAATGGGTTTTTCTTTTCATATTCCTCATATTGTTTATCTACAATTCTATTTTGTTGTTTCTACATTCCTCATTTTCTACATTTGTTTTACTTCTAAAGTCTAGGTGCGTTACTTTTACGAAAACATCTGAACTTTTTTAATGTTGTATAATGAGTACACCGAGTGTTGTTGAGACCCAGACCGTCCGACCTACCAGAAAGGTGTAAGGCAACTGTTTGGACGGCCGGGAAGTGCCAACCAATTTAGACCGGAACCCAGTAGGGGAGGCATCCACAGGGACCGTACCCTCCTTCCCCAACCACCAACCTCTCGGAAGGACTTACGGGCCCACATGTTTAACGTGATCGTACTCCGCGTGAACACGGCGGCAGTTTTGGCAGTGGCTGGAATCGAACCCGGGCCTACCGAGTGCAACTCCAGCGCGCTAACCAATGGACTACCGCGCCCATGCGTACACCGAGTGTTGTTGTTGTTGAAAACCAGACCGTCTGACCTACCAGAAAGGTGTAAGGTAACTTTATTAATCAAGTCCAATTTTGTTCTTAAAATAAGTTAAGCAGAATATTGCGTCATTTTGTGTCACTATTATACGTCATTATTATGTGAGACACTGGAGTTTCTACTCCAAATAACGCACTGAGTTATCCCTGCGAGTATCTATAGGTTAAGTTGAATAATTATTGCCTTTACAAAAATCAATTTTACTAAAACTATTCTTTATGTAATGGCTTACATCCATCCTAAACAAATGTTCTGAAAAGATTCTCAAAACATTTAGTGAGTGTGATAACGTTTTAAAACTAAGAGCGTCACAGAACTCGTCCAGAATCTGCACTTTGAGCTTTACGTAACTGAAAATTATAAAGTATATACTCATAAACAGGATAGAATTAATAAAAAATGCAACAGAAACCTTAAATCTCTAGTATCTCATATTTTCATTTGTTGATATAAGTCACCAAGCAACTATGTCAATGTTCGTGATATTATCGCTCACACTTAACTATTATTTTATGAAAATTCGTTGCGAAAATCATTTTTGGGCATTCTCAAAGGCAGGCAGTATGTGAAAGTTTAACCATACATAGCGAGGGAGAAAGTCCAAGAGATCTTGTAGTTTTACATGGGCTTATATTTTTTATGATCCATCTTCCCTTTCGAGCAGAATTATTCTCCGCCTAGGTACTGTTTTGGAGTCAAATGGCATTTTCTTGGAAGAGCTCAATTGCTGAGAAAAATATCTGTCTTAATTCCTTCAAGCACTCTATGTTATCATATTATTCTATGCAGATGGCTTTCATATGATACGCCCTTATTTATTTTCCTAGCGAATATCAATCTGGGGACATATCGCCTCCTGATACTGTTACCTAACTTTAAATTTTATTGTCTGGTACCCAGTACCCGTCATTGTATTATTATCTACTTATTCTTAAAGTTCACCTTTGTCTTTTTTTTAATATTAGTGCAGAAAACAAAATTTCTGTTATCACAAATATTATCACTAGTCTAGAAAAAAAAATTCAACAAGGCCTTGCCCGTTATATTTTTATAGTTATTATCTTCTAGATAGATATTCCTTACAGTGAACTGTGACCTATGACGATGACACATTTATTACCTCTGTGCGATAAATCAAATACAAATACTCCATGTTTATCGTAATTTGCATGATAAATATTTGCATGTGTAGGACAAGGAGTGCTGTAAATTCTATACAAAATCTCTCGTTTTTACTTTCCCTGCAATACATGGTAATGTATAGGGAAAGTATTGGAATCATGTCGAAAATTGCAACTCGAGTTTTCGACGGATCTACACCTTTCGAAACCTCTCGAATACGAAAACACTATTTTTAACGTGACGTCTGTGTGTGTGTGTATGTGTGTCTGTCTGTCTGTGCAGATTTTGTATCCAGTCTAACTAAAAAACTAATAGACCGGATTTCATAAAATTTAGTAGGTAAGTCACTTGTGAGCGAATCTGGTGCTGATTAGTTTTGGGTACGATTTGGGTTAAAAGAACCCGCCTTTTTTTGCGAAATGGCCAGCAAAATCTTGTATCCACTCTAGCTGAAAAACTTATAGACGGAATTTTACAAAAATCGGAGGATAAGTCACTTGTGGATCACCCTGGTGCTGATTAGATTTTGGTACGATTTGGAAAAATCAACTTGCCCCTTTTGGCAAAATGGCCCGCAAAAATCTCCAAAATCTAAAATAAAAAACTACGTTTGCTCAAATACATCCATTAAATGTTTGTTTAATACATAATTTTTACGAAAAAAAAGAATAAAGCCAACACCATTACACTAGGAGTAACCTGCTGACGAGCCGGACGGTCTGGGTCTTCAACACTAGGAGTAACCGTTCTCAAGACATTTTAGTTTTTTCGTATTTTCTCTACGCCATCTTTAAAAATAAGTCCAGTTATCAAATGAGAACGAAACTTGAATTAAAAGTAAATTGAATTTAATTAAAATAAAGAGAACCTGAGTATAAATCTGCAGAGAAAGTCATGTGCTGATCACATCAAATTTTTTAATTCCTTTTCAGTATACAATAATATATAGATATATATTTTTGGAGTAGCGATAAAAAATAATTCGATTATTTGGAGATTGAATTGTTTTGCGGCACTTTAGTTAACTAAAAATTATTTTTAGTGTTACTGCAGCATAAGTGTGTCTGTCTGTGCAAATAATACAATCCATCTAGCATTATCAAAATAATAAATAAAATTTTAAATTTTCCATCGCATTTTCCATGTATTGTAGTAAAAGTAAAATTATATTAAAACATAATGTTTATATAAATGAATTGAGAGGATTTAAATTTGTTTTTAAAAGTTTGTTATTTTTGGTAGACATACAAGATAATTCAGTGGAATGATTAACAATATCAAAATAATCTTTCAATAAGATAAAAATGATATGAAATATTTCTTATCTAATAAATTAAATTGCATAAATATTACTTTAATATCAGTAGCAACATTTTATTAAATCACTATTTTCTCAAATCCGTAAAACAAAGTCTTTCTTTAAAAAATCGTGGGCCTAACAATATTTGGAGGTAATAAACATAAATACCCGATATATCTAATTCCGGCAACATATAGATACTTTGTAATCCTTTGAATAATGTATCAACATCGGATTTAAAATTATAAATTGAAAATAAACGGCAAAATCTTAAAATAGGACATTCTAATTTTGGGGGAAATAAAGCGAACTCTTCTGACACATTTTAAAAGATGATTTATATGAAAGAAAGGAAATAAGTATATTTGTTGGCATGGTATAATATATATATATATATATATATATTTCAAAATGTTTTACGCAGATATGTATCTCATTGTCAGTTACAATATATTGCGTTGGGATGAAAATATAAAAAAATCCTTTAACACACTTGTTTTGAAATTATTTTTCTTCTTAATAATTCCGAGAAGCGTGAGAAAATATAAAGTTAGTAATCCGAATATTGTAAAAAATAAATTTAACTTACCGTTTTCAGTTCTTTTGCAATTTAACTTACAATTTTGGCCGTAAAACTTATTCATTTTAATCAAATAATCAATCAAAAAATACTGCAAAATAACACAAGACTTAAATAAAAACTTTGTAAATACAGAATAATAATAATAAAAAAATAAATGGTTACTTGTTCTTTCGTTTGCATGCTGTTTTTACGATTATTTTATTTACATATTGTGTTCTCACATGTCATTTTAAATATAAAAGGATAAGTGCATGGTGGGGTTTAAGTTAAGTAAAATAGTCGGTTTAGTTGTATATCACAAGGAATCTGTTACTTTTAAGAATCAACTGCTACTTTTAAGAATATAAATTCTTTGCGCTTGTTTGACAGAACCGGGGCATAAGAGAATTCGCTGAAGGTTGCAGGGTAAAAAACTTAACAAAAAAATATGAAAATTAGGAAGGAAGAGGAAACACCATTCGATTCTCACCCCCTCCCTTCCGAGGGCACTGGAAAGGAAGAGGTTGACCAATCTCTTCAGACTTCTCTAAGTCCCCAAGGTGATTTTATAGGCTGCATTTTTGCACACTTACAGCATCGAGTATTGGACATAATGTAATGAAGCCGTATTTGTGATTTACACCCCGGGGATGCTAAAAATTGTTTCTGTTCAGTCCTTTGACCTCTCAGAAGCCGCCAACGGCCCTACCGTGCTGAAAACGCCTGTTCTCGTTAGATCACCGAAGTCAAGCAGCATCGGGCGCGGTTAGTACTTGGGTGGGTGACCACCAGGGAACATCGCGTGCTGTTGGCACATTTCGGACGCGGTAACCCGGTGGGTTGCGCGCTGGATTTGCACGCTGCCACAACTGCCGTCGTGTTCATGCGGAGTACGATCACGTTAAACATGTGGGTCCGTAAGTCCTTCCGGGATGTTGGTGGTAGGGCAAGGAGGGTACGGTCCCTGTGGATGCCCCCCCCCCCCAACTGGGTTCCGGTCTAAATTGGGTGGCACTTCCCGGCCGTCCAAACGGTTACCTTACACCTTCCTGGTAGGTCGGACGGTCTGGGTCTCAACAACAACAGCTCATATGTTATCGACTACAGTACAGAACCTAATGAAGCCAGATATTCGATTCACCCCCAAGATAGAGAAAATATGAGGGATGGCCATAAAGTATTTCCAGATCTTCCAGAAGTCCATCCGTTGACCAAGATGATCATATCTATATACAATTACAGTATCGACTACGATGCAGAACCTAATAGAGCCGGAATTTTGATTCCCCCCCTTCCGAGGACGCTGGAAATGAAGGGGTTGACCAATCTCTTCAGACTTTTCTAAGTCCCCGAGGTGATTTGAAAGGATGCATTTTTGCACACTTACAGCATCGAGTATTGGACAGAATTTAATAAAGCCGTATTTGTGATTTACACCCCGGGGATGCTAAAAATTGTTTCCGTTCAGTTCTTTCACCCCTCAGAAGCTCTTCTTCCGGCCACACAAATAGCTACTGTAAGCCTTCGGGTCAGTCGTGTTATCTGGTTCTTTCACACCCCTCAGAAGTCCGGCCACTCAAACAGCTGCTGTAAACCCTCGTGTCAGTCGAGTGGTCTGGGTTTTCGACACCCCTCAGAAGATCCCTTCTGACCAAGAAGGCTCATTCTTTGTTTATATATACTATCTCGATTTATATACGAAAATTCTGCAGGGGTGTATACGATAGTCAGTTAAAAATACTGGCGTGATACGATTAAAAGTGATACGGTTATTACTCGATAGTATAATTTTCTGATTTGTGAATTAGTTGTTAATTTGATTGCTAAGTTATTATACGTTTTTGCTAAAAATAGAATCATCCCGGAAATTTCGATATTTTCATAACAAATATTGAATATATAGCGTAATAAACCAGAATGTTGCATATTCGTAATGTATCCGTACGTGTTTGGAATTAATTTTAAAATATAAAACCCTGCCAAAGGAGCAGGGAATGAAAATAATTGTAGTGCCAAAGTAAACTAATACAGTCTATTCCGACAGCTACACGCATCTACCAAAGATCGATATAGTCATGTTAATTTCTTCATTTAATGAGAAAATTATCTTCTTTCTACAGAGTAGCTGGATTTTTCATATTACAAGACAGTTTTCTGCACACCATTTACAGTATATAGTTGCTGTTATTAACAAATGACCATGCACTTGATTTTACCATTATTGGCCCATAAGCGATTAGACAAGTGAACTACTTAGCGATAAATCACATTTCATTGGTGTAACAATAGGAGGCGGAACAAATTACATCTTTTAACAACATAATTTAGACCCGAACTCAGTAGAAGTGGCAGCCACAGGGACTGTTCTACATTTTTAATCATTAGCTTTCGGGTGGACTTTCGGACTTGCAGATTTATCTTGACCATATTCCGTGTATACAAGTTTTAATTTTGTATGCAAGGAGAGTTAGGGTGAAAGATCAGGTCTAGTTTGCGGCCCTTTTTTAATCGCTAGTGCATGATGCTGTTATGCACTAACCGCAGAATCTCGATGTAAACATACTTATTCTCATTATTGATGAGTTAACAAAATGTAGATTATCTCTGACTTCAATTTCTGCCATTTTGAAACAAACAAATTACTCGTAGATTTAGTCTATCTCCATATAACGGTTCTAAAAAGTATTCTTTAAGCATTGTTTTGATTTCAGCTGTTGCTTCATTCGAAATATGATTAACATTGTGCTGTGAAACTTAACGTCATTAAAAAATAACATCAAATGTCGCATACCAGCACTTGGAAGAACGTCATAAAGTTGTTAACTGTTTCAGAGAGTGTTATGTTGTTTGGCATACGGTATCTGGTTGTAGCTCTGAAGGTATTATAGCTCTGTAGGTATTGTAGTTCTGGAGCTATTATAGCTCTGTAGGTATTGTAGCTCTGGTGGTATTATAGCTCTATCTAGCGACACAACCGTCAGCGACTAACAGTTCGAGCGCTATGAATCAATTACAAAACTGCATGGATATCTCCTCATATGCCTGCATTTAAGTGCCCGTACAAGATCTCGGCGATGCCACAGTGATATCATTACTGGCCATGCGATGAATCGTTTATGCTCATTATGACAGCTTATTTGACCGCATCATCCTAGGAGTGATGAATCTAACCTGATGGATTTTTAGGCCTGATGCTATGCCAGAACTAACAGTGTACAGACATCATATCTCATTGACAAAAATATCTCATTGAGATATTTTTTCACATGCCCAGTGTTCTGATTACCCAGTGTTCTCATACTTGTTCTTATTGTCGAGACATCACCAGTTGTTTCTTTTGGGTAGATATATTTACTTTATTTTTGGTGTTTGAAAATTATGTCTACTAACTGAAGCTCTCATAAACAGAACTCAATTATATTTTTGGCAGATTCTATAAATGTATATTTTGAACTTTTCTTGCACCATGGAAAGTAATAGTGTGGATTGCAACTAAACCAAGAACAGAATATTTACCAAACATGTTGGAGGTAGCAAAAACGATTGCAGAAGATGCAAACGTATAGTATGTTAATTAAGTCAAGAGTCATCATATAATCAGGGCTTCTGTACGAGCTAAAATGAAAGATTAAAGCGTCACGGTCGAAGACTACAGGTATTGTCGTTGAAAGAGTGTAGCCAATTACTTGCATCTTTAAATGACACGCCCACGTCTAGTTTGAAGTGCTGCGTATCAATTCTGAATTTATCGAGTGTTTACACTTTAATTATGAATATAAATATATATTTAAATTTAGCTTTGCAACAAAGTTTTGAACTCTACTTCGAATATAATGCTTTACATGCATATTTTGTAACATACAAGGGCTTTTCCTGACATACTCCATATACTATGTGCATACGAGTAAGTAATGTTGTACATTATATGTGGCCATCGTGTTGATAAAGGTATAGACAAGCAACTCTCTATCAAAAAATGTTATATTTACAGAGTTATTTGTCACACATTTTAAGTAACAATGCTTCTCATTCGCATCATTATTTTATTTAATACTCTATTGTCTAACCATACATAACATAAGAAAATACTCTAATGTAAATAATCATAAAATAATAAAACAAATCAGCATATAACTGTTCTGAGGATATGTTAGACCTCCTTCTTCAATTCAATATAGACCAACAAGCTCAAATTTAAAAAGAAGAAATGGGCACAAATATAAAAACAGAGGGATATATATATATATATATATATATATATATATATATATATGTTATAAAATCGCAACACCATGAAGGAATCATCAGAATAGAATGACATTTTTTCCACAAACGACCTGTATTGATACAAATAAGCGATTAAATTCACAAAGCAAAAAATTTACATTTTGAAAATCAGCCTTTGCTGAAGCCACTACGCGCTGCAATAAGTGCTACTATGCGACTTGACATAGACTTAAACAGATTTTGAATTTATACCTGAGGAAGAGCATTATAGATTACTTCTATCCGATCCCAAAGGTCAGCTGTATTAGCTACGGGACGAGCGTCACAGGCGAGACGCCGACCGACGAAATCTCAGACACGTTCAATAGACGACATATCCAGTGAATAGGCAGGCCAAGGAAGCAGTCGTATCTATTGTGCTGAAAAGGTCATTAGCATTCCTAGCAACATGTGGATGGGCATTGTTTTATTGAAATACAGCTCCAGGAATACGTTCAAGGAAGGTTACGACTTCGGGCTCCAGAACTTCTCCGATGTACCGGTTGCTGTGGAGATTACCCACAATTTTTAGCAACTGAGATCGTCCAAGATATCCAATGACACTCCAGACCATCACGCTTGACGTTTGTCCAGTATGACATTGGATAAGCACTCAGTAAGGCGGTGTTCACCTCTATAGCGTCTAACATGGATGCGGCCATCACTGTACTCCATATTAATGCGAGATTCATCGGAAAAGACGACTTCTTGCCAATCACGTCAGTGTGTATATTGAGGAGTCCATTGTAGATGCTGGCATCGTTGATAGTTTTGCGTCAGGGGAATCCTGTACAAAGGAGTTCTTGCAAGCAGTCCACAGTGCAGCACACGCAGACGAATTGTTGGAGCAGACAATAGTAGCACACCTGTAGCAGTGCTCCAACGTTCTACCAACTGTCGAGGTTAAGCTGTGCAGTCCATTACTGTCATGCGGATGAAGTGTCTATCATCCAGTGTTGACGTAACATATCTTCGTCTAGCTACCCTAATCACAACATTAAAATCCGTCATTTTACGTATTACGTTAAAGTCTACCAACGAACTAGCGAATTTTCATCCAATTTCAATCACCCCATCCCCAAATTATTCGCTTATCTCAACCTATAAAATGGGTCATTCAACCTCAAAAAACCGTCCGCTGAGCCAAACATTTTAAGAGTTCAGCCAGTTAAAAATTTGTAAACGAATGAGTTGAGGAAATTAGTTTTTGCTTAAGGGAAGTGTGGGATATTCACAATAGCTGGTAATAAATTATAAACATCGGATTGCTAGTCAATTTTTATATCATAAATAGAGTCGTTTTCAATGCACAAAATGTATCATATATATATATATATATATATATATATATATATATATATATATATATATATATATATATATATATATTTAAGGAGGAGACTGATTGCGCGATACCAGAATATTATTTGCCTAAAATTATTTGTTCGACCTTTCATAACCGTAGATTGGTACATATCTCAATTGTTGTATTTAGACATTGAACCGAATAAGGGTCCCTTCTCATTATACCATCTCTCAAATTGACTATAGGCTGAATATATTGACTACTACACCATAATTGTATATATGAATGGATTTTCACAAATACAGCATGTTTGAAGATCACCACTATGACATCTATCTGTTAATAGAGACTCGTGACTGTTTTTTAATGTCAACTGCATCATGACTGTGTATCTTAATGAACTTTCACTGATAACTCATGTCGGACGATCATCATAATGACTGACTGTCTCTCAATAGAGACTCATGGCTGAATGTGTATCTTAATAGAATATATCAATATTCTCTCATAGAATATATCAATCTTCTTTTTCTGCCTGTTGCCACATCATTTCGCCAGAGGTAAATGTACGCCCACCGTATTTCATTGGTTATCATCAGGACCATGCAGCAACACTTTATCATTGGTTAATTCTTTAACCAATATGCATGATTTCAGCGTTGTCCAGCAGTAACTTTTCTGATTCAACCTGACCTGTAATTTACATGTCTTTATTTATTGCTTCCATGACCTTCCCTGACCAAGAATGTCGTAAACTGATGCTTCTGCATCTGCACTTTTATTTTGCTTGGAAGATATCGTAAATATTTGCACATTAACACTAAATGTCTCCTGGTCTCATACATATATCTTCGTTCATAATATAAGGTATATGTTACTTGAAAGGTTATAAGTAAAATCTAGATTTATGTGCCAAAATTCGATTGCAATAGATGTTAAGAATGACAAAGAAACCAATTTTCTTAAAGTATTACTTTTGCCATAGTCATAATTAACAACTTAGCTATTATTAAGCTAACAATTATAACTCCAACTTCTGTAATTTTCAACTTTTCTATACAGAAACCAAAGGCAATTGATATGCATTACAGTTGTAAAATCTAGATATAAACTTACACAATTTTGCAGAAAAAAGAAGCACCATTTAAAAAAGTGACTGTTTTTCTTGAAATTAAATATGAGTACAGCTCAGACACATGTAATGAAATTATTACAAAATCGAGGCCGCAAGACCCATCAATTGCACATTGAATATTTGCAATTGCACATTGAATTTTCAAATCTGTAATTGGTGAAACTCCCCTTAGCGGCAATGCATGCGTGTATACGTCTAGGTAACGACTGATAAAGTTTCCTAATGTCATCCTGCGGTACATTCTGCTAGACATTCCTGAATTGTTGCTCCAGATCAGCTACATTTCGGGGTACCTGAATCTGGCTGCCTAGCAATGTCCATTAATCAAATTTAATCCTTTGCATGCTTGGTATGAAGGAATTTGCAAGCCAAATTTCGAAATAATCGGATTATCTTTTAGAAGTGCTTCGCATTTTTTTGCAAGAGAGTGTATAAGAAGTCTTGATGAATGAAAAAGTGTAAAAACTCTAATAGAGGCATAACAGTGCATGACCTTCCTCACAGACACATATTTATTTTTTCACATATTTGTTAATGCATTAATTTAAGTTGCATTGCTTAAAATAACATAAAATGACCATTAATTTGAAAATAAGGGGACATTATATTCCTAAAATGATGAAAAAAATCAATTTCTTTAATATTATTATAATATTGATTAGTTTTATAGTAAATTTGGTACGATTCGTATTTTTAAATGTTAAATATTTACGGAGATATTAGGGAAATACAATACATCAACAACTGAATAATAAAAAAAACCCCAGACGTAAATTTAAACTTTGAACGCGCTTTTCTCAAAGCGCAGATAATTCAAGAACCATTTGATAATAATAAATCTAGTAGATTTTGCCTATTGAGTAATAGCATTAATGTCCAATAAGTGACTGGGTTTTATGTGTAACATAAAATAAATGTTTTAGGAACAAAAAATACTGTTAAAAATCCTTAAAAAAATATATATTAACTTAGGGGGGGTGCTCATTAAGAATGAAAGTAATTATATAATAATGCCATGCATCTATATTATGAATGTTATCAATAATAAAATCCCAAAGTAGTTTCATTACATCCATTCAAATTTAAAATATCGTGCGCGCAAAAATATATTATGATTTTATCAGCAAAAAATAGGTAAATAATTATTTTTATATAATATTTTTCATTTTTCAATTATTACATTTATTTTAATTTTAATTCAGCATATCATTTTATTGTACTCTAAACATTTTATTCCAATAACTTTAGATATTTTATTTTTATAATGTTTGAGCTTCTGCCGATTTTGTGGACATTGTCGCATTTTAAGGGAGGGTTGGTTCTTCGAGATTTGACATTATGTATGAAACAAATTTCGTAGTATGTACATTGAATCATACGTAAGTACATTCAGAGTAGTAAGTACATTTTAGCACAGTCATTTATTTCAGATTTTCTCAATTTTGGGGCCACTTAATAAAAGGGCCAGTACATTAAGATTAGTTATGACTGGTTATGACTAGTTCCATGACTAGTACGATTACCAGGTTAATGTATAAGAAAAATTAATTAGCAAATTACAAGAAATTTTATCAGATAGTTTTAAAGCTAGATTCGATACATACATGCAGACTTATGTACTGACAAAAAGACACACACACAGACAAATAAGCATACACATACCACAAAAAATCATACGAATACATACACACAAAAAATTATGTACATACATACATGTGGCCAACCGTCGTACCGTGCTGAAAACACCGGTTCTCGTTAGATCGCCGAAGTTAGGCAGCATTGGGCGTGGTTAGTACTTGGGAGGGTGACCTCCTGGGAACACCGCGTGCTGTTGGCACATTTCGGGAGCGGTGGTTTGCGTGCTGGATATGCACGCTGCCACAACTGCCGCCGTGTTCATGCGAAGTACGATCACGTAAAAAATGTGTGTCCGTTAGTCCTTCCGAGAGGTTGGTGGTAGGGGAAGGAGGATACGGTCCCTGTGGATGCCTCCCCCACTGGGTTCCGGTCTAAATTGGGTGGCACTTCCCGGCCGTCCAAACAGTTACCTTACACCTTTCTGGTAGATCGGACGGTCAGAGTCTCAACAACAACATACATATATGCAAAACATTTCACTAAAATATTTCATTCAGTCGAAAACTATAGTTTCAATTTTCGACTCCATTTCAATACTTTATCTACAGAATACCGTAAGCGACAGGAAATGAAGAGCATATTTATGCTCCATTCTATATCTATGCATATAAGAAATATGTATAACAGAGATATAAAAAGCTAAGAGCATATACACATTTATAAACATTTTATGTTTACTCACGTATTTCGCAACACAAGAAAGGAATTTTATTCGAGAATATTTTTCCATCCCAAATAAAATACGTTTCCTTTGGAATCAGATAGCGCCGAGCAACAGAATATCTTTTCACGAGGAAGGACATTATAAGTCCCAGAAGAACGAATATCGGCGGAGTATGATGTAAACAATATGCCATCATGCCATATTATATTCTTCGGAAAGAGCTGATACGTTATATGCCTAAAAATAGTTATGGAATGTGTGCGGGCTAGTGTTTATATGTATACGGCACAATTTCAATATCTGTCATTTAAGGAATATTACTTAAAATATGCAAATTAATCGTAAGAATAATATTGGAAAGTTTTGGTATTTATATAGGATTTAGAATAGCGTAGTCTGATACGCGATAAAAATTATGTACCATACATAACACAAGAATATTGTTTGTGTGGCCTTCTGAACTGGAAAACTAAGCTTGGTATACAGTCGTGAATTTCGACAAAACAGACAGGCAGTCATAAACGCTTTAGTGTGTTTATGGCTTAAGTCATGCTGTCTCTCCATTTTCACGATAGCTGCCGTAAGAATTACTTTAACGAAATGGAATTTTAGTATGTTGTTGAGACGGTCTGTTGGTTGCTTGGGAATGAAAATGAATACCCAATGATCACCCAATTAGTTTTGGATTTAACCCGGTTGAAAGAAAGAACTACATTGAATTCTATCGGACTTAATTTTTAAAATATTTTTTAAGCGGAATTAAAATTCACATACTGCTGTTGTGACGAGATTTCTTAATCTCTCGACACCTGTGTAAAAATATGTCAAAATCATGGAAATCTATATTATATTTTTATATCTATATTTTTATGCATCCTTTAATATTCAACCCTGTTATTATATCCCTCTCGTCTTATATATATGCAATTTATATTCTACATTTATCTATCAGTTTCAAAGGAATATTCAGCCATTTTAATTCTTTTAACGCGCACTGTGAGAGAGAGAATTATTTTCCGTTATAAGTTCAAGGTCTGCATTCGGGTGATGAAAAGCCTAGTAAGATTTCATATGTACATGTTCTTCGGCAGTTGAAATCGGAAGTAATGTAAAGGTTTCGATTGTTCTATGTATATGCAAGCGGTCCAACGTACTGAAAGTCTAGACTGAGTGTCGGGGCAAGCCTGCGGCTGATGGTGAGAACTTATTTCTCGGCATGTATGTTTTCTTGTTTGGTTCTGAGTCCTATGAGTCTCGGAAGGTTATATAAGCTTGGAACGCAAAAGTTCGTGGCGCATTCCCATCCTGAATACTACACGGAGATGTGGTAGTTCAATTTACTTTCGATGCTCGCCCAGAGCTCCGGGATCCGACTCTCACTGCGGAATCCGGGGTTCGCGAGTTGGGAATGTCGCCACCGCCGCCACGGAGAAGAAGGGGTCCGAGGTAGCATTGCCGGACATTGCCGAAAAATTCTCATGCCCGAACATCTGTCCGAGAATGCATCTGATACGCCGACTTAGATCTTCTGCGATGCCTTTTCGTCCCTGCCGGACCGGGAACTGAGATGACCTGTACTGTGAGCAATCAATGACGTAATTCTCTCCTATTCACACTATCCTGTGTACGAAGGTAAGCTCCTTTACATGCATTGGCGGAGCCATTAGACTTTCTCCGAAATTCCTTAAGTTCTAACAGATATCTCCAAGAACGGAGAACTATCATATTTACAGATCCTTGTGTTAACTCCTAGAATCAGCAAGTCTAAATAGTATTATTATTTGTGATTATAATTCTCTCATGTGCTCTGCCCTTGTCTGCCTATTACCATACTTTAGACCATACCTTATTTTATTCAATTGTGGTTCTATATGAAATGTGTGTGCCACGTAACGTATTAAATTCTTGGTATTATATTTATCATTTGCTGGCAAATTGTGCTATAATATCCTGCCGGTGTCCAGTGCGTAGATATAATTTAGGAATAGGTGTAACTCCATAATATAACTTATTAATTACGTATTTAATAAAGATTGGATTAGTTAATTACTGTGTGCTTATTGAGTTCGGTGGTGATTATTTGCAATATTCTGTGTTTTCTATATCTCCATGCTTTAGCTGAAGAATCATCCAATCAAGGTAAAGATTTATTATTATTACGCTTTGTATTTGCGGCAGGTCATCTGTGAGTTTTACTTGCAGACGAGAGAAGTTTTGAACCTGGGTTGTAAAAATTGGAGAAAGTTAGAATTCTCCGGTCGGCCGTGTCAACGGGAAACCGTTATGACAATTGGTGCCTGTGACCTTGCCTCTCGAGTACCTGTCCTTTACGAAATTTTATAAAATGGAGTTTTTAAAATTTAAATTTGCTTGAAATTTAGCTTGCCAAAAATTTGAAATTTTGGTGTTGCACTGGACACTGCGTGTTTTGAATTGGTATTTAATCTTTTAAAATTTATTAAATTCTGGGAGAGCACTTGAAATTATATTTAAAGAAAATTTTCTGTTATACTATTTGGAAAAGAAAGTATTGATTTGTGTATAAAATATCATTTATCGACAAATTTCTTACAAGTAAATACAGGGTTTGAAAAGAAAATATATTTACAAAAGTGTGCAGTGGCACGTAGTCGGATTTAGATGTAATGGTGCAAAGTTGCACACTTAAAATATTTAATATCAATATCTGTGACAAATTGTGTGAAGGGTGTTTTGCATTTGAAAAAATGATTCACTATTGGCATGTGCAAAAGTGGCACATGACCAGAATTGAAAATACCGTGCAAAAAGTGCACAAATTTAAAGAATTTCATATTTATTATAACAGTCATGTAAACAGGTGTGACATATTTTGAAAAGTATTTTGGAATTTATAAAAGAAAAATTATTAAGAATTGGTTGATTATTTAAAAATTTGATTATGATTATTTTAAAAGTTGAAAGAAATTAACTATTGTGAAAGGTAAAAATAACAGCTTATTTGAAAAATTTTCGTTTTTGAAGTTTTCGGAAATTTCTTTTGGTTTCGGGTTGAAAATTCTTGTTTGATGTAATTTATGTTTGGAGATGATTCCCGCTGTAATTTATCTTCGACTGCTCTTTGAGCCCTTTCCCAAGAAAAAAAGAAAAGAAAAATTTGGGTTGGCGGAATCTGAATCTCAGGAATGTAGAATAGTTTTAATAGAAATGGAATTTTTTGATCGGAAATGGGAGTTGTTTCCTAGAATTTTGCTCAAAATTTTAGTTGCAAATATTTAAATCTAATTATAAATATTGATATAAATACAAATGCTTAAACATTAAAATACTTGTATGTTGGATTTGAAAATTTTATTTGAAAATGCACCCTGATTAAAAACATAACTGACTTTGACTTGGAAAATTTGAGAATTTAGTACCCGATGTGACAATATATAAATATATGTGAAAATAGGTATAATTTTAAGAAATCTAGAATAATAAGTAACCGAGTTTTGAAAATATAAATTCACGTTTTAAAAAAGTTTTATTATGTTGTGTGGCTGAAAAAGCACACATTTTGTGAATTCTGTAGAAAACAGATTCGTGTTGGTGGATAGAAAGAAGTGTGAAGTAAAAAAAAATAAAATAAATTGTTTTGATTTCCCAAGAAGTGGAAATATAATAAAAATAAAATAAAATGTTTTGATTTCACCAAAGTTGAAGGTGAATAATTTATAATGTGAGTTAATTGCAAATGAAATGTACCTACCGAGAAGAAGGTAAAAAGTCTTGTGTTTGTGAATATATTAACAAAGTAAGTGAAATATTTGTAAAACATGCTTAATATATAGTTGATGATATTATTTCAATGAAAAATGTGAATAATCTATTTGTGTATATTTTAATGACATTGAAAAACTGATATAGAACATTAATATCTCTATGAAAAAGAAATTTCATATAAAATATGAATATAGAATAATATGTGACAAAATTTAAAATGCGGTGTCATTTCATGAAATGAGGGGAAGAGCAGGAAAATTTTGAAAAGGGGTTGATTATACTAAATATTTTGAATTTTGTGGAACTGTTAATACGAAAGATAGAAAATTGAAAATAAGAGGAGTTTTGTTTCCACACTTTATTGAAAATAAATTTAAAATTTTGAAAAAGTGATGTATAAATGGGACCGAGTGCGTATTTTTTCCCTGAGAATGAATGTAAATTATTTTTGAATGCCTCAGGATGACTATATGATTCTCCACTTGTATATATGTTTTCTGTTTCCTTGCCTTGTTTTGTCGCATCCAAACATTTTTATTGTAATATCGTGCACTTGACCTAAGTTTCCTTTCGTGGAATTGCCTCACAAACAATTTTGAGGAAAGCTGATGTGCTTAGGATTGAAATTAACTTTATTTTGTTTGGAATGTACGTTAATATCACATCGAACTAGCGTAATTCGATGGGAAGGCTAATACCTCATCAGTTGCTATTCTCGAGGGTAAATTAATGAGTAGAATGATTTCCTCTTAATCCCCGTTTGCTCCCATGCCTACGTTATTTCGGTAGCAATGAAAAAAAAAAATTTCTTGCTCAAAATCTTACTTTCAGATGATTTTTCAACGTTAATAAGTTGTGAAAAATGGTTTGAGGATGGGTTGCTTTTTACTTGGCAAGTGAAAAATTTTAAAAAACGATTGAATATGTTTTATGACAAAGTTGAAATATTGATATTTGAAAACATAAAAGTTAAAAATGTTAATATAAAATTGTGGAGAAAGATGTTGAAATATAGAAACGAAAATATTGAATAATTTCAGAAAAGAATCTGAAAATGACTTATTACGTTTGAGAATGATTTATTTACGTTTGCCATTGAATTATACAAATACTTATTTACGTTATGGCATTGTATTTAATTACAAGTATATTTTGATATTCACCTCGGTATCCCTTCCTCTTTCAAATATTTCCCTTTAGATAAATTGAATGTTTAATAACGATAATTACGAAAAAGAGTTTGAAAAAGCTTGACCTTGTTCGTTCTTCCTTTTCATTTGTTTATAAAGTCTAAATCGTGAATCTGCTGCTTCTGTTCCGGATATGCGAGACTGCAATCCGTGATGGCGCGAAGCAATGCTGGCATTTCGTTCTGCTGACACCACACAATTTTTTTTCATGATCGTTTTGCTTCAACTTGTGGTTTTGATGCATGAACATTTATCTTTGATTGCGACTTGTTTTTTTTATGCATAAATGCTTGACTGTGACATGAGAACTTGGATTAAGCCGTGAATATTAATTCTATACTTTTGACTGCGAATTAAAAGTTGAGAAATGAAACTTGAAATAAAAGTGAAATATAGAATTTGAATTTAAGATATGAAATTTGAAATATGAAATCATTTTGAAATTGAATTTTTTTTTTAAACTTGGAATATTTTTCGTGACTCCTAGTTACTTGCGATACATGACATTTAAGAAATATAATTGGATTCTTGATATTGATCTTACATTGTGGATTTCGAATTCGAGTCAGTGAACTCTTTAATTACGAAAATAGAATTGAATCTATAAACCGAATCCACAAGTGTTGTATTTCGAATTAAAATATTCTGAAAAATTATTTACGTACATTCAATTTCATTGTTTACTTGCATATGACGTGGAAATCCTGAAAGAGTCGATGAACTCTAGTTTATTTACGAACGAAATATATAGAATTTAAAAAAAAAAGAATTGGATTCCACAAGTTAATTTACCTTATAATATTTTTGAAATTTTACTTTACTTATTTACTTCCGAAATCCATTTATTTGTTTTTTCTGAAAATTTTTATTTGAATTTAAGAATTATATTTTGAAACTTGAAGGTTAGTTACACAAATGGATATATTTGGATTTCAAAGTAAGTTCTGGAGTTACTACCTAAAAATTTTGCACTTATTAATTTAATTACGAGTCTTTGAGAATTTGTGCAAATGAATTAAAATGGAATAATAGAATTTATTAAACTCAATTTAAATTTATCTTTGACATCAGCTGTATTATTACATTGGAAGGCAACATAATCTTAAAGAAATTTATTTGATTTAAAGAGAATTTATCAATTTATGAGGTGACACCTAGTTATTTACAAATGTTTGAAAATTTTGGTAACATGTTGAAATTTAGTTTGATTTAAAGAACTTGAACTAAATTGTGTGGCATTGGTAAAATTTGATTGGGGAGTGGTGAAAAGTTTTCTTCAAAATTTGAATTAATTTTGGTGGCAATGTTTAGTGAGATCTAACTCCATTAGAAATGGAAAAATAATAATATATGACATATTGAATCACGAGAAAAGAGACTTGAGATTCCTCTGTGCCAGTGAGCACTTTGAGTTTTGTGCCTGTGCCAAGAGAGCACACATTTAATTCGCGACACAAGTTATTTACAATAAAACTTGATTTACTACATTGACGCGGTGGTGACAGAAATTATATTGTGGTTTAAATTCTCTGTGACAGTTTCGGTTCTTAAAGAGTGAGTTCAAATGGGTAGTATATGAAGTGTGGAATTTTGGCATCCTTTCTTTTGGCCTTATTCGGAACTTTTGCCCTGCAAGTGTTGAGTGTTGGCGCGCACTCTGATCTTGTAGGTGTGGTGGTGTGGTTGCAAACACACTACATTTCTCCAAAATTTCATCTAAATTGCAAATACCAGTGTGCCAGGACATTTGGTTTTTCTGCACTTGTTTCAGGATGTTCAATTTAATTTGCAAGTTCTTCGGTGTTTGTGGAGTAAGAAAAAAAAATCCCTTACTGCCACATTGGGGTTGCATCGTATATATCATTTGTTTACTTTGTGTTTTGTTAAGAATAGAGAATTTCTTAACAAGTTTTTATTACGTATTACTTGCAAAATTAGGAAATGGAAATTTCTTAAGAATATAATTACTGTTTACACACACACACATATATAGAGATTATATTTACTGAATTACTGTATGACATTTTGTCTACATAATTTTATTGCGGGTCACAGACTTTGAGAATTAATATTTGAATAATATCAAGGAATAATTTCGAAACTGATTTCTGTCTCTGTCATCCGGTCATTCTTTATTTTTGTGCCACCTGTTTTTACTTGATATAGTGGAAAAGAGAAAAATGATTTAATTTCAATGTTTTAATTCTAAATTGAGTTGAAATTGTTTTCGACCACGGAGTTCCCCTCGTTTCTGCCACAAGGTTAATAAATACTTGGTATAGAATGATGTTTGGTGTTTATGTATAAATGAGTAATATTGTTTAAAAGAAACAATTGATTTAAAAAAAAATAATTTACTATAAAAGAATGGAACATATAATGTGATATTTTTGAAATGATATTTTCAAAATATAATAGAAATATTGAATAAAATATGTTGATAATTTTGAAATGATGAAATTATGTGAAATTTGAAAAAGTTAAGAATTGGTGTTGTGTCACTGTTGATATAAAATATTGCTATTATTTGCCTTTTTGTTGTTATCCACATTACAGCTGACTGATTGCTGATGGTCAAGAAGATATTTATTGTTAAATATTGATTAAAAATTGTCGTGTCAAATAGACCTATAATAAGAATTCTGATTTATTGTGAACCACTGGACAAGGTAGGTTGAAAATTATTGTTTTTGGTATGGTCTTTCGTAATTTAAATCTGTATTTATATTTATATTATATTAATGTTTAAAGATATGTATTGTAATTGCTGCTGTGTCTACTTAGACAATTTCGGAATTAGGAGCTGCAAGGGAAGGTTATTGTTTACACTTTGATTATTTGAAAAGTTAATGATTTGTAGTGGTCATAAAATTTTAATTTACAAGAATTTAAAAATAAATAACACTTGATATACTGAACTGATATTTGCTGCTGACCACATGTTTACATTTTAATATTTAAATAATTTGAATACATAAGGAATATGAAATATTTTGTGGATTGAAATTTAATTGATGAAAATTGGAAAATATTTTTATACTTTGAAAATTGATTTGAAGGTTTGATTTGAAAAATTTTATTTATGGAAATTTAAAAATTTATTTAACTGGTTGACTTGAGGAATACTATGTACATATTTAAACTAATTTTTGGAATTTATATTTAATTTATAATTGGTAATTCACATATTGTGAACTTCTGTAAAGGGCTTGTAGCTATTAGGGTTTTCGACTGATTTGCAGTCATTTTTAGGTTCCTTTTGGATCTGGTTCTTCGACATGCGCCCATGTGGGATGGTGTTCGTGCCGAGAACTCTGATGTAGTTTTGGCCGACTGCATCTCTCAAAATTTTTACTGAAATTCCACTTGAAGGTGCGATCGACTTCAAGGACCTAATAACTACTTGCGCCTACATCCTGTGATAAAAAAAAATCCTCCTGTTAGTCAGATTTTTTTGCCTCGAGGAGGGGAGGAGTGTTGTGACGAGATTTCTTTATCTCTCGACACCTGTGTAAAAATATGTCAAAATCATGGAAATCTATATTATATTTTTATATCTATATTTTTATGCATCCTTTAATATTCAACCCTGTTATTATATCCCTCTCGTCTTATATATATGCAATTTATATTCTACATTTATCTATCAGTTTCAAAGGAATATTCAGCCATTTTAATTCTTTTAACGCGCACTGTGAGAGAGAGAATTATTTTCCGTTATAAGTTCAAGGTCTGCATTCGGGTGATGAAAAGCCTAGTAAGATTTCATATGTACATGTTCTTCGGCAGTTGAAATCGGAAGTAATGTAAAGGTTTCGATTGTTCTATGTATATGCAAGCGGTCCAACGTACTGAAAGTCTAGACTGAGTGTCGGGGCAAGCCTGCGGCTGATGGTGAGAACTTATTTCTCGTCATGTATGTTTTCTTGTTTGGTTCTGAGTCCTATGAGTCTCGGAAGGTTATATAAGCTTGGAACGCAAAAGTTCGTGGCGCATTCCCATCCTGAATACTACACGGAGATGTGGTAGTTCAATTTACTTTCGATGCTCGCCCAGAGCTCCGGGATCCGACTCTCACTGCGGAATCCGGGGTTCGCGAGTTGGGAATGTCGCCACCGCCGCCACGGAGAAGAAGGGGTCCGAGGTAGCATTGCCGGACATTGCCGAAAAATTCTCATGCCCGAACATCTGTCCGAGAATGCATCTGATACGCCGACTTAGATCTTCTGCGATGCCTTTTCGTCCCTGCCGGACCGGGAACTGAGATGACCTGTACTGTGAGCAATCAATGACGTAATTCTCTCCTATTCACACTATCCTGTGTACGAAGGTAAGCTCCTTTACATGCATTGGCGGAGCCATTAGACTTTCTCCGAAATTCCTTAAGTTCTAACAGATATCTCCAAGAACGGAGAACTATCATATTTACAGATCCTTGTGTTAACTCCTAGAATCAGCAAGTCTAAATAGTATTATTATTTGTGATTATAATTCTCTCATGTGCTCTGCCCTTGTCTGCCTATTACCATACTTTAGACCATACCTTATTTTATTCAATTGTGGTTCTATATGAAATGTGTGTGCCACGTAACGTATTAAATTCTTGGTATTATATTTATCATTTGCTGGCAAATTGTGCTATAATATCCTGCCGGTGTCCAGTGCGTAGATATAATTTAGGAATAGGTGTAACTCCATAATATAACTTATTAATTACGTATTTAATAAAGATTGGATTAGTTAATTACTGTGTGCTTATTGAGTTCGGTGGTGATTATTTGCAATATTCTGTGTTTTCTATATCTCCATGCTTTAGCTGAAGAATCATCCAATCAAGGTAAAGATTTATTATTATTACGCTTTGTATTTGCGGCAGGTCATCTGTGAGTTTTACTTGCAGACGAGAGAAGTTTTGAACCTGGGTTGTAAAAATTGGAGAAAGTTAGAATTCTCCGGTCGGCCGTGTCAACGGGAAACCTTTATGACACTGCTTCGAAAATTTTAGGAAATATTCAAATTATCACATAACATGCGTAAAAGAAATTTCAGCAAAATATATTAGGTAGTTTTTAAAAATAAAATTTGAGATAATAATTACGCATATATTGTTGGGGGGCGCGGTAGCCCAGTGGTTAGCGCGCAAGAGTTGCACTCGGTAGGCCCGGGTTCGATTCCCTTCGCTGCCAAAACTGCCACCGTGTTCACGCGGAGTACGATCACGTTACACATGTGGGCTCGTAAGTCTTTCCGAGAGGTTGGAGGTAGGCGGGCACTGTTCCTGTGGATGCCTCCCTCACTGGGTTCCGGTTTAAATTGAGTGGCTCTTCCTGGCCGTCCAAACAGTTACCTTACACCTTTCTGGTGGGTCGAACGGTCTGGGTCTCAACAACAACACATATTATTGGAATATATCACGTGACTCATTGCAAAATAAAATGTGACTTCCATTTTTTTACCACTATATGTTTTTCCGTAGATGTTTAAAGATTGTTTACATTTATATTTAGTGTTATATTCGTTATAAAACCGCCTTACTTTTGGGTGTTATCTGTGTATTTAAATTCTGTGCCAACGCTATTACAATATTTTTTATTTTAAATGATCCCTAAACTTTCTTTATTCCTACAATGAAGCCTCATTTTAACGCTAAACTCTAGCAAACAGAAAGTAAACAAATCATGCGATTTTAAAGTGAATTTCATAAGAATTAATGATTTTAATTTCACACAAAATTACTTAGCTCTGGAGTTTGGAATATAAGTGATATGAATGAAATATTCGTTGATTTTACATAGAGGAGCAGACGATTTATAAAATTAAATGGTTTGACATAGCTCCAGCCATGGGGTTAGTTCTTTGATATTGTTGTAACCACTCTAATTTAGCATGGTATAAGCTAGCGATATAGTTTCTATAACAATGAAATATTACAACTGTGACGTAATGGCGTTAATTGAATACATTTCATTTTGTGTAGCTAGCACTGTATCTTTCAATGAAGTTTTTATTTATTTTGTCGATGGCAATTTTGGAAGCAGCTTCGTGAACAAAATTCCATTTTAGATGGAAGGTGTTTCATAATCAATGCTTTATACATGATTGATCTTTTTTTGTTCAGTTATTTCATGTGGCAGGGTAATTTGGACGATTTTCACACAAATATTTTCTTCAGGGATCAAAAATATTATCAGATAAATTCCATCTTCATACCATTGAAATGATAAAATAACGTTTTGTCTAACGATTTTTGAACCGAATCCATAAGACAATTATTTCTTATTTATTTATGTTTAAGAAAATTAAAATATGCATATTTTAAAGTCTTCTATTTTTATTTCATCGCATCCAAATCCGTGAACATTTTCTAGTAGAATATAAAACTACAGTTATCATAATTATGACTTTTCAAATGACCAATTAGGTCGTACAGTCAATTAAAAGTATCATTAGACTCGGAATGATGTCAACTACAACTACCAAAACTTACTTCAACCGACGAACTTCAACAGACACCCTTTATAGGACCGGACTAATGTCATATAACGTCGAAATAATTCACGACCCAGCCACTGAAAGTGAGCGAATGATTGGATGATTAAATGCGTGGCCTTGAAAAGAAATAAAAAATATTTTATATGACCAAAATATTTGTCATATTATAATGCTGCAACCTTTAAAGTAATAGCGTCATTTTTATTAACAATTTACAACATAGTTGTAAAGTGTTTATGTCTTTGTTCTGTCTGTCTGTCCGTTCGCACGATAACTGCCATAAAAAAGACTTTATCAAAATGGAATTTTAATATGTTGTTTAGACGATTCGTATGACATATGGGAATGTAAAGGAATAATATCACCCAATTAGTTTTGGGTTTAACGGCTCCGTGAAGTTGGCCCCCCCGTGGAAAGCACAAACGACAAAAACTAGTGGAATCGTTTGTACTTCGTTTGTGCTGCAAAAATTTTCGTTTGTGCTTCTTTCGTTTTCGATTTATAGCATTTTCTTTTCCGGGGGGGCTAACTTCACGCTCAGCCATTGTTTACATAAGAGATATTACATGAATTTCGAAAAAACGTTTATGCCATTCGTTTGTGCTTCGTTTGTGCTGGTTTGTGCAGCAAAAATTTTTCTTCTAACCCTTTTCAAATTTGAACTATAAAGCTTTCATTTGTTTGGCGCCAAAACTGGCTTTGTTGACATACAAGAAATTTAAGGAATTTCGGAAAAACGTTTATGCCATTCGTTTGTGCTTCGTTTGTGCTGGTTTGTGCCGCAAAAATTTTCGTTTGTGCTCTTTTCGTTTTCGATTTATAGACGTTTCTTTTCCCGGGGGGGCCAACTTCACGATCAGCTGTTGTTTACATAAGAGAAATTACATCGATATCCAAAAAACGTTTATGCCATTCGTTTGTGCTTCGTTTGTGCTGGTTTGTGCAGCAAAAAGTTTTCTTCGGACCCTTTTCAAATTTGAATTATAAAGCTTTCATTTGTTTGGCGGGAAAACCGGGTTTGTTGACATACAAGAAATTAAAGGAATTTCGAAAAAACGTTTATGCCATTCGTTTGTGCTTCGTTTGTGCTGGTTTGTGCCGCAAAAATTTTCGTTTGTGCTCTTTTCGTTTTCGATTTATAGACGTTTCTTTTCCCGGGGGGGCCAACTTCACGATCAGCTGTTGTTTACATAAGAGAAATTACATCGATATCCAAAAAACGTTTATGCCATTCGTTTGTGCTTCGTTTGTGCTGGTTTGT
Source organism: Amaurobius ferox (assembly GCA_951213105.1). NCBI lineage: Eukaryota > Metazoa > Arthropoda > Arachnida > Araneae > Amaurobiidae > Amaurobius > Amaurobius ferox. The sequence goes on along the minus strand of OX578139.1, from coordinate 105,327,958 downwards.
GCAGCAAAAAGTTTTCTTCGGACCCTTTTCAAATTTGAATTATAAAGCTTTCATTTGTTTGGCGGGAAAACCGGGTTTGTTGACATACAAGATATTAATGGAATTTCGAAAAAACGTTTATGCCATTCGTTTGTGCTTCGTTTGTGCTGGTTTGTGCCGCAAAAATTTTCGTTTGTGCTCTTTTCGTTTTCGATTTATAGACGTTTCTTTTCCCGGGGGGGCTAACTTCACGATCAGCTGTTGTTTACATAAGAGAAATTACATCAATATCCAAAAAACGTTTATGCCATTCGTTTGTGCTTCGTTTGTGCTGGTTTGTGCAGCAAAAAGTTTTCTTCGGACCCTTTTCAAATTTGAATTATAAAGCTTTCATTTGTTTGGCGGGAAAACCGGGTTTGTTGACATACAAGAAATTAAAGGAATTTCGAAAAAACGTTTATGCCATTCGTTTGTGCTTCGTTTGTGCTGGTTTGTGCCGCAAAAATTTTCGTTTGTGCTCTTTTCGTTTTCGATTTATAGACGTTTCTTTTCCCGAGGGGGCTAACTTCACGATCAGCTGTTGTTTACATAAGAGAAATTACACCAATATCCAAAAAACGTTTATGCCATTCGTTTGTGCTTCGTTTGTGCTGGTTTGTGCAGCAAAAAGTTTTCTTCGGACCCTTTTCAAATTTGAATTATAAAGCTTTCATTTGTTTGGCGGGAAAACCGGGTTTGTTGACATACAAGAAATTAAAGGAATTTCGGAAAAACGTTTATGCCATTCGTTTGTGCTTCGTTTGTGCTGGTTTGTGCCACAAAAATTTTCGTTTGTGCTTCTTTCGTTTTCGATTTATAGCATTTCCTTTCGTTTACTTCGTGTGAAGTTGGCCCCCCCCGTGGAAAGCACAAACGACAAAAACTAGTGGAATCGTTTGTACTTCGTTTGTGCTGGTTTGTGCCGCAAAAATTTTCGTTTGTGCTTCTTTCGTTTTCGATTTATAGCATTTCCTTTCGTTTACTTCGTGTGAAGTTGGCCCCCCCGTGGAAAGCACAAACGACAAAAACTAGTGGAATCGTTTGTACTTCGTTTGTGCTGGTTTGTGCCGCAAAAATTTTCGTTTGTGCTTCTTTCGTTTTCGATTTATAGCATTTCCTTTCGTTTACTTCGTGTGAAGTTGGCCCCCCCGTGGAAAGCACAAACGACAAAAACTAGTGGAATCGTTTGTACTTCGTTTGTGCTGGTTTGTGCCGCAAAAATTTTCGTTTGTGCTCTTTTCGTTTTCGATTTATAGACGTTTCTTTTCCCGGGGGGGCTAACTTCACGATCAGCTGTTGTTTACATAAGAGAAATTACATCAATATCCAAAAAACGTTTATGCCATTCGTTTGTGCTTCGTTTGTGCTGGTTTGTGCAGCAAAAAGTTTTCTTCGGACCCTTTTCAAATTTGAACTATAAAGCTTTCATTTGTGTGTGCGAAAACGGGCTTTGTTGACATAAAATAAATTTCACGAGTTTTAGAAAGGTCTTTATGCCATTCTTTTGTATTTCGTTTCTACCGGTTTGTACCGGCTTGCACCTCAACGATTTTCCTTTTATTCATTTCAGATATATTCGTTTCAGATTTATTGAGCTTCACATTTTCCACCACCTTTCATGTAGCCAGCGAAAGCAGTCTGAACCAACTTTCGTAAAAGCAAGCTGCACAATAAGCCCTTGCAATGGGAGCTCATAAAGGAGGTAAGGAGGAGGTCTTTTCCGCCTTTAAACGGTCAAGGTCACAAATCTAGGTGTCAAGCTAGTCGATATTGACATCTTATCTGTGAGTTAGGAAATATTTCTTCCTTCTGTTAATTTTTATGTAGAGCAAACCTGGCTCAGAACAAGTCGATTCGTTTGCACTAGGGGTGACGAAAGCTGAACTGATTCCACATGCACTAGTATTGAATGCTGAAATTAGAAAAAGTATTAAAAAGTGTTGAAAAGTTATTAATATTATTTTATCGCAAATGTAATGTTATTCACGAGTGGGTCCAAATTCAACATCCGCGTTCAGCTTGTTGGATTAAATGTTTACAAATTCTTGACTTCACTCCATGAACTTTTGGAACAATATATTATTCGGGATCTAATTGTTGCTGGTGTTGAGATAGAGGCTGGTGTTAAGATAGAAGCTATAACTTTTGAAAAGCTAGTATAATGGCCTGGCAATGTAAAAAATTTTAAACAGCAGCAAGCAACTTTTAATTTTGAATCTAAGAAGGTCAAAGATGTTGGAATGAAAACGAAACACAAACTATCCCAAAGCTTCTGAAAGGTTACTCAAAATTGTGACAATGTGAAGATCGGTCGGTTATGTGGAAGGCCCAAACCACACGGCCAACCCTAGGGCTTACGGCAGTTTAATGTGTGGCCGGGAGAGGTTAGTCGAAACCGACCTCCACGGTCAGCTACCAAGTTTTAGTCTGCATTTATTTAAAATTCAATAAAGTGGTTACATGGTAAATATTTATATATATATATATATATATACAGACAGTAATACAGTTTTACATGTTTTACATAAAATACAGTGGGAAGGGGGGGGGGCAAAGAAACGTAGATTTTAACAAATTTTGAATTTTGAGGTAAAAATTAAGTTATTTTCTTAAAATGAAATTAAAGTTATGTAAAAACGTATGGCCAAAAGAATCCGAGCAACCTCGGGAAAAGGGACAATACAGTAAAAACCAACAAAAAGAAAGCAAAAAGAACATGGCTGAACAAAGGTTACATGCAATCAGTTGAGGTAATCGGATAAAACAAAGTTAAATGCAATATAGCACTACATGTACATGGTAAGACTTTCAAATATATGAACAGCCGAGGAACACAGGGAAAACAGATATATACAACAGAGGAATATAAACAGGAAACAAAATATACAAAAGATGGACACCAAAAAGTGTAAGTACAGGAACAATAAGAGACAAACGCCTGGAACAGGGGGGTAGACAACATTGACCGAAGAAAATTGAAAGCAGTTGGCACCAAGCTTGCTAAGGATGGGAGAGTTCTCTCGCAATTAAAACACAGTTTTTCAACCTATTTAAAATAATTTTATTGGTTCTGACACCAGAGAACCATGTCGCACGAAGATTATCTGGAGGACGGGTTAAGTGAAATTTTGAGGTATGGGGGCAATTAAAGACATAATGATCTACGTCACCATATGAATTACAAAGACAATTTGAAGAACGTTTATGTTTGAAAAAATGAAGATAGTCAAGAAAAGGACCATGACCCGTTAAAAAATAGATTAAGAATTTGTTATAAATTTGAAAATTGAGGTTGACTTTGGGTAAATAGCTTAGAATTCTGGCAGGGTCAGGAGTCCGGGGGGAAATATAATCATTAAGAAGAGATTGCCAATTTTTAAGAAGGAAAGATTTACAATTATTAATCAAAAAGGAGTAGGGAAAAGGTATAAGGAGTGGGGTGCCGGAGATCGTAGCTTGTTTGGCCAGTTCATCGGCGACTTCGTTGCCCTGAATGTTAGAATGGGCCTTGATCCAGGATAAGTTAATTAATGATTTGTAGGGGTGAGCATTAGTTTTAATTTTAGATAGAAATTTCGTTTTATTCTTGATAGATTTAAAAGCCGAAATAGATGACTGACTGTCCGAAAAGATGTTGATTTTTAAATTGTTTTTGCCGGCCCAGAGGATGGCCTGGTTGATGGCCTCAAGTTCGGCTTGAAAAACTGTGTTTCCAGTTCTAAGTTTAAAGGATAATGATTCGATCAGTCGATCATTTTCGAAAATGCATATTGATAAACCTACATTATTATCCAGTTTTGACCATCTGTGAATACATTAAACCTAGAAAACGAGGAAGGGTTTGAGGAAGAGAAATTTAAAACACGTAAGGGAGGAGGGAGGCTAGAAAGAGATAAATTTTTTACAGTTTTAAAATTTTAAAGAGTTTTTATTCTTAATATTGTGTTTTTAATGTGGCTTATACTGTGAGTAAACTATTTTTTAGATACTGACAAGTAGTTAAGAAGAATTTAACGAATTGTTCTTAATTTTGTCATGGCGGACTATAGTGGTTCGACTTCAGAAGAAGTTGAGCCAGTGTTACGCAAAGCATTTTTGGAGTGTGCAACTTGAATAACTTGTTCATTTCTGTTTCTGATAGAAAATCGGCCTTTAAACATAGGGTCAGTTTCGATCTCAATAGAGAAAACGCGCTGAAGATTTTTGAACAAGCATTGAATGATAGGAATAAACCTACAGAGCGGAAGTAAGTTCTGATGACAACACACACTTTTCGGATAAAATTAATTAGCTTTAGTGGAACTTTTGAATAGAAAAGTGCAAGATAATGACACTGACCTCCTTAGGAGAGTGGTCAGCATCGAATAAAAAGTATATTCAGGCAGTAATGGTATAAATGGTATCATAAAGACAGAGGTAAATGTTCACTTCGTTGATCGGGAACACTGTTGGATGGATTTGAATGTGATTAAACTACGTTCGGAATTAAATCGAAGAAATAGTATCAGGAAAAACATGAGGGAAACTGTCAATGATGTTGCTGAATAGAGCAATGGAAATGCTGAACAGTGGCCAAATTTACAAGATGGAGCTAGTATTGCTCAACTGCACATACACAGGGATATGTTTATAAATACTATGGGATCTGGTTTTAAAAAGGCGATAAGGGATATATTGCTATACCGAAATCAAAGACAGTTGTAAACGGTTCATGTAAAGTTTCCACATTAGTGGCGGTTGAGAAACGTCCCAGAATGGGAGTAATATTTCTCTTGAGACTGAGTTCAAATGCGAGAGCCGATGATATTGAAATTGATTTAAAGAACGGTCTTATTGATAATTTCATTTGAACGCCATTAGTTACTAAATGTAATACGTACTTTCCTTTTCATGTTGAGGTCCAGGAACAGGACATGGCAAAGTTGTTGAAAGTGATGTTTGGCCCGATGGATGTTTCATTACCAAATTAGTTGGTAAACTTAATGATAAGCAGATTCTTCAAGAGGGTGAAATGCGTGGCCATGAGAATGAAGCAGGGAAGTGACTAGCTGATGAGTCTTTGATCACTGGTGGATGAGTTGTAAATCGTGACATGAAAATTTATTATCAGAATGTTAGGGGTCTACGGACAAAAACAAACAAACTATTCTTATCGGTATTAACTCAAAACTATGATGTAATATGTTTAACTGAGACCTGGCTCTGTGAAAATATTAGTAGTGCGGAATGTTTTGATGACAGATATACAATTATACGTGGAGATTGGACTAATATGGATATTCGAGACCTTCGTGCCGGGGGCTTGTTTATTGTACTCAATTCTAACATTGTTTTCAATGAGTTATCCATGGGTGAAAATCAAACGGAATCGGTATGGTTAAAAATTGATCGTGCTTTTGGTAAATATTTGTTTCTCTGTGTGGTATATATAAGCCCTTCTTCCAGTTTTGATACGTATGATGAATTCATCAATTTGTTCGAAGCTAATTTTAATTTTTTCAATTACGACATTGTTACTATGGGTGACTTTAATTTACACGGTATTGTTTTGCCTTTTGTCATGTCAAATGAGGTTAATTAGACTAATACTGAAATGTTACTTCTAAATTTTTTAAGCTTCTATGAATTGAATCAATTGAATAATGTTAGGAATAGTAACGACAGATTTAGATCTGGTTATTTCAAACGTTTTTTCGAAATTCATTTAATTCCTATTATGTGAACAAAACCAATTTGTCCCCCAGAAAAATGAAAGCTTTATATTTTGGATATGAAAAGGATCCGAAGAAATTTTTTTCCGGAACAAACTAGTACAAACGAAGTACAAACGAATGACATAAACGGTTTTTTGAAATTCAATTAATTTCTGCTATGTAAATAAAACCCACTTGTCCCCCAGACAAATGAAAGCTTTATACTTTGGATATGCAAAGGGTCCGAAGAAATTTTTTTCCGAAACAAACTAGTACAAACGAATGACATAAACGGTTTTTCGAAATTGATTTATTTCCTGTTCTGTACACAAAACTCACTTGTCCACCAGACAAATGTAAGCTTTATACTTTGGATATGAAAAGGATCCAAAGAAATTTTTTCCGGAACAAACTAGTACAAACGAAGCACAAACGAATGGCATAAACAGTTTTTTTAAATTCATTTAATTTCTGTTATGTAAAAAAAAAAAAACACTTGTCCCGGAGACAAATGAAAGCTTTATACTTTGCATATGCAAAGGGTCCGAAATTTAGTTTTCCCGGAACAAACAAGTACAAATGAAATTCAAACGAATAGCATTAACGGTTTTTCGAAATTCATTTAATTTCTTGTATGTAAACAAACCCTGTTTTCGCGCCAAACAAATAAAAGATTTATAGTTCAAATTTGAAAAGGGTCTGAAGAAAACTTTTTGCGTCACAAACCAGCACAAACGAAGTACAAACGATTCCACTAGTTTTTGTCGTTTGTGGTTTCCACGGGGGGGCCAACTTCACACGAAGTAAACGAAAGGAAATGCTATAAATCGAAAACGAAAGAAGCACAAACGAAAATTTTTGCGGCACAAACCAGCACAAACGAAGTACAAACGATTCCACTAGTTTTTGTCGTTTGTGCTTTCCACGGGGGGCCAACTTCACACGAAGTAAACGAAAGGAAATGCTATAAATCGAAAACGAAAGAAGCACAAACGAAAATTTTTGCGGCACAAACCAGCACAAACGAAGTACAAACGATTCCACTAGTTTTTGTCGTTTGTGCTTTCCACGGGGGGGCCAACTTCACACGAAGCAAATGAAAGGAAATGCTATAAATCGAAAACGAAAGAAGCACAAACGAAAATTTTTGCGGCACAAACCAGCACAAACGAAGTACAAACGATTCCACTAGTTTTTGTCGTTTGTGCTTTCCACGGGGGGGCCAACTTCACACGAAGTAAACGAAAGGAAATGCTATAAATCGAAAACGAAAGAAGCACAAACGAAAATTTTTGTGGCACAAACCAGCACAAACGAAGCAAAAACGAATGGCATAAACGTTTTTCCGAAATTCCTTTAATTTCTTGTATGTCAACAAACCCGGTTTTCCCGCCAAACAAATGAAAGCTTTATAATTCAAATTTGAAAAGGGTCCGAAGAAAACTTTTTGCTGCACAAACCAGCACAAACGAAGCACAAACGAATGGCATAAACGTTTTTTGGATATTGGTGTAATTTCTCTTATGTAAACAACAGCTGATCGTGAAGTTAGCCCCCCCGGGAAAAGAAACGTCTATAAATCGAAAACGAAAAGAGCACAAACGAAAATTTTTGCGGCACAAACCAGCACAAACGAAGCACAAACGAATGGCATAAACGTTTTTTCGAAATTCCATTAATATCTTGTATGTCAACAAACCCGGTTTTCCCGCCAAACAAATGAAAGCTTTATAATTCAAATTTGAAAAGGGTCCGAAGAAAACTTTTTGCTGCACAAACCAGCACAAACGAAGCACAAACGAATGGCATAAACGTTTTTTGGATATCGATGTAATTTCTCTTATGTAAACAACAGCTGATCGTGAAGTTGGCCCCCCCGGGAAAAGAAACGTCTATAAATCGAAAACGAAAAGAGCACAAACGAAAATTTTTGCGGCACAAACCAGCACAAACGAAGCACAAACGAATGGCATAAACGTTTTTTCGAAATTCCTTTAATTTCTTGTATGTCAACAAACCCGGTTTTCCCGCCAAACAAATGAAAGCTTTATAATTCAAATTTGAAAAGGGTCCGAAGAAAACTTTTTGCTGCACAAACCAGCACAAACGAAGCACAAACGAATGGCATAAACGTTTTTTGGATATCGATGTAATTTCTCTTATGTAAACAACAGCTGATCGTGAAGTTGGCCCCCCCGGGAAAAGAAACGTCTATAAATCGAAAACGAAAAGAGCACAAACGAAAATTTTTGCGGCACAAACCAGCACAAACGAAGCACAAACGAATGGCATAAACGTTTTTTCGAAATTCCTTTAATTTCTTGTATGTCAACAAACCCGGTTTTCCCGCCAAACAAATGAAAGCTTTATAATTCAAATTTGAAAAGGGTCCGAAGAAAACTTTTTGCTGCACAAACCAGCACAAACGAAGCACAAACGAATGGCATAAACGTTTTTTGGATATCGATGTAATTTCTCTTATGTAAACAACAGCTGATCGTGAAGTTGGCCCCCCCGGGAAAAGAAACGTCTATAAATCGAAAACGAAAAGAGCACAAACGAAAATTTTTGCGGCACAAACCAGCACAAACGAAGCACAAACGAATGGCATAAACGTTTTTTCGAAATTCCTTTAATTTCTTGTATGTCAACAAACCCGGTTTTCCCGCCAAACAAATGAAAGCTTTATAATTCAAATTTGAAAAGGGTCCGAAGAAAACTTTTTGCTGCACAAACCAGCACAAACGAAGCACAAACGAATGGCATAAACGTTTTTTGGATATCGATGTAATTTCTCTTATGTAAACAACAGCTGATCGTGAAGTTGGCCCCCCCGGGAAAAGAAACGTCTATAAATCGAAAACGAAAAGAGCACAAACGAAAATTTTTGCGGCACAAACCAGCACAAACGAAGCACAAACGAATGGCATAAACGTTTTTTCGAAATTCCTTTAATTTCTTGTATGTCAACAAACCCGGTTTTCCCGCCAAACAAATGAAAGCTTTATAATTCAAATTTGAAAAGGGTCCGAAGAAAACTTTTTGCTGCACAAACCAGCACAAACGAAGCACAAACGAATGGCATAAACGTTTTTTGGATATTGATGTAATTTCTCTTATGTAAACAACAGCTGATCGTGAAGTTAGCCCCCCCGGGAAAAGAAACGTCTATAAATCGAAAACGAAAAGAGCACAAACGAAAATTTTTGCGGCACAAACCAGCACAAACGAAGCACAAACGAATGGCATAAACGTTTTTCCGAAATTCCTTAAATTTCTTGTATGTCAACAAAGCCAGTTTTGGCGCCAAACAAATGAAAGCTTTATAGTTCAAATTTGAAAAGGGTTAGAAGAAAAATTTTTGCTGCACAAACCAGCACAAACGAAGCACAAACGAATGGCATAAACGTTTTTTCGAAATTCATGTAATATCTCTTATGTAAACAATGGCTGAGCGTGAAGTTAGCCCCCCCGGAAAAGAAAATGCTATAAATCGAAAACGAAAGAAGCACAAACGAAAATTTTTGCAGCACAAACCAGCACAAACGAAGTACAAACGATTCCACTAGTTTTTGTCGTTTGTGCTTTCCACGGGGGGGCCAACTTCACGGAGCCGGGTTTAACCCGTGTTGAAAAAATTAAATACATTGAACCCTATAGGACCTAATTTTTCGAACATTTTTGAAGCGGAGTTAAAAATCCTAAATTGCTCCGGAAATTTTAAGAAATATTCAAATTATCACGTAAAATGTGTAAAAATACTTCATCAAAGTATGTTACGTAGCTTTTTAAATAAAAATTGGAATAATATTTACATCCACATTACATGAGGAGATCATATGACCCGGTTCAAAATGAAATATGCCATCCATTTTATTTTCGCTGTGTCAAAATCGTGATTTTTAAGGACAGTTTATATTTATACTTAGTTGCATAGTCTTAAAACTGCTTTATTTTTGCATATTATCTGTGTGTCTAAATTCTGCGTCTATGCAGTTTCAATATTTTTATTTTATATGATCATTGAACTTTGATTATTTCTACAACGAAATGAAGTATTAACGAATACAGAATGTAAACAAATTAAGTGAGTTGCGTAGGAATTGCTGAATTTTTTCAAGCAAAATTATGTAGCTCTGGAGTCTGAAATATCTATAAGAATAAAATTAAAAATCTGCTTGTTAATTTATGTGTTTGTCTCATCGTTACCGGAGTACGGCTGCACCGATTGGATGAATTTTCGGGGAAGACTTGGAATAGAATCATTTAAAATTTATTTCATGTTTCGAGTTTTTAAGACCAGGGGTTATCGAGGTATTAATAAGCAATAAAGATCAACTTCATCGAAAGCAAATGAACTTCATTCAAATAACGTCACCGAAATATAAATCGCATGGTTCTCTATGTAAAAGCAGTGAATATTTCATTCATTAAAAAATTTCCATTCTTTTTATTCAGAGGCGATACTTTTAAAATTATAACAATACTACAATAATTTATTTTACTTTAAAATTTAAAACCATGGAGGTAAAAGCACTTTCTAACTCCAAACTTAAAACTTCATCGAAAAAGCAATTCTATAGAATCGTCTGATTCTCTATTAAAATGCAATGAATATTTCATTAATATCAGCTATATTGCAGACTCCATAGCTAAATAAGTTTGCATTATGAAAATTCAGCAATTCTTATATAACTCATCTTACAGCTTATGTGTTTACATTCTTTATAAGTGAAAATTAGGCTTAGTTTTAGAAATAGCCAAAGTTTGATGATCCTTTAAACTCCAAAATATCGCAAATGCTCTGGCGCAGTATACAGTTTCACAGAAAAGAAATCTGATGTAGGCAGCACATGACTTTCCTTACATAATGCAACGAATTTACTACTTTTACAATTAAAAAAATCTGATGTGGGCAACACATGACTTTCCTTATATAATGTAATGAATTTACTACTTTTACAGTAAAAAATTAGGTTTTTCTTATAGTAGATACTAATATTCTTTCCAAGATATTGAATTTTCGACAATTAGTCGTCATTTTCATTGATTTAGCATCATTTTTATCCATTTGGCGAGATTTTCATTAATTTGGCAACATTTAAAAAAAGTCGCCAAGTTGGCGACATTCCGCCCAAATTCATCGCCAAAATCTCGCCAAGCGTTATGCACTAAGAAAAAAGTTATTCTTACAGCTGATAAATGACTATTGGCGTTCAAATACAAAAGTATTATTTAAAGTATATTTTTTCATGAATGGAACGAGCTAGATCCAATAGAATGATATCACTCAATTTATCGCATGGTATTACATATGAAAAGTGAACATGTTTATCAATAGGAATTTTTTTTATGTTACTTTTTCATAATTTTTTTGAAAAATATACAATATCTCGAGAACGGTTCATGTTAGCGTTCTAAAATTTATGCCAATCGTTTTCTAATGAAAAATTACATAAGAAATGTCTATTTGCGTAACTTTATTAGCGGTTTTGATTTTTTGACGATTTTTTCAAAATTTCATTCGAAAATTTAGGGGAGTTCTGAACATTCGATTACGAATAAAAACAATAAGCTTCCAGTGTTTACGGATTGTGATTTTTGTACCAAATTTGGTTCGAATCGGTCCATTCGTTCGTCAGTTATCGTCTCCACAGACCCACTGACACACACACACACACACACACATACTTTCACACACACACACAGACATCACTTCAAAAATGTTTGATTCGTGATCAGGGATGCTTGAAACGTGCTCTCCCGTCGAAAACTCGAATTCGAATTTTCGACCCCGTCACAATACTTTCCTTATACATTATGTATATAATAAAGTAAAAATAGGTTATTCTTATAGTAGATACTTATATTCTTAACAAGATATTGAATTTTTGTCAATTAGTCGTCATTTTCATACATTTAGCGTGTACTTTATCCATTTCACTAGATTTTCGTTACTTTGGCAACATTAAAAATTCGTCGCCAAAATCTCGCCATGCGTTATGGACGGAGAAATAAGTTACTCTTATAGCAGATAAATGACTATTGGCGTTCAAATACAAAAGTATTACTCAAAGTATCTTTTCTCATGAATGGAACGAGCTAGATCCACGAGAATGATGTCACCAATTGAAAAATGTGCAATATCTCGAGAACGATTTATTCTAGTGTTCTAAAGTTTATGTCAATCATGTGATTGACGCGAACTCACACCAATGACGACACCTGCACTGAGATTAGCATGATCGCCGCCAAATCCATATGTGTATTTAGGGAGGGTGGTCAAGGGTCCCAAACCTCCCCCTCGAAAATTGGTAATTTTATAGAAAGTCAACATGAGAAAAAAAAAATCGGAAAAATGATTTTTGGAATTAGAACATGCTACCACATTTGTGTGTTTTCTCCCACGTAAATATTAATAAAACAATTTAAATTTACACCTAAATGGAAAACTTGGGATTATTGCATTTGGTATGTTTATGAATGTCCAATTTATTAATTTAGTTGCTCTGTCTCCAGGAAGGTTCTGATAAAAATGAGGAATTCCGTTATGAAAGAGGGAATAAATTTAAAAGCTGGTCCACAATAATTTTTTAAAAATTGGTGTATATTAATTTTTAAAAGTGTTATACACACTATTTATTAATCCTTTCCGGCCGTCCTTCTGGTTGCTCGAGTCCTCGGATGAGTCGGACGGCTTGGGTCTTCAGCACTATTTATTAAGATGTGGTGCTCATACCACGTATTCAAATTAACTTTGTAACACTATGTATTTCAGGGTTCATAGTCATTTCTACATTTTGAATGCAATTAATTTTAGCACACACGCCTGGAAAAAATGCTGCATAAACCCATGGCCAGATCGACTTCAATACTATTTGCAATCTGAAATACTACTATGCACATTTTTATTCCACTTCTTTTCTCTGGAAAGACAGTGCTTTAAAGTTAAAAAAGTCGATAGTAGAAATCTTAAACCCTTATCAGGTAGAGAATGTAACTAGAATCATTTTTCATGGCATTATTATTTTAGGTGTACAGCTAACTTTAAAATTTATTCAAAAAAATTCACAACATATCAAGGAAAAATAATCATGTTAGAGAAGTGAAAATTGCTTGCCCTATCAATAAGAATCTGAACCAATGATAAACTTCTTACTTAAGTATCACACACTGGACAGGGCGTTGCTTATCTTGAAAGTGTGTACAAAAGTCCTAAATGATTTGAAGGTTTGCTTTGCAAACTCTCACATATATAACGGCATTTTATATCGAGTCTACGAAGACCATTTTTGTTTTAGGACATTTATCTTGAAGTTTTTGACGTGTGCCTTCAGAAAATATTTGGCAGCGATGAGTTATTGGCTTCTTTTAGTGACGTTTAAAGAATTTTGTGTGAACATATTAGTGTATGGGATGTTTGATGCAAGAACACACTATGGAAGTTCATTATTTTAAGTTTTTCTTGGAGAATGCGAAATAAAAAAATATATCAATAATCAAATAGATTCGTTTGAATAGTAATGATTAATATATAGCTGAGATAATTTAAATAAAAATATTTTCTAAACTGGCTGTTACACGGCTACCTCAGAAATCCGAGAATTGCTATATCATTGGTGGCAATAAAACTTGAAATCTTAATTAATTCTTAAAGCATCTATTTCTTAAGATCTGCTATTGATAGATTTTATATGACTAATGGTAAGGATCTAGAATCAAATTTCAAAAGGGGTAGGGGATTCACTAAGGATTTTCAATTCTGATTATTTTTTATTCAATGTAAAAAAATGTATGTTTCACGAAACATCTAACTTTCAAAATTGACTATAAATAGAGCTTAGATGATAACTGACATGGATTGAGCATCAAATTTTGAAGTAGGTAGGGGGGCTCACAAATAATTTTCACCACATATAGTTCCTCTATTCAAAAATTATCCTTGAACCATATTTTTATAAAATCTGTTATAGATAGCGCTTAGATAATATACTGATATGGATCCACATTAAATTTCTAAGGAGGCAGGATGAATCATTTTGGATTTCCATCTTTTCGTGATGTCACGCTGGATTAAGAAAATTACATTTTCCTTGCATAATTTATTTTTCAGGGTCGAATATAGAAAGAGCTTATATGATAACTGATATGGATTAAATATCGAATGTTTACGGGGGATGGGTTCACTAAGGATTTCTGCTCCCGGTTCGAAAATGTTCCTTCAAACATCTTTTTCTCAGGATAGAGCTTAAGTGATGACTAAAATGAATTTATCATCCAATCCAAAGGGGTTGGTGAGTTTACTAAGAATTTCCATACGGTATTTTCCCAATTTCGGTTAGCATTTTCCGTTTTCTTTGAAATATCTATTTCTGAGATTGGGCAGTTTTAGAGGGAGAAGGGGGAATTCAATAAGAATTTCTTCTTCCGGTTCTATTTTACTTCCTATTAAAAGATTTTCCTTGGAACATTATTTTAATTCATTCAAGATAGGCCATATATATGGATTAAATGATGGTTGATATAGACTCAGAATTAAATTTTAGTATGTGTAGGGTTGTTGAGACCCAAAATCGTCCGACCTACTAGAAAAGTGTAAGGTAACTGTTTGGACGTTCGGGAAATGCCACCCAATTTAGACCGGAACCCAGTGGGGGAAGCATCCACAGAGACCGTAACCTCCTTCTTCTAGCACCAACCTCTCGGAAGGACTTACGGACCCACATGTTTAACGTCATCGTACTCCGCATGAAAACGGCGGCAGTTGTGGCTGCGTGCAAATCCAGCGCGCAAACCACCGGGCAACCGCGCCCGAAATGGTCCAACAACACGCGGTGTTCCCAGGTGGTCACCCACCCAAGTACTAACCGCGCCCGGTGCTGCTTGACTTCGGTGATCTAACGAAAACCGGTGTTTTCAGCATGGGACGGCCGTTGGCTCTAATATGAGTAGTGTGTGGCATCAAATGTTTCCACTTCCGATACTATTCTAACTCATGTTAAAATATTTTCCTTGAAACATACGTTTCTTGTTTTTTTCAAAATAGGCTCTAAATATAGCTTAGATTATAACTGATATAGATTAATCTTTAAAATATTGTGGAAGTCGGAGGTTTCAGTAGGGATTTCCATTTTTGGTTCAGCCCCGTCTAAAAAAATTTGCATTTTCCTTACAACAGCTATTTTTCAGAATTGGTTACAGATAGAGCATTGATGGTAACTGATATAGGTTCAACATCAAGATACCGAATTTTTCGGGATTATACAATTTTTTGAGCACCACTGTACACGAATAAGAGATTTTAATATGTGAAAATCTAACCTTTAGTTAGCATTTAAAACACGTTAAGATTTGCGATAAAGATTACAGTAGTAGGTGTAACAGAAAATCGCTTCGAGGAATAGAAAGATAGCTCTAAAAAAAGGCCACTAGCAGGTACTAAAATAACTCTGTAAATAACAATAAAAGTAGGCAAAACTCCTACGTGTATCCTAATATGGCAAGACTGGTATAAAGTACGGCGGATTATCCACTTGTACAATATGAATACTTGTTTTGACATTTTGATAACTTCCAGCAATCTAATATGTTTACTTTAATCGATAAGAACTAAACTTAAAACTTATAACGTTTCTTAATTTTCACTCAAGCATGTCTTTTGAAACGATAATGACATTTTCTTCTTATATAAAACAACTAATTAATAAATATTTAATAAAAAATCATTTATATTTATTATTTTATTTTCTTAGAGAAATGCGACTAATCCCAACTTTATACTTATACCTAAGTTGGCATTAATGCATATAAACACCATACTATCATTGTGTTTATAAAACAATAATTCTTGGAGAAAACAAAATTGGTAAAAACTGATAGTTACGGACATAATTTTGTTTGAAAGCTATCGGGATAAATGCATGAAAATTTCATCAACAGTCACACTGCATTTGCGTTACGTTCTAAATTCTGCTATTTGACTTTTCTGTCTTTGACGGGGATAAATATACACACTCTCCGCATTCATAAGCTCTTAATCTATGATGTGCTGCAAACTGTCAAGGATATACGTAATTATAATACGTGAGCTATTTTATAAATATTAAATGTTGATAAATGGGTAGCGCTACTCACGCCATTTAATATTATTATTGCATCTTTGTTGTCTCATTTATCTCGAAGTATAATTTACTTGAGAATCGTATAGTGTAGGATTTGTAAGAGTATTTAGATAAAAATTATAGTTTCTAATCATAACAAATGTATTTAATATCCGATTTACCAGCTTGGCAAATTTATTCACAGCCTTTTGAGGTATATTTTTTGAACGTTTACATTGAGAAAAAAAGCTCCTGTACAAATATTATATCATAATGGATAATAACTGTTTTAGGAAATCAGGCGACCCTATCTTATAGATATTATAGCTTGATAAGAAATTACATGAAGATTTTACAACATTATCCTACTACACCTGTTTTCATGAGTAGTTATTGCAGATTAACCAATACAACTGTAGCGGAAATTGGCATATGAAGGAGAAACTATGCATTTTTATTTTCCTTATATACATAGTATAATGTATAAGGAAAGTACTGTGACTGGGTCGATAATTTGAATTCCAGTTTTCGATGGGAGAGTACGTTTTAAGAATACCTGAAAACGAATCGAATGCTTTTGAGGTGATGTCTCTATGTGTGTGTGTATGTGTATGGAGGCGATATCTCACGAACGAACGGAGAGATTCGTCTGAAATTTTTCGCAGAAATTAAAATCTGTGAATACTGGAATCCTAGTGTTTTTGCACGCAATCGAATATTCAGAACACCACTAAGTTTTTGAATGAAATTTTGAAAAAATCGTCAAAAATCAAAATACTAAATTACCATATACAGTTTTCCAATATAAAGCGATTGACATAAAAATTAGAACGCTAGTGTGAACCGTTCACGATATATTATACATTTTTCAAATAAATTTATCGAAAAATTACATTAAAAAAAGTAACTCTTGTGAAATATGTTCACTATTTCATATGTATTATTGTACGATACATTTGTTAAAATTACTCTTGTGGATCAAGCACGTTCCATTCACGAAAGAAAACATTTTGGGTACTAGTTAATTTCCTTATATACATAGTGTAATGTATAAGGAAAGTATTTTGACGAGGTCGAAAATTCGAATTCAAGTTTTCGACGGGAGAGCACGTTTCAAATATCCCTAAACAGGAATCAAAGGTTTTTGAGATGATGTCTTTGTCTGTGTATGTGTGTAAGTATGTGTGTGTGTGTATCCGTAAGACTGTGGAAGCGATATCTTACGAACGAATGGAGTGATACGAATGAAATGTAGTACAGAAATTAAAATATGTAAATACTGGACGCCTATTATTTTTTATACGCAATCGAATGTTCAGAACCTCCCTAAATTTTCGAGTGAAATATTGAAAGCATCATTAAAAAAAAACCTTCAATGAAGTTACGTAAATAATCATTTCTTATGCAATTTTTTATTAGAAAACGATTGACAGAAATTTTAGAACGCTACCATGAAGCGTTCCTGAGATATTGCACATTTTTCAAAATAAATTATCAAAAAATCATATAAAATAAAAAAATATTAACTATTTTGAAATATGTTCACTTTTCATAAGTAATATCATGCGATACATTTGATGACCTCATTCTCGTGGATCTGGCTCGTTCTATTCATGAGAAAATGTATTTTAGGAAATAATTTTTATTTAGAGTCCAATTGTCATTTATCTGCGATAAGAATAACTTATTTCTCTCTCTGTATAATACTTGTCGAAATTTTGACTGAATGTTGCAATCTTCGCGGCTTTTTTAAATGTTGCGAAATCAACGAAAATGTCGCCAAATTGGTCAAAATGACGCTAAATCAATAAAAATGGCAACTAATTGATGAAAGTTCAATATCTTGGAAAAACCATAAGAGTAGACATTAAGAATAACCCATTTTTCCATCCGTCAGTGCATAATGCTTGGCGCGAAATTTAGTGGGACGTCGCCAACTTGGTGACTATTTTAAATATTATCCAGTGACAAAAATGTCGAGAAATTGAAAAAATAACGGCAAATGGGAAGTAATATTTCTCAGATTCTTATTTCCTGCATATGAATGGCATACCTGCTAGTATATAAGAAATGTTCTGATCACCGTTTTGTCTGTAACACTTGGTGATGAATTTGGCGATGTTTGGTGACGCATTAGATATTATATATTTAGATGTATTACATGTATACAA
This sequence comes from Amaurobius ferox, assembly GCA_951213105.1. Lineage (NCBI taxonomy): Eukaryota > Metazoa > Arthropoda > Arachnida > Araneae > Amaurobiidae > Amaurobius > Amaurobius ferox. The sequence continues at coordinate 105,309,976 of OX578139.1, read as the reverse complement.
AGGAAAGTCATGTGCTGTCCACATCAATTTTTTTTTTATTTGGACGCCAATAGTCATTTACCAACTATAAGAATAACCTATTTCTCGTCTGTAACGCATGGCAAAATATCGCCAACTTGGCGGCTTTTTTTTAATGTTACCAAATTGACGAAAATCGTCAAATCGGTAAATATGAAGCTAAATCAATTAAAATGACGGCAATAAATGACGAAAATTCAATATCTTGGAAAAAACATAAGAATCGACTATAAGAATCACTCATTTCTCTGTCGTCCATCCATCCGTCCGTTTGTTCGTAACGCTAGACAAAAATTCTGGCAGGATATCGCCAACTTGGCGACTTTTATTAAATGTTGCTAAAGTGAGGCAAATGTTGGCAAATTGATAAAAATGTAGCCAAGTGGGGGTAATAATTTGAAAATTTTGAATTCTGTCGTATGACGGGTATGTACCTTGTAGTATATAAGAAATGCTCTTCTCTTTGTTTAAATGGCGATGCATTTGGCGACCTTGGTTGAATAATCTAGCGATATATCGCCATCTTGGCGATATTTCGCCCTAGATTGACGAAAATATTGCGAATTTAATGCGATGAAGTCTAATTGATGAATTAATTATTAAAATATTTTGATATATTGCTTATAAATATGTTATATATATTAATAATTGTTAATTTAGAGTTGCATAAAATATAAGTTAATAGGGTATTTTGAAATACTATTACATGTTATCATCCGGAAAAGCGCAAAATGTACAATTCAAAGTTACACACAGTGTGACGTGGATCTTTTTATCATTTTTTTACAGTGAAAGAAGTAAATGCAGCTGCTTATATAAGGAACTTCATGTGCTGCCTACATCAGATTTTAAAAATAAAATACTGATCATCCACCGACATGAAACTTTGAATGTTATTATGTGAAAAATAAATATATTTTTTACAAAACGAAAGTCATGGTTTCATTTTATCAAACATCCTTTATGGAAAGAAAATATATTTGATAAATTGTCAATTACTTTGGCACTTTTGTTTGAAAGAACTAATTTATATAGTGATAAATTATCGAAATTTTCATGAGAAACACAGTTGTAATCCGTCCTCTCTCACTGAAGATTAGACAATAAAATTTTATATATACTAAAAATTTGCGAATCACAAAGAGGTTTTCAAAATTCTAGGGCAAAGCAAGTGCTCCTGCTGTCATTGCAGAGCATCGGCTATTCCATGATGACGAATGCTTAAATAAAAAGCGTTGACTTAGTTCAACATGGCTGCTCTTATAGTCATTGGGATTACAATGTTAATTTTATAAACGTCTCTCATAGGTGAATTTTACGAGTATAAAGTTGACCATTGCAGTCTAAACTCTATCTTTTTCAAGAAATTTAAAGCATCTACTTGCACACTTAACTAAACTTTTATGAAATTCGATGTCGTTTGCTTAGTAAGGCAAAATCTGTCGATCTTCATAGAGGTTCGAAAATCGTGGTATATACAATTTTTCTTGTCGTAAGTTTAAGTATCGGTTATTTCATTCTGGCAAATGTATAACACGCGTGAAAACGGTCAATGGGTACTGTTGTCTGCAATGGTAGCGTGATTCTAACTTTGGTACTCGCCCTTCAAGTTCTATAAGCCTGATTGCTGTATTCTTTACCTTCTTCCGACAGTAATGTTGACTTGTCATGTCCGATAGCTCTTTTATATTTGATACTCAAGTCCCAGTTTGATACCATTACAGTATTTTTAGTTCACATCCAATACCGATGTATATTTACCGATGTACCTCCCATGACAAACGGATGCAACAGTCATGTTTCCAATAGTATATGGTGAGTATCAATAACGTAGTGATAGTTAATAAAATAGAATTCAATTTTAATATATCCTAGAGTAGCAAAATATATATAGAATAATTAAACTTTAAAATTATTTCAAAACCATTGAAATGGTAAAGGCTATATTTTGATACAAATTTATTTTACCGGAAGTGTTTGATACAATGTTGATACCTTTAATTTTTGTCAGTTGATAAAATGTATATTATTTGTAGAAATCATACGGTACGGAAAGAAAATAACCTTGATAGAAACTACATTTACTGCAAGGACTGAAGATACCTCTGAAAAAATTGCGGAAATTTTATTAGCTGACACGCAAGATTTTTGTTACCTTCTACATATGGAGATTACATTTTCCCGTCTCTGACAGTGAAGGATAGGTACTTTGCAAACATAAGCTCTTAATCCAGTAAATGGTTTATACTGTCAAGGCTGCATGTAATCATGATATGTGAGATATTTTAGTAATATTAAACATTAATTAATTTATACATTATTATACAATTTAGTGAGTAAATATAAACCCTTAATTAAATTGTATACATATTTGTGTCTGTACCTTGTGCCTATTTGAAACGTCGTGTAAGGTTTATTTGAAAATTTAATTAAGCTGCGGTTTTCAATTAGTCAAAAAAATGCCGCAGATAACTTTGATAAAATGAAATAAATTAACATTACGTTTACATGTTACCGTTACACTTTTCAAGAAGCTACATTATTAATAACCATATGCTATTGTGCATATAAAGTATTACCTTCAATTTTAGTTATATTTATCTTATACTATAGTGTATTAGATTGTACTATAGTGCACTAGATTGTGCTGTTGTGTATTATAAAATGTGTTGTTTTGTTAGAAATTTTTAAAATTTATATTTTGATAGAAACATGTATCTTAAGACCTCTTGAGTACGTTTCAAACACTTTTGGTATTTTGTCCATCTGCGACTATATCTCTAAAAACATGCAGGCGATACAGAAAGAAAATTTTCATGCATAGCTGTAAATGCAAATAAATGTATGTGAAGTAGATCTATAAAAATTATTTTTTAATTTGCATAATATGGAATTGAAAATCTTGGTTATATTGTCCTCCACGGAGAAACTATAATTTCCAGACCAATGATACAATGATATAGAACTTTATGGAAACCATGGTAAGTACAACTCCAATAAACTGAATTAAAGTTGATTTCTTCCAAAACAATATATGTTTTGATACACCTAAACCGTACGGTGATACCACTTGGAACAACTAGTTTTAACTGACAATTAACCCGCTTCAAAATATTATTTTATAAAGATATTATATAATTTATTTACTTACGAACACTATAAAACTCAAATAATATTTCCGTTTTACCAATATGATGTTAAGAGTATTTTGTATACAATAAGTTAAATTTAATGGTTGAAAGTTAAACATGATAAAACAAGCAAATGGTCCATAATTTACATATATTTTTAAAATAAATCAGCACTTTTCATAAAGCTGTATTAAATTTTTAAAACATTTGTATTTTGAAACATATCAAAAATCGAAACAATTAAATTCTGCTTTTTAAATTAACGCCAGGGTCATTAACCGAAAAAAAATTATGATATTTTATAATACATTAGAAAGTGACCAATGGGTAATTAGTTTATGTTAATGTTATCATGGATTTGAACATTATATGTGATACTATCTTTATAGCAGAAATAACACATATCTAAGTCTTTAAAAGCACCAGCAGTTTCATGATATTAAACTACAGCATATTTTCTTTAAATTTTTCAAACGCAGGTTTAGGCTAATTTTAAATTTCATCAAGTCGTCATTGAAGAACCCACCCTCCCTCCGTATGTTGTTAATCTGTTTTGCAAATTATTGGTAAAGTTTTGCTAAATCGAATTTTGATTTATAAATAAACATTACTGGAAAGCATTATGACAGAATACTACCATATTTGGGAATAAAGTCATCGTATAACGATTGGTTTTGATTGAATCAGAGAAAATCCAGGTGCGTTATAATGATGACCTACTGCGCAATTTGTAAATAACTTAACTGTTTGCTTGTAAGTTCAGCGGAGAATCGAGTCACGGAGCTGCTGCTAGCCAGATGACATTTTTTTAAGTAAGCTCGGACTGTGCACAGTGACCGACAGATTGTCCACATTCAAGATCGATAGTTGGACTATTTAACACCTTCTACATACCTTAGTACGGAGTTAATTTAAAAAATAGTTAGTAGAAAATTTGTAAGCAAGAGAAAATAGTTGTTAAGTACTTTGCAAGAGAGATTAAGTGGACTCATGTGAGATATTCAAGTTTTGATTTCATGCGTTGTTGAATCTACATTTTCTCTTTTATTTCAGATTGAAGTTTATTTCCGATCATCATCTCATTTTGTTGAGACAACTTGCAAAACTTTATTCCTTTAAAGATTAAAAGGCTAGTCAACTAATACCTAAAAATACGCAAAGCATACCCTAATCGTTGTGAGAATAATGTAAAAAATAACACTTAATGGAACAATTCTTATTGGTACGTATGGTATTATATTTTCAATTGTGTGTGTGTACGTGTGTGTATGTGTTTGTGTATTGAAGATAAAATATATTTGATATACAGTTCTAAGGTTTATAGTTCTGTTTTAGTTTCTTTTTTAGTTTTTCTGTTAAGTTCTATTTTCTTGTTTCAGCTGCTAATCAAATTACTGGTCATACGGCGCTCTACAGAGACAGAGCTACTGGCTCTTTAACTACTAAGAGTATTATATCTCCTACAATTAAAGGGAATTATACAAATTATACCCTACTCTGCATAAAAAACTTAGGTAAATCTAAGTACGATTGATTATACTCGACGTAAAGAGTCAGTTTGAGAAACTCGCACCTACACCTGATTTTTAAATATTTTATTTTAATTCGTATAAATATTTTCTTTTATACTGATAGCATCATTTTTAAAAGTAGCTTTCCGTTAATTAAAACTACTGCTATAAATCATAGCAATGTCTCCTGGGAAATTCAATAGCGAAATTATTTAAAACTCACTCAGCCGGGGTATCTAATTTGTATAGTTAAGTTGCTAGTGACTATTACAAGTAATTTTCTGGTCCTGGCAATTAATTGAATTACCGATTCCCGGTTAGTCATACGGCGCATTGAGACGAAGATACTTACTCTTAAGCTACAGAGACAATTATATATCCTATAAGTTAAGTGGGTCCTAAACATACTTTGAATAAAGAACTTCGGAAAATTTAAACTAATTTCATTATACTCAAAACAGAGTCCGAAGTAACGTGTCATTTTGAACTTTGTACATCAGCGTATAGTTTAATTTAGAAGTACTTAACAGCTGGTAGAAAAAGTGTAAATTTATTAAGTTAGGCGAAATTCAAAAATGTCTTATCCCACACAATAGAGATGCCTGCTAAAAGTCAGATATTTTATTTTAATTAGAAGTTTCTCTAAAGGAATTCACAGAAATATATTCATATATACAGGAATATATATATATATATATATATATATATATATATATATATATATATATATATATATATATATATATATATATATATATATATATATATATATATATATATACAGGGTGTTCCATAAATTCCGAATTAGTTTAAAAATTCCTAAAAATTGAAGGAATTGGTATATTTGAATGCTGTTTGCGACAAAGTTAGTCTCATGAAGGGGGATTTTTTTGGTAGAGAAAAAAAATATTTCAAAATTTTGTCAATAGAGGGCGCTGCACGCAAGCAATCATAGGAAATATGAAAATCAGAGTCCTATAAAATGCTGGGTGTATGATTTAAAACTCATTTCTGAATTTTCCTGTTACTGGTTTTCATTGTGATGTTGACATTGGTGGATAAAGCACTATTGGTTAAGTTGTTTTACCTCAGCCACGAATCACCGGCTAAAACTTTACGAACGTTTCGGACACAGAAGATATTGAAGAAAGGTGCTGGTTCAGTCGCTCCTGCCAGACTGGTTTCCTTGGTACGACGTTTCGAAGAAACGGGAAGTTTGTGTAATCGCCCTCGCAGTGGTAGACCACATTTGTCAGAGGTCCGTACCTCCGCTGTGATTTTCGCAAATGCACACTCTAAGGGAACAGTCAACGAGTGCAGCATGTAGAACACGAGAACTGGCAAGAATAAGTGGTATACCGAAGACATCGGTATTCCACATCCTTCATGGTGTATTAAAATTGTACCCCTACAAGTTCAAATCACTGCACCAGCTATTGCCAAATGACACAGCTAAGCGGGTGAAATTCGCAAATTGGGCTTTGTCAAAAATCGACGAAGATCCACAACGACTGCTCAATATCTTGTGGACAGACGAGGCTCATTTTTCATTGCATGGAACAGTCATTACCCATAACTGTAAAATTTGGGCAAAGAAAAACCCACATGCCTACAGTAAGGAGCCCGTACATTCCCCATGTGTTACTGTTTGGTGTGGATTCACTGCGTCCATTACAATGGGCCCTTTTTCTTTGAACAGCCATGTGCAAAAGCAGGCTGGCAGACATGCTCAATTAATGGAACACGCTACTTGCAAATGCTAATGGAGAAAGTGATACCGTGCTTATTGGAACATAATGTCCTTGACACAGTGACATTTATGCAAGACGGGGTACCTCCTCATATCGCAAACAAAGTGAAGAAGTTCCTGAGCAGAACCTTTACTGTAGAACGATTAATCAGCCGTCACTGAACAATTGAATGGCCCCCTCGCTCACCGGACTTAACACCCCTAGATTTTTGGCTCTGGGGTTAGGTTAAGTCCCGAGTGTATCACAACAGCCCATCTTATTTAGTGCAGTTAAAGGATTCCATTCGACACCAAATCTCCTGCATCCATCCGGATATGCTACATGCTACAGTTAACGATGTTGTCACTCGCTTGCAAACTATCATTTGTAGTGATGGCGGACACATAGAACAAGTACTCTAGTGCTGTGATGCGCTTGTAAACATTTTCCTGCATGCAAATAAACGTAGTTTTCCACGGAATTCTGTGATTGCTTGCGTGCAATGCGACAAAATTTTGAACTAATTTTTTTTCTCTACCAAAAACATTCCCCTTCATGAGACTAACTTTGCCGCAAACCGCATTCAAATATACCAATTCCTTCAATTTTGAGGAATTTTTAAACTAATTCGGAATTTATGGAACAGAGATATACATATATACAGGCAATATGTACAGGAAAATGATAATATGTGTTCCTATTCAGTCTCTTAGAGGCTTATACAATCTATAAAAATGTTCCTACCTATTGTTAATTTAGCTCTATGAGTGGTAAAAAGGTATATAATTTACATACAGCATAATTTTCAATATCCAATTTTTAAACTCATAAATCGTCGGCGGACCTGTTGCGTCATTCGTCCTTTCTGTAAAATCTTGATTAATACTAAGTAGAGGGAAGGGTGGTAATATGGATCCTGCAGGTATTATGGATCCCCTCGGTTCCTCAGCCGGAACGAGGCTCACTCTATTGTCCCTTCGCCGGAACGAGGCTCACTCTATCAGCGGAGTGGTAAATCAACTCTAATCACTCCACCTGATATAAGAGATCGCCATTGCCGTGCATTATTGAAGGATCATTTGTTTTGTGAACGTTGGTAGTTTCATCCTATTCGCGAACGTTTAGCTAAGTAAGTGATATACAGGTTTTATGGGTATTTATGTTGCACTATGCGCAAATTTCGATATCATACCTTGAACTGCACTAGTTAGACGATAATATGTCGAAACCAGACTTCAATATTTTGGTTAGGTTTGGGAGTAGTGATGTGATATTTTCCAGCATGGTGTTGCTGGTAATATGGATCAACTGCAAAACAGCTAGAAATCAGCTGGAAAGCAAGGAGGCTCAGAGGGGAAGAAGTCATGGAAGAGGTGACTCTATTCCATACCCCTCTGAACCCCAGTGTGACTCAGTTTTTATTGATGACTGTCATGGAGAACTATTGGAGAACTAACTACCATGGAGATTACTGTAAATATTCTAAAAATTATTCCTCCTATTACGGTCATAGCTAATTAGCATATGGGAACAACCATTCCCAAAACGAGTGAAATTATCTTAAAATGTAGGCGCACATTACAAAAAACAAAGAGGGGGGTCCATATTACCACATTTTGCTCTAGAAGAATGTATTCCACTTGAGAAAATAATCAAGAAGAACTATGTTAAATGATTCTGTATTTGAAAAATTAAAAACAACATAGAAACTAATAGAATGCACTTCAGATTTACGTTTCAAATTCATTTCTCTCCAAATGCCACTTACAAATCCGTCATTTTCGGACATTCTGCCACATCTAACACCACATTTTCTTTAGTGTGTTTCAAAACTATGATTTTCTTTTTAAAACCGTTTCCGCATATTTCGTAGAATTTTCTTAGGGAGGAAGCACATTTCTGTATATAATGTATATTAAGCGTATAAGACACCTCTGCATAAGAATGCGAATACGTATATTTTAATTACAAGAATCCAGTTCATAGAAATCCTAGAAAACCTTTAAAAATTCTAGATTATTGCAAGAAATAGAGATTTGAACATTTTTTTGTTTATTTATGAATATCTGAAGTATAAGGTATCCATGTATAGAAAGCTAAAAGCATAGACACATTTGTAAACATTTTATGTTTACTCACGTAGTTTGTGATATAGGAAAGGAATTTTATTCGAGAATATTTTCGTCCCAAGTAAAATATGTTTCTTTTGGTATCAGATAGCGCCCAGTAACGGAATATTTTTGTACGTAGGAAGACATTATAAGACTCATGGGAACAGATATCGAAAAAGTATGATGTAAACAATATGCCATCAAAACGTATTATGTTTTGTAGAAAGAGCTGAAGCGTTGTTTTATATTTAAGAAATAGTTCGATATTTATGGAATTTATATGCGGGTTATTGCTTTATATGCAATCTACCACTTTTTAAATTGTATTATGTAAGAAATAAAACATGGTGATACTTGAATTGTTAACATAACATAGGACTGACGTATACTATATATGTAATATATCTACAAAGTATCTGGATTACAGTTTGATCTTATCATATGTCATGGTACACATTAGATTTCTGTTTCAATGTGAATATTAAATTATTTTTTACTTCACATCGGACAGTTGATCAGAGACTTTACGGAAAACTTTTCACATAAATTTTTGAGATTATTTAAAATTACTTCGGAAATGCTTGAAGAGAAAGATGTTGTTGTTGTTGATGTTGAGACCCAGACCGTCCGACCTACCAGAAAGGTGTAAGTTAACTGTATGGACGGCCGGGAAGTGCCACCCAATTTAGACCGGAACCCATTGGGGGAGGCATCCACAGGGACCGTACCCTCCTTCCCCTACCACCAACCTCTCGGAAGGACTTACGGACCCACATGTTTAACGTGATCGTACTCCGCATGAACACGGCGGCATTTTGTGGCAGCGTGCAAATCTAGCGCGCAAACCACGGGGATACCGCACCCGAGATGGCCAACAGCACGCGGCGTTCCGAGGTGGTCACCCACCAAGTACTAACCGCGCCCGATGCTGCTTCACTTCGGTGATCTAACGAGAACCGGTGTTTTCAGCACGGTACGGCCGTTGGCCCGAAGAGAAAGATGTGTATATCCTTGTAAATAATTTTATTGAATATATTCATAAATTAGTATCATAGGTGTATATGATTCACTTGAAATATTGATGGTAAATTATTATATTATTATCTTGGTAGAGCAGCAACTGACACCAAATTATCATTTACTGCAATCCCTGCTGAAGATTGTGCTTTAGCAAAAGTTCGACATCACTGATGCAAATATAAAGTTTTTGGTTCTACTACAGATAAATTATATAAAGTTTTACATAAGTTCAATAAGTTTTCAAAGAAATAATAAGAGAGAAATTCTGTTAGACATAGTTTTGGTAGTAGGTAGGCAAAGGGCTCTAAAAATCATCAAGGTGGGCCGCTATTGAATATATACATATTATAACTCTGAGTCTCTAAACTTTTAGAGGCGTGTGCCACATTTAAATCTGTGAAAATTCCATGGGAATTTATCTGATTCTTATGGACAAGTTATTGAGTTATTTTCATGAAAATAATTTAAACCAAATATTCTGTCATGGCCCTGCAAAATTTCAAAGTTTTATGAGTATTGCAAAGTTATGCTATTATCTGCAATTACAGCACAATATTGGGCTTTGCAATCTTCCTCCTTATCCTATAAATGGATTTAGCGATAATTTACTGGTACTATTCAATGATTTTATTTCATAAGCATCAAATTCATGATAACTTATCATGGTATGTATTCAATGGTACTTAACATGATACGTAATGCATGGTATGTATTTGAATTATATATTATGTATCATGTCGTATTTGAACGACGTTATTGAAATTTGAACAAGAGATAAACTAGTCAAATAGTGATGTTGTCAGGAGCATTGTCCTAACTATTTGAACACTTCCATAACTGTTGGGCTTTCAAATTAGGGTCTTGCAATCTCGCCAGGATTAAGTTCGATCATTTTTAATTCCTATTACAACTAAGCGATTTAGCTAACTTTTCTATCAACTGCACATACAATATAGAGAAAACCAAAAATTCCCAATTCCACTGTAGATAACTATCAATCAGTCTGATAAGTTTAGGAAAACAGTTCCTTGTCAGTCTCTTTGAAATGCGAATGCAAGCCGTCAGGGGCCTAAATCTGGCCATTTTTCAAAATTGTGCGAAATAATTTGAGTTTCGTTTACCTCTGCATAAAAAACCTGAGCAAATTTATTATTTTTTATTAAAATTCTGCCAATACATATTGTATTTTCCTTACTCTTAGCGCTAAAATATATTATCTTTTGTATCACTATCTATGAAAAATATATCTTTCTCATGAATTCTTATTCCACAGTGTTTATTTCCACCTGTGTTATAATCACCAAAATGGAAAAAAAAATATGTATATTTTTTCGGATTTCTAATCCAAGTTATTATTTTTAAATATTTAGAAGAATTTCAGAAAGACAATTTTTTCTTGTTGCTAAGAGCTTAGTGAATCCGATACACGGATTTATTTAATTGTGTTAATATATTGATATTATGAATCCATAGTCCGTTCAAATAATCTATTTCCACTATTGTACACACACCCACACACACACACACACACACACACATATATATATATATATATATATATATATATATATATATATATATATATATATATACGCATTATATATGTATATATGTAAGCATTATTGCTCTCTGTAGTAAAAAATAATATAATAAAATGTTTCTAATAATGAAAATTACTAGAAAAGATATCTACTAGTTTTAGATTCTTAAATAAACACTGCTCCAAAAATTTTATAACTCTTGAGTTATTATGCCTCCATATCTCAGAGCAGCACACGTTGATACCCACTATGAATATCTTTAACGTCAAATAATCTGTGTTGTAATCATGTAAGTATATAAAACAGACAATATAATTATGGTACGGTATTTACTAAATATAAGCGCGCACACATTTCACAGCAATGCGTCCATTCTTTCTTGAGTTACCGTGCGCCCAAACACGCATACCTACATATTCACATAGAAACAGACATTTCCTCAAACGTGTGCCAAATCTATTCTTAAGCGTTATACGTCTTAAGCGTTTATACGTCAAAATTTAGAATTCGAAAAATTTCTGGAAGCAACACATTATATATAAAAGAAAGTAAAATTACCTAAAAATATTTTATTTAATATTTAGCAATATTAATAGCATGTCCAAAGAAAAAAATACTAATTTTGTCATAGATTATTAATGTGAGCTGAAAACCAAATGTTCCCGTGATAAAACAACTATTGAAGACATTATTTTTCTTCATTTCGATTTCATCGACATCAAGAAGTAGAAAAACATGAAAAATTGATGAAGTTTCTCTTTTTTATTGCATTAGTGGCTATAAGCGAAACGTTAAATTTTTATGAGAAACTTTTATTCTTAGTCAGAACTTAAAACTTAGGATAACTTTAGCTAAATATTTGGAAACAGTGCTATATATCTCCTTTAAATTATCAAGTTAGTGAGGTTTTATGAAATAAAATACAGATTTTATGTATATGTTCATATTTCACAAAATTTCAAATCTTTAACGGTCTGCAGCATACTAAACTAAAGTTGACTTATATTTAACGCGTTAAATTTGAGATCGTTTTTTCTCGCATAATACTTTATTATTTATTAATGTTAATATTATTCTCGTATTAAATTATGCGAATTCCAAAAGCAACGCTACAAATAATTAAAAATAAACATATTTAATTATATAAAACGTTATATTCCAGACGTGATCAGAACCAGGGAAATACTTGACAATTTATCGGACTATGTATTGTACGAGACAATTGCTTTTTGTTCTATTATTGAAACAAATCCTACGTTATCCTATTTTAAACTATATATTCCAAGTCAAACTATATACTATAACGTCAAACTATAACGTTGCCAATTATAACTTGAATCGAAGATGTTGCCAAAATCCCTTTTAAAAATTTTCGTTTTATGACATTCACATATATATATATATATATATATATATATATATATATATATATATATATATATATATATATATATATATATATATATATATATATACATATATATATATATATATATATTATATATATATATATATATATATATACATATATATATATATATATATATATATATATATATATATATATATATATATATATAATCCAAGAAAAAGAAGAATTGAAGAAATAAGGGACCAAATGCTTTGCATTTAATTGGGGAGGATTGCGACTCCCCCTCCCTTTTAAAGCTGCTTTCCCAGCCTAAGCAAACGTTCACGGTACCAATACAAAGCAAAGGTTGGTCCCCACTGCGTGCTAATACGAAAAAATTTTTTATACATAATGATTACATAAATAAATAATAATTTTGCTATTTAATTGTAAAAAAGTATCTGCAATGTGTAGAAATAATAACTTTTCACAAAGATTACAAAGCTGGTTCAAAATGTTTTCCATCCTTGCCAATACAGAACCGCATTCGCTGTTAACACTTTTGTGCACTCGATCGAGTTCTTGTTCGGTGATCTCACGACAACCATCTTGAACGCGTTGTTGCAACACTGCTTTATTTAAGGGAGGGGACAGACAAACAGTTGTGTGTAATAATAAAAATCCGCACAAATAAAAATCCATAGGCGTTAAATCAGTTGATCTAGGGGGAAATTCAACTGGCCTATGTAAGCCAATCCACTTGTCTGGAAAGTCGTTATTTAACCAGTGTTTCACAACTGTAGTATGGTGATCTGGAGATCCGTCCTGTTGAAACCATACATTTGGAACTAATGTTAGGGGCAGTTCATCCATAAAATCAGGAATAACCGCATTCAGAATCTCATTAACATAGCTGTCACCCGTCAACGTACCATCATACAGTATGGGTTCAACCAAACGGTTTCTGAAAATACTGCACCATACAGTCACGGAAAATTGCTTCTGATGATGAATATCACCTCGCTGCGCTTGCGTCAGCGAGGCTATTGATCAATGGCAGACCAAAAACAACTTCCTCATGTTATGATGCGCTGTTGCGATTGTGTGACACACCAATCAGAGGCAGATATTTCCAAATGCACACATTTCCAGTGGCATTTTCAAGTTTTATTCATGTTATTAATCATGTAAAATTTTAAGTTATTTTTCAGGAAGCATATATTTGAAAAATTGTAAATAAATCTAAAGATATGAGGCGGGTATTATTTGCCTATGATGCATTTCTGAGTTGCGTCATTTGCACTCTTGCTGTAAACATTTACATTGTAATTTGTAATTAATCCCTCACCAAATTTCTTTAAACATATCTCTGGGAATTGTTACGATAAAATGATGAAATTTTGTACATCAACTTATTAGTATATGAGGCACATTTTACTCATTGAAAATGCTTTTGTGCGGGGGTCGTTTAAAAATTTAAATTTTGTAATTTTTCAAATTTAATCCTCTGAAATTTTTTATCCATTTCATAAAATTCTGTACCCTTTTTTAAGCAACTTTGTAATTTATTATATATGTCTAAGATCAATGTTCAAGAAATAAAAGCCGCGGTCCATGTTTTTGGTACACCTTGTATATATAAATATATACACTACGTGACAATGAAAATGAGACATAAAGAAGGAGTGGGTAGGAAAATATGCAAATTGCAGGGTTGACGCAGCTCACCGAGTTATGCATCTGATGCGAAACTCGCAGCTGCCCCTTGCACGTTGAGTGAGATAATAGGGAAGGAACCTGCAGAATCGGCAATAGCCGCGCCGCTCTGTTTGTCAGGGAAATCGTTTTGAAATTTTTTTGTCTCAGGGGAAACGTGTAATAGCAGAGAATGCCAGGCCGTCGCTAACCGAGACAGTTCCAGCAGACAGTATATTTTTCACGAGGGGTATTGATCGGACTCAGAAGGGCAGGTTGGTCCATACGTCAAATCTCAGCGGACAGTCACCTACACACGTCCACGATGCGGTGAAGATGTTTAGAACAAGGGAATGTGGCATGTTTGAGGAGTGCCAGTACGGCCTGAACAACGTCAGCGCGCATGGACCGACCCATCAGCCGGCAAGCGCTGGCGCGCCCACAGGCCACTTCTGTCGCCCTTTCGCAGCATGTGCAGGAAACCTTTGATGCTCCGATATCAACCAGGACGTTCATTTTAAACATTTATTCTATGATTTGCTCATTACCAGAAGTAAAAATCTTAATGGTTATTTATATGTCACGGACTTAAACTTTAATGACGAATCAAAACAAAATACTAAAATAAACGAATATTGTACCTTGAATTTTACTAATTCTGTCTTAAATAATCTGAAGATAAATAATTTTTTAAAATCGGTTTCCAATTACTTTCCAGTCAAACATGTAAATCCTAAAATTGCTTATAAATATGATAAACCGCTAGGACGTTATATTTTCAACTATAATCAAATTGCCAAATCAGTAGATATTAATCAAAACTATGAATTGGATAAAGAGTCATATTGCCACTGTCATTTAGAAAACTACAAAGACTTCGTAGATAAACCATGGCATGTTATAACGGGAAATCTAAATATTATTAATTATGATGCACTAAGATCACTGATGTTACTGGGTACTAAGTACCGTCTACCTACTAAATTTAAACATAAATTAATTTGTAAAGGTTTATTTCTTGACTTAAATAAATTTATCTATAAAATCAGTTATAAATATCAAATCCCTGTAGAAGCCTTTAAACCCTGGAGAGTTTTAATAGAGCAATACTTAAATCATTATATATATAATCAGAAAATTAATAATTCATATAAACTTAATTCAATTAAAAATGATATTAAAGAAATACAAAATGATTTTGTCATTACATATGTCGATAAGGCATGTGGAAACTACTCAATTATATGTAAATATTATTATAAAAATACCCTTCAGTCACACTTACTTAATAATCAAATCTATAATTTACATAAAACTAATCTTAAAATCTTATACAATAGAATATCAGCCAAATATAAGCAAATCCATCTAAAAAATAGTTGTAATAACATTCCATATATTGTTTTAGTACCCAAGTTTCATAAATCCCCTGTTGCTTTTCGAACCATTACCAGTGGGCATAATTCTTACATTACTAATGCTAGAAAATTATTATTAAAGATATTACATGAAGTATCCTTGTCAGATGAAATCTCAAATAATTGTCATATTGTAAAAAATAGTTTTGTATTAGTTAAGAAATTGAAAACTCTTACTAATATTCGTAGTATTTATACCTTTGATTTCAAAGATTTGTTTAATAATATTAATATAGATGATCTGTATAGAATTATTTTAGGAATTTTTGAAAAATATAATATCAACCTAAAATATTCAAATTTTCTATTTAAAAAATTACTTAACTTCACTCTTTATGAGAATTATATTCAACATGGTGGTACTTTTTTTAAACAACAGGTTGGTATCCCACAAGGGGGGTGTGCCTCATCATTGTTAGCTAATCTGTATTTATTCTTCTATGAAAAAAACATTAATCCAAGCTTGCATAATATGCACATGTTTAGATATTTAGATGACATTTTATGTGTATCCCCAAATAATAATATCCCTATAGTATTAAACTTTTATCCAAAAAATTTACAATTAAATGCAAGTAATAATGACACAAATGTTGCAAACTTTTTAGATTTAAATTTAAATTTACGAAATTGTAATATGGTTATAAACTTGTATGATAAAAGACAGGATTTTAAATTTAATACATCAAAAATTCAACATTTTGACTCTTGTTTGCATATATCTGTATTTAGAAATATTATAATAAACCAGGCTCTTAGAATCAATAAAATTTGTGATGAATATTATAAATTAGCGCACTTTATGGAATTATTGAGTACAGCGACTAATAATGCATATCCCCCCCAAGTTTGTTATTAAAATAATCAACTCAGTGTATCAAATTTCACTCGATAACATCCTAGAAAACATTCCCAATTATAGTGACTAACATACAGTAGGAAAAAAAAAATATATATATATATATATATATATATATATATACTGAAAATACGTTTGAAAATAAGTATTGAAAATACGTTTTGAGCGCCCTTATAATGGTGTATAGTGGCATTCTCGATTATCCATTTTTCCTCTGAATTACTTGTTTAGTAGGAATTTTCATCTTTGATTCATATTCATATTCATGTTTGCATATTTGGGAAGTTGTATTCTGAATTGCTTGTCCAGTCTCCAGCTTAGACTCACTGGACGGGTTTGGGAGTAATTCCGTGAACGTTCGTACTGCCTCCCTGGTAGAATTTCGACTTGTTCATTCCGGTGCTTCTAGATTAAGCTGTTGAGGTTGATCGTGTATACACGTGGTAGAAGAAGTATTCATTCCGCATGGTAATACAATTTTCTTAATGTATCCTTTTTTCATTTTTTGCTGCCTGTAGTCTGAGTTTAAGCATTTATAGTAATGTACTATTGCTTAATCTGAAACAGGCATTTGTTTGGGTTAATTGGAATTAAATACTCAGACCTGACGATGAATTTAATTCTAATTAATCATCGAATTTGGGTTGGTGCTGTTTATTTCTCTTATCGGCATTATGGCCGTGAATTTGCTTCTATGGTGATGTTAATATTACTTGAATTGTATTTTTTTATTTTTACATAATTCTTATTATTACATTTCAAATATATATATATATATATATATATATATATATATATAAATTAGTAAATCCAATGTTAGAAAGAATGTAGTAACTCATAATACACTATTCTATATATATATATATATATATATATATATATATATATATATATATATATATATATATATATATATATATATATATATATATATATATAATATATATATATATATATATATATATATATATATATATATATATATATATATATATATATATATATATATATATATAAATCGTTTTTCTTTGCGCAATACAAAACTGAATGCGTATTTATTTACTGAAATAAGGAATTATTTTCTTGCAGAAGGTGTGGAAAAATCGATAAATAGTTTTAAAAAATGCAGCATTCAACAATCTTTAATATTTCAGACACACCCAGCTATAATCACCTTCCACACTGTTCTTTCATGCTATCACCTACGTGCCGCCTGTAAAGGAATCGGAAAATTGCTCAGATCAACTTTTATGACCCTATACTTTCTTTCAAAGACTGGGCACGAATGTTCCTTAAGCATCCGCTTTAAAAGAGATAAGACATTGATTGATTGATTTCTTATGAATGTTTACTAATACGCCATGTGCAAATTTATGCGATCCATGTGCGACATTTCCTAGATATCCACGACATTATATTTATATTATATACGATCTATCATATATAGTGCATGGAAAGGGACAATGTTACAAATATTTAAAATACCTGCACTATCTTAAAGATACGGAAAACGACATGTATAGTCAACAGCTGCTACGAGTATTGCTTGCCGAAGTCGGTTGACTTTGGTGATAAATTACGTGAAATACTTTGAACTTTTCGATGGATGGCGCGTTTGGGAAAGTTTGAAAATTTAATGGTCAAGAACATTCTGAATTACATAGGTTTCGAAGACTCTTCTGTATTTTTCTGTAAATAATTTTTCCTTCATTTTGTTTCTTGGGGGTGTTTTTTTTTTCTGCTGCTTTTTATGTTTTAATTTAATTTATTTTATTTTATTTCTTTTTTCATACGTCTTTTCAGAGTTAGTAATTTGCATTTATTACTGCAATTATTCCATTTCTTTATTTTTCTTGAGTCAGGATTATGCAATGATCTTATTTTAATGCATTTGTCTCGAATATCAAAGGTTTTATATGTTTTGAATATCTCAAAATACGAATTAATCTTATTTGGATGCATTTGTCTCGAATATCAAAGGGTTTACATGTTTTGAATATCTCAAAATACGAATTAATCTTATTTTAATGCATTTGGCTCGAATATCAAAGGGTTTACATGTTTTGAATATCTCAAAATACGAATTAATCTTATTTTAATGCATTTGTCTCGAATATCAAAGCGTTTACATACTAGTAAATCTAGTATACTGATGCTAGAAAACTCAAAATTAAGTTTACACTTTCGTTACGTCACTTTGCCTAAAAATTTAAACGATATTTACTGTAGTGTGGCTCGAATCGGCTTTATCATACCATAATTCATTTTAAAGTAGCTTCTGGGTTTTTAATTTCAAATGTTGTAAGTATTAACAATTTTTATTCTTGACTTCTTATTTTACAAGTAGTGTCTTCCCCGGGGAAAGAAGAAACTACATTTAAATAACAGCCGCGCAGATTGCGGACGGAAGGAGGAGCTGGAAACCAGGTTCTTAAAATGCGTAATGCGGAGCAGCAGTTGGAACGCGGTGTGTGTGGTTTCAGCTGTCGGTATAAATAGTGGACCATGTATATTCTGATGCATTATTTGTAAATTACGTTAATGGGTTTTTAATTTATGATTTCTACAGTTTTAAGACAAAACTTGTTGTTTTTATCAAAAATGCCTGTATGCTCATTCCGCCACTTTTACAATGTTACTAGTAGAACTTTGAAAAATGAGATCCTGAAGTTCTCTAAAAAATCTGATCTTGACAATATGCTCCGGGGGGTACCCCCTCGAGGGGGGAAATGGAGCCACGAATACAGAAACTCTATCGCTGCTATTTTGGGCAACAGTGAGTTGGCAACTATTAAGTCTCGTGATCATTGAGCTATCAGGAATCCCTTGTATACACGATTCTGTCAAATTAAAAAATATATTATCGTATATTACCATATATTACCATATATATGTATTACCATATATATGTATTACCATATATATTACCATATATTACCATATATTACCATACCAAAATATTACCAAAAATATGCTGCCAAGTTAAAAAGTATATTACATTTCGATGTTTTCTGTGGAATTTCAAACAATGCAATCTAGTCCTAGTTTTTTCGATAACAAAGTCGGATATACAGTTTCGTGAAAATCTAATAACATTTGTAGCAGCTATAGTGTACACAAGAAGTCAAACCACAGACATCAGAGAGACAGACGGATGGACATCATTCCAAAAATAGTCAAAACCTGTTCAGGAGGTATTAAAATATATATTAGCATCAAAATCTCAATCGAAATTTTTCGAGAAAACAATACTTTCTCAATATTACAATTACGAACGTATTCTTAGATTCGTGGGTGTATACTCAGGATTCAAGAACGAGTTCAAGTTTCTGAATAACTAACGTTTATTCACAAGCACAAAGTAAACAGGAATAATATACAATCACACAGCACTTAAATGTTCCACTAATTTCACATAGTAAGCTATATAATTCTCGAAATATCGACGGAAGTAATTTCACAAAACAGCTGCTACTATTGACAAAAATCACAGTCCAATGTAACTCGTGTCATGTCCATTCGTCAACTCCGTTGCAACGAAGGGGTGAGTCCCTTTTATAGTCTCTCCATAGAAACTTCTGGAAATCTCTATATCACAAAGAATAATCGTTTTATCGAGAAGTTTCTGGAACATTCCGGAAGTCACCAAATGTCTCCAAATTGGCGATGAAGTGCCAAATCCGCTAACCCTTTTCCTAATTGGGAAATCCTGGCATGCTGACGTCATGGACTGTATTTTCTTTGCCTTGCCTTTGATACAGACGATAGAGGAGGTGCCAAACGAAACATTGCGCGTTCGCAACATTACGTATGAGAAAGTTAAAAGTAAGGATTATGCTTACATAAACAAGACCCAAGTTTGTAGTTAATACGTTCTGATTAACACAGATACAAAATGATCTTTATGTATTATACATTTATTATGTAAACGGTTTATTGTAAACCTAAATGCTACGGAGAGACATTTAAACATGTACAGAAAACAATTGTGCCCATTGTGCTTAATACAAGAGTGAGTTGTCGGATTCAATTGTATCAATTAGCATTTAATGGTTGTAACCTGCTTGAAAGTGACTGCGTTTTCTTTTTATATGGTGACACAGAAAGATTTTAATTGAGGTAACACCAATATTTTCCTAAAATTCAGTACCTCATTTTATAGTAAAGTTTATTATTTTAAAGTCAGGAAAACTCTCCCTATCGCCTCCTTTTTTTTAAATTCAAATATTACACATACATTTTTGACCGGCCGTCCAAATAGTTGCTCTTAGTCCTCTGGACGAGTCGGACGGTCTGGGTCTTCAACATACATTTTTGAGGATGAACACAAAACATATTTACTACAAATTATTCATTGTAGTCCATTCTTTTTAATTACAATTTAGTACATCTTGGTGCTAAATATTACATAATATCAAAAAATAAATCTGTTAAATTTTAAAATCAATACATAAACAAGAAAGATCAATCATGCATAAAGCATTGATTATGAAACACTTTCCAACTGAAATGCTATTTTATTGAAACATCTCTAAACTGCGATATTTTCAGTGCTGATATTTTTTAAATTATCACAGTACTACATTAATTTATTAGATAAATTTATTTTGAAAACTCAAAACTCCATCAACATAATAATACTGGTTACAGAAAAGGAATTCTATTCAAATGATGTTATCGCTTAGAACTTACCTTAGAATCACTGGATTTGTTTGCATCATGTATGCTATATTATAGCATTAAATTTCTGCTTCGTTGTAGGAATAATCAAAGTTTAAGGATCATTTAAAATAAAAAATAATTCAATTGCATGGGCACAGAATTTAGATACACAGTTAATAAGCAAAAAGAAAGCGGTTTTGTGACGGATGCAACACTCTAAACTCAGACGGTCTTCAAACATCACGATTTATACACATCGAGGGAAAAAATGGATATCATATTTTATGCAGTGAGTCACGTGATCTCTTCATATATCATCGGTGTAATTATTATTTTAATTTTTATTTAAAAATAAACTAGCAAACATGCCTTGCTGAAATTCTTTTTACATATTTCATGTTATAATTAGAATATTGTCTTTAAATTTCGCAGAAATTTGTGAGTTTTAACTTTGCTTTAAAAATGCTTGAACTTCAAAAATCATGATTTTGACACACGATGGAAACCATATTTTATTTCGAAGTGGATCATCCGATCTTTTCATATAATATGGGTGGAATATTTATTTTCATTTTTATTTAAAAAACTATCGAACACAATTATACTAAAATTTTATTTTGATAAAGTTATTACGGCAGTTATCGTACGAACTGACAGAGAGGCAGATAGAATGAACAAAGTCATAAACACTTTTCAACGATGTTAGAAAGTGTTAAAATTGAATAAAAACTGCCACAGAATATATTTGAATTCAAATAACAGATTAATTTATTGTTCTTTTAAAGGTATTAAAACAAAAGATTAAGTTGATTTTCGAGCAGCTACTAATTATTTCACATTGAAAATGAAATGAGTATGAATATGCTTCACAAACTAATCAAGAGTGTATTCTAAAATGTTTATACTTATCGAGGTTACAATTTCACTCCAAAGTTGTGGTTATCTTGGTTTAAACGGTTAGACACCACTTATACTTATTCCACGCTTTACTACTATGCACATTTGAGAGAATAAGAAAAATCCCATATCAAAAAATGATTATGACAGAATGTCCTCCCAGATCAATGTTCAATTGTGATTCTCTCGCTCAAAAACTGCGAAAATGGATGAGAGATAAAAATATATATATATATATATATATATATATATGTATATAGAATTAAACATACTTTAATATTTGAGACACACCCATTCCTAATGACCTTCAGGATTTCGCTTTCATGCTATCACTTACGTGCCGACAGTGAAATAATCAGAAAATTGCTGAGATCAACTTTTACGACTTTCAATGTTTTTCGGGACCTGACACAAATTCAGAGAAGGGCCTGCTGTTTTTAGGATACGATATTGAATCGATTGACATGAATGTTGTATTAATGTTACTTAATAAGTTCAGAAATCAGTTGTAACCAATATAAATTTATTTCCTTCAAATAAACACTCCAGTTTTCGAATTACTTTTACAGAATAGCAACTAGAACCACAGAAAGTATGGTGTTCTTTTCGTGGCTCATCTGCACAAAATAGCGTTTAACTGCAGTTTTATCAAAATCTTGCTGTACTAGCTACAAGTTTATGGGGTCCACAAAATGTTTGGAATATTTTATCTGCTACGTTTCAGATCCTAATATGTGACCTTAAGTTAGAATATTGTCAAACTTATGACTGTTGTTCGAGATTGGTGTTTTGGATGATTATAACAATGTCACACAGCCATTTTAATTATATCGGTTCCAATGATGATGTTCACATTAAAAGGAACCGAACAAAATGATGCACTAGAGGTTAATAGTCCTTGCAATGTTAGATTATTCAGTGGGAAAATGTGATAAGGTATGTAGGATAATGTTTGACATTAAGAATTGTCAGCATCCAAGCCCCAAATGCATACAAAATGAGATATTTGTAGATTGAAAAAATGTGTCAATATCGTAAAGAGGGTATGAAGGGGTAGTAATAAAAAGTTAATCGACAACGATAAAGTCGCTGACACGTAAATCGTGGAATGAGAGACTAAAATTGAAAAATATCTAATAAAGATATGATATTGGTGGACATTAAATATACTTTGATTAATTATTATCTATGAAACGAAAAATGTAATATTTTAAATATTCTAAAAATTGACAGTATTGAAATTGATACGATGCTATAAATATAGACCTGTGTTTCCAAAAATACCGCCGGATCTCTGATGTCTTAATATCGTTGAATGTAAACCTTTTACATTGCCATTGGTATAATTATGTTGACATCAAAAACTCGCCCAAATGTTACTTACAGTGCCCTTGAAATGTAGATTAGAATTTTATCGTTTAAATATCTATGCCTCTATTGAAATAATTTCACATTCAAATATTTCTAAATGCTATGTTATGAGCATTGCTAGGATCCATAATATTCTTAATTACAATTATATTTTAAATAATTCTTCTCTATCTCGATGTACTCATATTATTGATTTAGGTGTCACTTTCGATGATACTTTTAACTTTCAGAGACATATCGATAATATTATTAAAAGAGCCTACCAAAGACTTGGTTTCACCTTAAGACGATCTCGTGTTTTTGCCAGTTCTGATACGATTATTTGTATTTATAATACCCTTGTTAAACCAATCTTGGGATATTGTGCAATGATTTGGGCCCCTGTTTACAATCTACATTCTCAACGGATAGAAATCGTGCAAAATAAACTATTACGTACTATTGATTACAGATTGACTGGCTATTATCCTTATGATATGCATACAAGGGAACTCAGACAGAAATATAGTTTAATGTCTCTTAAAAAAAGAAGAAGCTGGTCCTGCCTCTTGCTTTATTATAAGGTTTTAAATAATACTATTGATTGCCCTACTTTACTTTCTTGCCTGGAATTCCACATACCTGTCAATAATACCAGGAAAAAAACTCTTTTTCACAATACTACTGTTAAACACAACTACATTAAATACTATTCTATCTATAAATTTGTTGATCTATATAATACCTATTGTGCTGATATTGATATATTTAACTTGACTCCTGCCTGTTTTAAAAAAGCCTGTTTCAATGCGTTTGACATGTTTACTAATTAGTATTCTTGTATCCTATGTTCTGTACTTTTTAATTTCTTGTGTGGCTACTGTAACTGGATTTCATCTGTAGTTGCCACGTAAATTGAATAAAATAAAATAAAATAAAATAAAATAATTATGTAAAATTAAAGACATTTCGTGCTAAATGTTGAAGCCTCTCAGGTTCCGTAAGGAATAATTTCTTAAATACACAGGGAATATTCAATTGCTTGATAAAGTTCAGGGCTGTAAGGGACTAACATGATCAAGTTCTTACAGAATCTTACTTATAGAGGTTTTTACTTATATAGGTATTCACAAAGTTTCAATCCGGTTTTAATTACAACTGCTTTTTTATTTAGATGTTATATCATTTAGACGTTATTGTTTAACGTTAGTTTGATATTAATAGCCAATATGTATAAATATTTAATCAGTATTTTAAATAAATATATAATGTATATATATTAATGGAGAATATAAATAGGAAAATTATACGTAAAATACCATGTTGTTTAATTAATGTACTTCCATAAGTTCTGAATTAATCGCATGTTCTGCATGACAACATATGATATCTTTGTAATTCATGTACTTTTTATTTCATTATTTTACGAAGAAAAATACGGTATAAATCTTTTTCTCAAATAATACTAATAACAAAGAGCAGAAGGATTTTTTTCGTACATAGAATTCCACAAACGTCATAAAATTTTATAACGGTTTTAAAAATTCATGTCATTTCGGTCAGTGGAAAATGTGAGGGAAAAAAACGATAAAATAATACGGTTTCCAATGGTCCTTATCTCCCAAAATGTGATCTAATGTAGCCATTAAATATTTTCTTGTATCCATTGGCGTTAAAATAAATGTCGTCATCATTTCAAGAATAGGTTACAAATTCCAAATATGAGAATCGTTCTTAATTCTTGCAATACCTATGTAATATTTTATAAAATACACGTTTTTTATAAAATAATATACAGGATATAAACTGCCTGCTTCGAATTGTAATTATTATGGCATTTGGAGAATGTAATATTTCTTTTAAAACTAACTTTTACTTAACAAAAATAAAAAATAATTTAACCTTTATTATTTTTTAAATAAAAGTTTTTGTAAAATTATCTACAGGATATATAAACTGTCTGCTTAAAATTGTAATTATTATGGCAGTTTGAGAACGTAATATACATTTATTTTTAAATAAAAATTTTTGTAAAATTATCTACGGGATATAAACTGTCAGCTTCAAATTGTAATTAATATGGCATTTTGAGAACGTAATATACATTTTTTTTTTAATAAATTTTTTTGTAAAATTATCTACAGAATATAAACTGTTTGATTCAAATTGTAATTATTATGACATTTTGCGTAATATACATTTTTTTAAAATGAAAGTTTTGGTAAAATTATCTACAGGATATATAAACTGTCTTCTTCAAATTGCAATTATTATGACTTTTGAAAACGTAATATGCATTTATTTTTAAATGAAAGTTTTTGTAAAATTATCTACACTACAGGATATAAACTGTTTGCTTCAAATTGTAATTATTATGGCAGTTTGAGAACGTAATATACATTTATTTTTAAATAAAAGTTTTTGTAAAATTATCTACAGGATATAAACTGTTTGCTTCAAATTGCAATTATTATGGAATTTTGAGAAAGTAATATATATATTTTTAAAAATACTGCTTTTTATAAAATTAGCCACAGGGTATAATCTATCCGCTTCAAACTATCTGCATAATATTGAAAACGCAGCACACATTTGTTAAATATAAAAGTTTTTGTAAAATTAACTGCCGGGTATAGACTACTTGCTTCAAATTGTAGTTATTATGGCACTTGCTGTTATGAGAACGTAATATAAACTTTGAAATTGGACTTATTTGTTGCTAAGTAAAAACTTGTTTATAACGCCAGTTGTTTTACGTAGGGTGAAATAAAGCGATATTATAGTTAAGCAATACTTTTGAAACACCCTGTATGACTAAATGTATCTTGTCGTCTACTCAGGATTTTAATGTATGAAATACTCAAATAAAAGTAGACTATCATCATATGCAAATTTTGATCATGTGACGACTTTTAGTTAAAAAGTACAAAATGGAACTTTTTATACGGACCGCTTAGGAAAAAAATAATTATAGAAGTATTTTCCATAGCCTGATGAGTCATACTAAATAAATTACAATGTCATTCAACTAATAATATAAACAAATTGTTTGTCTGTATATATGTCCATCTATGGGTAACGCTGCAACAAAATATTGCCAAACGTGTTTTAATCACGGATAAAGATTTCAATTTGGATACTTACCCAGACCGTCAGCATTTTCATAACCATCCACGTGAACACCAACTTTTTTTCGATCAGAGACAGACATTCCACTTTCACTCCTGCTTGAATTCAGTATTCATATTAAAAACCAGAGCGTTCTTCTTAGCTAATTAAATTTTTGCTAGAACGTGGTTCGTTTTTTTTTTTCTTTTCTTCTTATTTTTTCCTTTGAGTAATGTCAGCAGATTTAAATTTATATTTAGAAATATTGAACAAAAAACAGTTTCTGACATTCAAAACAAATTTTATTTCGCAAACGTCTTGACCAATGGAAAATGAAGAGGATAGGAAGAAAAGAAACGCCGGTTAAACAGAGAAAGATTGAGCAGATGGCGAGCACGCCAAAGTCAAGAATATTTGGAAAAAAATCGAAAAGAAAAGACCGAAGCATATAGGCTGCAAATTGAGCAGGAAACTATACAGCAATCTCAAATCCATCGCCGAATTGATTAAAACACCGCCAAATGGGAGGCAGTGATTTGCAAATTTTGAATTCCGGCGTATGACGTTTATACCTTCTAGTCATAAAAACTAGAGATGTCATTAAGTTTTTTCCTCGAAGAATAATTGCGGATGGTATAAAATGTTCAATAAATATTGGTACAATTCGCAGGTTTTATATACTATACTATACATATTGTCCTGTGCTTAAATTGATATTCAACGCATTAAAAAATGCATATTTACTTATCTAAATGTTTAACATAGGTGCATCTAAACCCAGTATAGAGTGACAAATTTAGGGGAAAAGCTGAAAGGAAAATTCAGAAGAATATGTGGAAATTGACAGTGTGAGACCCTATTTGAGAAAGATTTGGTGAGACAGTTTTATGTACTTTATTTATTAAGAGTGAGCGTCACTAAATCTTCTGCCCTATCCGCGGTTTGTTAACTTTCGCGACACACATATTTCGCCGAAATTCTGCTCAAACAGTTTGCGAAATATTTTCTGAAAAGTAAAATGCAGTGCTTAGATTATATTAAAACTAAATTTAATACCCAATAAAACATAGAATATATTTTTTATTTTAATTCAAAATATTTTTTGTGCTGCCATCTGTTGCCGTAATTTAATTCATAACGACTATTTTTATTTTTTAATAAACATTTTTAAATGTCAATTCCTTCTAATACGCCATTAAATACAACAGATCATATATAATAATGCCACAATCACGGAAACGTAATTGAACTTGGACTTGAAGACAAAGGAACTTGAAGACCAAACTGCAGTCCTCAGTGAAGTACATTCAGATCCCTTATCAAATTTATAGAATGAGAAATTACCTTTCCGTGGTTGTGGCATTATTATATATGATCTCTTGTTACATTTAATTCTGTATCAGAAGGAATAGAGATTTGAAAATGTTCATTAAAAAATAAAAATAATCGGTATGAATTAAATTACGACAACAGATGGCAGCACCAAAAATATTTTGAATTAAAATAAAAAATATATTCTATGTTTTATTGGGTATTAAATTCAGTTTTACTATAATCTAAGCACTGCATTTTATCTTTCAGAAAATATTTCGCAACTGTTTGAGCAGAATTTCGGCGAAATATGTGTGCCGCGAAAGTTAACAAAGCGCGGATAGGTCAGAAGATTTACTGCCGCTCACTCTTAAGGCTGTAAAGTTGGACAATGGCAGCAGACGTAATGACGCCAATTTTTACAACACTTTGAATAATTTTATTCACCATATAACTACCTCAAATACTGCGGCATTTAAAAGTTGGAATTAACATTATGATTTAGGAACGTTTGTTAAATTATAAAATTATTTAAACCACTGCGTTGATACCTGATATACCGCATTAACCCACCATATTAATCTTTAGTGAGAGTCCTGGAAAAGAATATTTATTAACATAATTCTACAATCAATTGCACCATTTTAACTTTAAAATGAAATCATATTTAAACAACATAGATTACTTATTAAATTAATTACAGCAATCGTTCATATTAATTGAGGCGGAGAGAACAAATGTGACACCAGTTAATTAAAAATATCTAAAATGCATTGATGTCCTTCAACAGTAATTGAGGTACACATACCTTCAAGTCTGTTTTTGGACATTGATCTCAACTCTCACATCAGAGTATTTTGCATAGGTACCAACTCAGGGTATGGTACTACTAATTATACTGCAGTTGATATCGCATCTGCCGTTGACGTTCTGTATATCAAGACATTGGACATTTCTGTGGAATTTCTACGGAGCACTCTGTTTGCAAAATACTTCTCTACTGCATCGCTCTATGAAAAATCGCTACTACTCTCGAAGTCATCGTGAAATCTGTCTTAAACGTAGTTCTCAATATCACCAGCAGGTGCAAGGTTTTTGTCGGCGATTTCCCCACACGCTAACAGAATTTGATATTTGAACGTTGTTCTTCTAACGCTATTTCCGTTTTTGACAAATGCGAACGACTACAATTCACTG
This sequence comes from Amaurobius ferox, assembly GCA_951213105.1. NCBI lineage: Eukaryota > Metazoa > Arthropoda > Arachnida > Araneae > Amaurobiidae > Amaurobius > Amaurobius ferox. The sequence goes on along the minus strand of OX578139.1, from coordinate 105,281,066 downwards.
TCGCGCATTGTCTGGAAAAACACCTGATTCTTTTTTCTCACATCTCGCGTCACCTCTATGCCAAGGTAAAATATATTCCCTCTCCTCCAATCAGGGTTGAAGATATCAGCACAGCCTCCGAACTTTTTGATAATACCTTGCATATAAATGTATAACACAAAGAATCTAATATTAGAGTGTATTTCTATCATTTTCATAGGTATGTACTCCCATCATATTAGTTAAATTAATTATATGCGTTTGTACAATATACACTTATAAATTTTGCGACGTACAACTTTAGATCATTTTGTTTAACTCCAAATTACTCGTATTGTTTGAGAACTACCGCTATAACGATTATAACAATTTGTATAACGAAACATCAGAAATTAGAAAATTTTATAAAAATTGGCTTGGCTCTAAAAATGTGTTTTATGCGACTGAAATGTTTATAACACTTTAATAAAAATTTCCAAAATTTAATTATTTGATAAATTGGGTTTTCTAGTTGACACATGCATGCGGTTAATTTTTTAAGCATCTCAATTCTACCTATCAGCGAACTGAGAACATGTGATGAAATGCTATATGCTTAATTTCAATTATTCTACATTATTTATGTTCTATAACAACTATATTTGTTTTATAAAAACATATTTATTGATCGCAACTCATGCTAATTTTTATTTCAAAAATTAATTATTTTAACACTTCCCATACTACTTGCCAAATAAAACTGGAAACTAAGAACTAACAGATTTCTCTTAAGTAGAATTCAAACGAGGCCATAAAATTTTATCACGCTTTTAAAAATTCATGATATATCGGTCAGTGGAAAATGTGACGAAAGAAGCCGATAAAATAATACAGCTTCCAATAGTCTTAATGCCCCATAGGAAATGTAATGAGGACATTAAATACTTTTTGGTATCCATTGGCGTTAAATGAAATGTCATCTTTTCAAGATTGGGTTACAAGTCTAAAATATGAAAATTAATTCAAGCAAAATGTAATATCCTAAAATGCAAATTTTACATTTCTGTAAAAGTATTTGCTTCTGAATGAATATCTGCTTTTAAATTATTAGAAATACATAAATTTACATTTTTCAGTATATATATATATATATATATACAAGAAAGATCAGTCATGCATAAATCATTGATTATGAAGCACATTCCAACTTCAATGCAATTTTATCTAAACATCTCTAAAATGCGATACATTCCTCGGTAATATTTTAAAAAGTATCACAATACTACATTAATTTATATTTGTAGACTTAAAACACCATCGACAAATATGAACTTCATTCAAATGACGGCATCGAAATATAACTTGCCTGGTTCAAACACCTCTAAAATGTGATTCATTTATCGGTAATATTTTTAAAGTTATAATAATACCACAATAATTTATTATATGTGAAAATTTCATCGAAAACAAATGAAATTTATTCAAATGACGTCATCGAAATATCACACGCCTGGCTCTCTCTACAAAAGCAGCATTTCATTCATAACTTTTAACCGTCCATTTCATTCCTCTCTCTCTCACAATACTATAATAATTTATTTTATTTAAAAACTTAAGACCATGCAGGCTCAAGTAATTAATATCTATGCTTAAAATTTCATCAAAAAATCGTCTGGTTCTCCGTGTAAAATCAATGAATATTTCATTCATATCAGCTATATTGCAGACTCAACGAGCTAAATAATTTTGCGTTAAAGGAATGCAACAATTCTTATACAATTCATTCTACATCTTTTGGTATTTACATTATCCATTAGTGAAAATCAGGCTTTGTTGTAGAAATAATCAAAGTTGGGTGATCATTTAAACTCAAATATATTGTAATTGCGGTGTTTCAGTACGTAGATGCACAGAATTTAAGCAAAAATAAAGCGGTTTTGGGACGGATACAACACTAAATATAAATTAAAAAGAACTTTAAAAATCACGATTTTGACACAAGATGGATGCCATATTTTAATTTGAAGTGGGTCACGTGAACTATTCATATAAAGGTCACGTGAGCTATTCATATAATGGTCACGTGATCTCTTTATAAAAAAGGTGTAATTATTATTTTAATATTTATTTTAGAAACTACTGAATATATTTTGCTGACACTTTTTATATATATTTAATGAGATATTTTGAATATTTTCTAAAACTTTCAATTCAATTTGTCAATTTTAAATTCGCTTAAAAAATATTTGAAAAATTAGATTCCATAGGGTTCCATGTATTTCATTTTTTCAACCCGGGTTCAATCAAAAACTAATTGGGTGATATTATTCATTTATATTCCTATAGGTTCCACAGACCGTATGAACAACATACTAAAATTTCATTTTGATAAAATCATTTTTACGGCAATTATCGTGCTAACGGTCAGACAGACAGACAGACAAAATGAGCAAAGTCATAAACTCTTTTCAACTATGTTGTAAAATGTTCAAAATGATAATCTATGTTTATCTCTGCAAGGATTGATAACACATTTGGCGAATTTCCGTCAGTTTGTCGAACGACTTTTCATAAATGCCGTTAATTTGGCTATAGTTGGCGATATCTAAAATAAAATTTCATTTCATAAAATCTGTTTCCTTGTCGAAACCCATTAATTTATTTCTCTTATTCAAGTCCGCTTACTTATTTTATTCATTTATGTATTTACATGTTTATGTATTTGTAAATGATAAAAACTTAAGTCCAATATGTAGTGATAACACACAATATATTGTTCAATATATTGACCCAATATATATAAGTCCAATTATAGTGGTAACAAAACAAATCCATCCATTAATCGTAACATGCAATCGTGAATCAATCCCCAAACAAACATGTTTAAAATTATTATCGAACATATTAAACAAATCAATATAATTAAAATTTAAATAGTATAATGTGTAAAATGTAAACACAGAAAAGTTGCTGAAGAAATTATGATTAATATCGGCAGAAATGCGAAATAACATACTACAGTAACTTAGATATGGCTAAAAAGTTTAAACATTCACTATATTTAGAACAAAATTACAATCAGTATGATTATTTAGAAAGGTTCTACAAACTAGCATACACAACATATTTCACTTGGAATTTAAAGAATTTGTGGCAAAGATAAATCTAAAATATAGAGAAGAAAAAGGTATTTCCAAGTATGAAACATTTTCTGTTTAGTGCAATTCATTTGCAACATTTATTTTAAATGTGTGACATTTCGGTTACTTAAAAGTATGAGGAATGCAACGCGTTAATTTTATTCCACTTCTAATATCCTTAATATCCTGTAGAGTGAGAAATATAAGTTCAAGTTTCAACTGTCGTTAAAAATAAACCTCAGATTGTGTAATTGTCCCTAATGCTTTAATTGTCGGTTATTAATTTGAAATATAAAACTGTGTTAATTACATCAAAACATATAATTTAATTAAATACAAAACCATTATTATGATAAGGAAAAATTATTGATATTTGGTGGAATATATGATATTTCGAATGCTAAACACGGATAAAATATCATATTTGCCGCAGATATAATGGTAGTAAAAATGCCAACAGCTGGAAAGATCATGTGTAGTTAAATCAAGTATAGTATTTAAATATGGTAGTCGGAAACAAGATAAAAACAAAAAAGATCAATAATGCATAAAGTACTGATTATGAAACACTTTCCAACTTCAATGCAATTTTATTTAAACGTCTTATTTAAACGTCTTTATTTATACATTCTTCGGTAATATTTTTAAAATTATCATAATACTACAATCATTTATTATATTTGAAAATTTCATCGAAAGCAAATGGACTTTATTCAAATGACTTCATCGAAATATAAATCGCCTGGCTCTCTCTATAAAAGCAGAATTTCATTCATAAACTTTTTCCATTCATTTCATTCATCACAATAATGTATTAATTTATTTTATTTAAAAAATTTAAACCATGGAGGTACTAGTAATTTAACTCTATGCTTACAGCTTCATCCAAAAAAATCGTATTCTTCTCTGTGTAAAATTAATTAATGTTTCATTCACATCAGTTACATTGCAGACTTCCATGACCTAAATAATTTTGCGTTAAAGAAATGCAGCAATTCTTATACGACTCATTTTACATCTTTTGTTGTTTGAATTCTCCATAAGTGAAAAGCTAGGCTTCGTTGCAGAAATAATCAAAGTTTGATGATCATTTAAACTCGAATATATTGTAATTGCGTTGTTTCAGTATGTAGATGCACAGAATTCAAACAAAAATAAAGCGGTATTAGGATGGATAAAACACTAGATATGAATTAAAAAGAACTTTAAAAAATCACGATTTTGACACACGATGGATGCCATATTTTATTTTGAAGTCGGTAGCGTGATCTCTTAATATAATGGTCACGTGATCTCTTCATATAAAGGGTGTAATTATTATTTTAATTTTTATTTAAAAAACTACTGAATATATTTTGATGAATTTTTTTTTATATATTTTATGGGATAGTATGAATATTTCCTAAAACTTTCGAAGCAATTTGTGAATTTCAAATTTGCTTAAAAAATGTTTCAAGAATGGGGTGCCATAAGGGTTCAATGTATTTCATTTTTTCAACCCGGGTTCAATCCAAAACTAATTGGGTGATATTATTCATTTATATTCCCGTCCTATAGTTTGCTGTAGTAACTACCCCAGCGATCATTTTCTGGCTGGGGTAGTTACTACAGTTAAAGTGCCTAGAAGTAAATCTCTTCTAGGCACTCTACCACAGTGCCTATAATAATAAAGTTTTAATTTAAAATGACGTATTTTTTGTATATAAAAGTATAGAGTCGTCTGCTTGGAGCGGGCCAGTTTTAACTGCAGCGCTATCTGTTGCTTTATCTGTACAATTTTCCTGATTGTTTTCCTTGAACGCGTCACTAGGTATTCCATTTACTATAGTAGTTATCAACTTTCGGTAACAAATGCAACATATACAATATTCATCATAAGCAGACAACAGGGGTTAAACTGTGGAAGCCTTCGTCTGCGGGCATTTAGTATCATGGCTTACGTTAAACAGCAAAATTTCATAATAACGATTAAAATTATATGTTAATTACCACAAATAAAGTTATAGATTATTCTATAAATTGTAAAATTTCACAGTTTCATATACCTTAAATTTTGTCCTTGTATATCATCCAGTCAGTAAGTTGCCGCGAATAATGGCGGCTTACTAATGAATAACGGCGGATTTATAATTATTGTATCTGGGACAGGTGTCTTGCAAACAGGCGTTATATACCGACGTTTCAGTCGCTACCGCAGCGCCCTCAACCGCCAACCAAAATTAAATCCTATATCAAGGTTGGCACGCTTGGCGGTGGTCTGTGAAGATTTTCTCAAAGACGTTCTGCTAATATAACCCTATTTGGCGCTGAACGAAACACTTAGAGGAACTTTGTTCTATCATCGCATGTTTACACGTGGAAAACATATTTTCGCTGCTATTTTGAATTTTATAATAAATAATGTTATTTTTTTGGATTACCAAAAGAAAAGGGATTACGTTTACAAGGTATGTAATTTATTTTTATTTAAATAAAAATATTATTTGTTATCCATCCCATATTTCATCTAATGCACGTGTTCATCATAAGAAATTGGTGCAGTATTTAATGCAGTAATTAATGCACTCCCAACTAGACTAAATTCTAAGAAGCAGTGGCATTATTAGTTAAAAAACCTTATCCGCATTTATATAACATTTATAAAAATTGATATTTGGATAGCTTTTTCTAGAGAAAGCTGAATATGATATTGAATGTGTATATAATTTACATGCTTTTTACTAACTGACGTAATGTGGAAAATAATGTAATTTGTAATTAACGATTGAGTTCGACAACTTTGATAATGCATTCATGTAAATTTGTTATTTATTATAAGAATATTAGTGTATTTTAAAAAAATATATTAACATCATCCAAGAATAAATTAAGAACTAAACAATGTAACAATCAACACGCTAGTATACTTTTAGGCCGAAAATATCATATAATATTTCAGTCCTTTGGGTATGTTAGCTTGTAATTTTTGGTGTATAATGATTTACAGTGATGCAATGCGTCAATTTTTTATTTAATTTATGATTACATGAATTAAATATATATCTATGTTTAAATTTATTTAAATTTACACATATTACAGATAAAAGTATTTTTATATGCTGATCATGTTTATAGTTTAAAAAATTATAAAAGTACAGTTTCGTAACTTTTTTTGGCCGCATTAACATAAAATCGCCAATTGAGCGATAGTCCCCAAATCTAGCAGGCGAGCTTTTTTTACGTTATAGCTACGATGGTTGGCTCCGCGAACGCTAGTGTCTATGTGAAATCCTATGCTAACGATGTTGCCATAGGCTCCTATGGGAGTGAACATTCTGAACATAATATTCTGTGATACAGTGCCTAGAAGATATTTCTAGGTTCTGTAGCACAGCTTTGGTTGGCTATTGGAAGACGCTTGAGCTGGAACTCTGACTATTCGAGGAAAAAAGAGATTGCCAGGTTTGGAATTTAATTGCCTTTTCGTTGGTTTGATCGTGGATAGAAATTTATTTCCACGAAATTGAAAGGTGGCAAATATCGTTTTTAACACTTTACAACATAGTTGAAAAGTGTTTATGATTTCGTTCATTCTGTCTGTTCGTTAGCACGATAACTGCCGTAAAAATGACTTTGTCTAACACTGAAATTTTAGTATGTGGTTGAGACGGTCTGTGGAACATATGGGAAGGTAAATTAACAATATCTCCCAATTAGTTTTGGATTGAACCCGGGTTGAAAAAAATGAAATATATTGAATCCAACGGGGCCTAATTCTTCAAACATTTTTAAGCGAATTAAAATTCACTAATTACTTCGAAAGATTTGGGAAATATTCAAATTATCTCACAAAATATATATGAAAAAAATTTCTGTAAAACATGTTCATTAGTTTTTTAATAAAAATTAAAACAATACTTACACCCATATAACATGAAGAGATCATGTGGCCCACTTCAAAATAAAATATGGCATTAATATTTTTTTCCAGAATGGTTTTCCTATTCACATCTGAGTCAGATATGGGTAACAAAGTCACGTCCTCTCACCTTCCTATGGAAAAATTTCTGGTTTTTGGAATTATCTGGTTAGTTACACTATTCGAGCCATCTATGTACCGGATTGCGAATTACTCCTGATAGAAGTAGGTAAACATTTCTTCGACATACGTGTATTAATTTCCTTTAAATCACTAAAATATTACATTTCTGTAATATCAACAGGAAATAGATTTATACTATAAAATGTTAGATTTCAAGGCAGAAACGTGTAAAAATTTTACAACGTTTCGCGTTTGTTGGCAATTTTCCAAATCAAAATTGCATAGAATGGAATATCAAAATATTTTTTTTACATTGAATGCGAAATACATCGGAAAAGGTTCTAGATGCACATTTGAAGTAAATTAGGATATTCTTTGCCAGTTAAATTTCTATATAGCAGATTAAAAATTAAATAAAAATATCTGATCGTTCAGACGATAGAGATAAAAATTCGTGTTTAGTATTTTTTCAATTATTTTAAAACTATTGATGGAATTTGTTCAAAAATAGCAAAAGCGTGTCCTTTAGATTGAGACGCTACGAATGAGCTCCTAATATTGCTCATCGAACTTATGACATGATCCATAGCCCTGGCTGTATGTCTTGTCTAATGATACGCAACAACAAGAACAACAGGATGAAAAAAAATCTGGAAATTTCATTTGTTCTATGCATTTTTTGCGGTTGATTCGATGTGAATTATTTTTCACCCTTCTGAACTACATGAATATACAATGCTGTATGTCAAAACAAAATCACTATAAGTAAAAGAAAAATGATGCTGCATTTTCTAATTTCGTCCATTAACATGGAAAATTGATTTCGGCCAAATATATAGGCGGCTATCACAGCTTATGATAAACATGGACAGTTTAAAATCATATTCATAATTCCTATGATTTTAAATTTCAGTGTGAGCGATCACCATTTTCATTTATAGCGAAAATCTTAACTCTGAGAAGTTAGATTTTGTGATTATGAATCTGACTCTTGCTGTCTATTACAGTACGAGTTCCATCCATAAATTTATAGAAAACTGAGTTGTCCGACTCATATTATTAGTCTCAATAACGGTTTAAAATTCTGGAACTTAGCAAGGATTTCTTGCTGTCAGGGCGGTTGACAGCCATTTGGTGCTGATGAGCCTTAACGAGTACGAAACTAATCTGCCAATATTGTATCTGCTTTGGAAGCCGAATTACAATAGGAAATATAATTTCCGCTGAAGATTTTATTATCTAGATGGGCAATTTAGGCATTCGATGCATTTTGAGGATGTTAATCCAGCAAATTCAGATTTGAATGATGTCATTATACTATATACGCTACGCAAAAACACTTTGTCTACTTGTTCTGTTTGTCTTCTGAACCAATTTTCAGAACTATTTTCCCATCAAAAGTTGTCTTTATCTGTATTTGCTATATTAGGTATTTGAGGATATGAATCCTGTAAATTCATATTTGAATGAGTTTAATATACTATATACGCTATGCAAAAATGCATTGTCTATTTGTTCTGGTTGTCTAATGAAACCAATCTTCAAAACTATTTTCCCATCAAAAGATGACGTTATCCATATTTGCTGTATTAGGCATTTTGAGGATTTTAATTCTGTAAATTCATATTTAAATGAGATTAATACACTATATACGCTGTGCAAAAATACCTCGTCCACTTGTTCTGATTGCGTACTGAAAGAATTTTCAGAACTATTTTCCCATCAAAAGTTGGCGTTATCTATATTTGCTCAAAAATTGTTTGATTTTCGCAAGGGATTTCAAAGTTTAAAAGCCATGTTTCGGAAGTTCCTCATAGTTCAAAGTCAAACTCATTTTTTTTTACGCTGCAGTGCTTATAATGAGAATGGGGTCATTAAGATTGGTTGAGATGATAAGTAGTGTGAGACAGGGGTGGCGGGTTCTAAATACAGAGAAAATAGAGGTCATCTTTCGTTTTAGATATTCATAACTGTTAAAATTTTTAAATGAAACTGATTATGACCATTTCAATTGGTGAATATCAGGATCTTAATGAATTTCTGTGTTAATGTATCAAGAGACAAAAAACTTCATGAAAACATAATAATAATGTATGAAATATTAAGAATATAGATATTCAATATGATATGTTTTACTTAAAGCAAATGTCGTCATTTATAAGACGTTAATATATACTCCGTTCTTGAAATATTTGATATTTTTAACTAGAAATCGGAAGGTTTATAAAAATAAAATAAATCAATGAAATAAGTTAGTTCGTTATCAGTACATTTAAAGCTACATATATGGGCATACATATCTTGAAATTATCCCGTCGAGTCCAACCATAGTACACTTTTTTCTATAAGGAACCTAAGGCTAGATAAAGCTCTCTAAAGCTACTAAAATGGGCATTATTTTTTTGAAATTATCATGAGTCGTACCCAACATAGTAGACGTTTTTCCATAAGAAGCACTAAGGCTACACAAAACTTCCCAAAGCTACATAAATGGCATCATTTTATTGACATTATCCTAAGTAGTACCCAATATAGTGGACTGTTTTCCATAAGGAGCACTGTAACCCTCGAACAAACTAATCAAATCGAATAAAATTAGGTATTCAAAATAATCAAGATAATTATATAAAATGTGGTATCATTATTTTAATCGGTAAGAAAAACAAGATCTTTAATTTTTAGTGAGATGATGTGCTATACAAGCTCTAATTTGTATTATTGCTTTCCCTTGAACTCGAAGTTTGTTATTATAGGGAATGTCCTGTTTTGGACACAATACATTTTTAAATTGTTAATAGCATTTAATAAATGACCTATATTGCTCATCACAAGTTCATAACTTTATTTATACGTTACTAATTTTTATGCAATATTTGTGCAAGTTATGGTAATTTAAAAACTTTGATAGAATTTTCACTATATCGCCAACATAAGAGATGAATTTATACTTACGATTTACTAAAACATTATGTTCTTGATTTTGTACAACATTGCTATTCTATAGACAATTCTATATGCATTTTTAGATAAATTTATTTCATTAGAAAATTGACGAGTTGGTGTCTTTTTAAAACGCGCCAAGTTTTGAAATAAAATTGCAATTATTTAAAAGCAGTACAATCTATATAATTTTATATAAATTTTCGTCATATATAACTTTACGCAATAAATTGAATATATCTTATTTCAATGAATGTGAAATGACAAATGAAAATGCAATTTAATCCTACAGGAAAAATTATTTGCTACCACAGTGGGTTATTTTATTCAATTGGCAGCATCACGACTTTAATTACATAAGTAATTGATTTTTTATCACGTTTTAAAATTGATATGCATTTGTTCTACTTTGGGAATTACACTATTTCACCTTTGCCTTTTTTACTTTTCTCTAAATTTAAAATGTGTGCATTTCTAATGTAACATAGTTGATAGGGACGACTGGATAAATCTCTTGGGAGTCTATTTTGTGACTAACTTTAAGTGGATTTAAACTAATGTCTAATCGCTTCATTTATTTTATTTTGCTATTCTTTTTCGTATCTAAATGCTTCACATTTAGAACATGTGTTTTTGAGACCCAGATCGTCCGACCTACCAGAAAGGTATTAGAACATGTGTGGAAGTGCTCGTGTTTTTTACTCAACAATCACTTTACGTCTGTAAATTCTACTTTAGCACATACATTATTATATTTATTTTTATTGTTTGAAAATCAGTGACTATGAGTTATTGGTAGTTTAGTTTTATTTTTTTTTATTGCCATCTAAAGAAAATGACAGGTATCTAAAGAAAATTCTTCACTTTAATGTCTTCGGAATAAAACGTCTCTATTATTTTTACTCAACTATCACTTTACGTCTGTACATTCTACTTTAGCACATAAATTATTATATGTATTCTTATTGTTTAAAAAGCAGTTACTATGAGTTATTGGCAGTTTAGTTTTATTTTTTTACTGGTATTTAAAGAAAATTACAGTTATCTAACGAAAATGCTTCACTTCGGAATAAAACGTCTCTATGATTTTTATTCAAGAATCTCTTTACGTCTGTAAATTCTACTTTAGCACATAAGTTATTACATTTATTCTTATTGTTTGAAAAGCAGTGATAATAAGTTATTGGTAGCTTGGTTTTATTTTTTTTACTGGTATCTAAAGAAAATTACAGTTATCTAAAGAAAATGCTTCACTTTAATGACTTCGGAATAAAACGTCTCTATGTTTATACGCTCGATTTATCTAGACCTAGAGAACAGCAAACATGCCAGATCAAATAAATTTGATTCTATAAAGTGGTTTTAATCGAGTTTATATGGTCAAAATCACGAACTTAGCACGAACTCGAGTTTAAATAAATCTGATAATTAAAAAGTTATATAGCGTTGTCTTATTACTAAGAATCAACAACAGGTGTGAACGAAACTGACATCTATGAATCTATCCATGTTATACTGCATATGTTGATGGATGCACAGTTATAACACGATACTGTGAAAATGTAGTTCACGATTTTATGTATACCGTCTTCCATAATGCCTCTTTGCAGATAATTCGGCGCTGAAATCACACACTTTAGAAATAACATCTAAAAAATTAATAAAGAATAACATCTCAAAATACTGTTTGGACGTGGAGCATACCAATAGGAGTTGTAACCAAAGGGTCAACTGGCAAATCCATTTTGCAAGTGCTCATTGTCCACCGTTCTTATATGCGTTTCGTGCGTTTCGTCAACTCCTATTAATTCCTACTTCAAGAGCGTAATGAATGAATGATCAATACATTTTAGTGGTGTATTTTCTGAAATGCAGCGGTAATTGCACTGTTTATTCCGAACGTATTTGTAGTCATAGCGTGCTCAGAGATTGTAAAATTGCTATAGTTTATCCCAGAAGCAAGAGTTCTTTATTTCCATCAATCATCCATTAAACATCAAGCTGCATTCTAATTGTACGTACAAATTTGGTCTCTGCTGTGAATTCAATAAACTAGTGCATTTTTCTCAAAAAGATTTGTGCCATGCTCTGGTAATGTTCTACAAAGTTTAATTTAAAACTTACTTTCATAAGAAGGGCAATTCTGACTTTAATTATGATCAGCCTCTCCCCCCCCCCCACCTTGTCCTTCAGTTATTTTTTTAATTTAAATTTCGATTCATTATTTTATTTCATTGTCTAATCAGCAACATGATATTTTGTTTTAAAAAGTCTAAAATATCAGGTTAAGTTTTTTTCTCTTTTTTCTTAGACCGCTTGACCTTCAGGATAGTGTAAGGTCGAACAGCCCAGAAAGTACCAGACAATGGGATATTTATGAGCGGCGTCAAAGATCAATACGGGACGACCGCGTGCTATCTATCCTCCAGCCTTAACAACCGGATTATCACGGTTCAGACTAAATTTTTGGAAAATATCTATTATAACTGGAGCCGAAAATCGAAACCGGACGTACTGGTTAATGCCCGGTTATGAAAATTGTAACTCTATGCCGCCCAGGTAAAGAATTACTTTTATTTACCTTACGATTGTATACCACTTTTGTGAAGGGATTGTTAGGACTTTTATGCATATCCAGGAAGACTTGGCATTTTTCAAATGATAAGGGGAATAACCTTTAAGGGTATAAAACATGTTTCAAACATTACCTTATAGATTTATAACTTCTTTAGTTTATTTTAAATATATTTTTTGCGAAGTTTTCAGTAAGGTGCTCTATTGGTAAGTTCCAACATTCTTAGCATCAATTTATCAAAACTGCTATGTTTCAGAATATCAAAATATAATAAAACAGAAATTATTCTCAGTGTGTCACTAGCTTTATATAGAAGTTCTTAAGTTTTAGCCAATTTCTCATTAAGACACAGGTCATAAATAAATCGCTGTTAAGGTGGTGTTGAAAGACTGTATGCGCAAGGGTCTTACTTATTTTTCTTAAAATGTTCTGTAACTAGCGCAATGGTTACCTAAAATACCTTTATGATTGGCATAGCTCCTAAATTGTCATACTAATTTTTATCTTTTGAATTTAAGTTTTGAAATTAAGCTATCTAGCCCATTCTAATTTTAAAAAATCTGATGTGGGCAGCACATGACTTTCCCTGCAGAAATTAAATATATATTTTCTTTATTTCTTTAATAATACAATTAATTGAGTTTAATTGAACCAAATAACACCAAATTTGCATTTTTCATTCAATTTTTGTTTTTATTTGGTAATTGAACTTTTTTACGAAAAAAAAAAGGCAAGAAATCTCAAATATTTTGACAACGGTTAGTCCTAAAGTATAATGGAGTGTGTTATATTATTTCCCCTCTTCAAAAATTGCATATAAAACAAAAATTTAATTGATATATTTGAGCATACATTACTTTTTTTTTACATTTGAGCATACACGTTTTTAATTTAGATTTTGACGATTTTGGAGGGTCATTTCGTAAAAAAAGTCAGGTTGTTCTTTTCCGAATCATACAAATACCTAACCAGCACCAGAGTATCCCACAAGTAACTTATCTACCAAATTTTGTGAAATTTGGTCAATTAGTATTTTAACTAGAGTGGATATATTAAAGTTTTGTGGGCCATTTCCTAAAAAAAGGCGAGTTCCTCTCTTCCGAATCATACCAAATTCTAAGCAGCACCAGAATATCCAACACGTAACTTATCTACCAAATTTTGTGAAATTTGGTCAATTAGTATTTTAGCTAGAGCGGATAAATAAAATTTTTATTGGTGTTTCACAAAAAAGGCGGGTTCAGTTTTTACGAATCGTACCAAAAGCTAATCAGCACCAGGGCCACATTCAAGTGACTTACCTACCAAATTTTATGAAATTCGGTCGCTTAGTTTTTGAGTTAGAGTGGATACATACATTGCACAGACACACAGACAGACACACAGACGGACAGACAGACATACAGACACACATACAGACAGACACGCAAGCAGACACATACACAGACGTCATGTTAAAAATAGTTTTTTCGTATTCTAGAGGTCTCGAAACGTGTAAATTCGTCGAAAACTCAGTTGCGATTTTCGACATGATTCCAATACTTTCCTTATACATTACCATGTATTGCAGGGAAAGTAAAAAATCTGATGTGAGCAGCACATGACTTTCCCTGCAGACTTATATTAAAGTTCTCTTTATTTTAATTAAATTTATTTCACTTTTAATTCAATTTTCGTTCTCATTCGATAACCGGACTTATTTTCAAAGGTGGCGTAGGGAAAGTACGAAAAACTAAAATATCTGGAGAACGGCTAGTCCTAGTGTAATGGGGTTGGTCTTATTCCTTTCATCGTTAAAAATTACGTATTAAACCAGCATTTAATGGATATATTTGAGTATACCCAGTTTTTTATTTTAGATTTTGGCAATTTTTGCGGGCCATTTTGCAAAAAAAAGCTGGTTATTTTTTTCTGAATCATACCAAAATCTAATCAGCACCAGGGTGACCTATACGTAACTCATCTACCGAATTTTGTGAAATTCGGTCCATTAGTTTTTCAGCTACAGTGGATACAAGCTTTTGCGGGCCATTTCACAAAAAAGGCGGGTTCTTTTATTCTGAATCGTACCCAAAACTAATCAGCACCAGCCCCGCCCACAAGTGACTTACCTACAAAATTTTGTGAAATTCGGTCCATTAGTTTTTTAGTTAGAGTAGATACAATATCTGCACAGACAGACAGACACACAGACACACAGACAGACACACAGACACACACACAGACGTCACGCTAAAAATGGTTTTTTCGTATTCTAGAGGTCTTGAAACGTGTAGATCCGTCGAAAACTCGAGTTGTGATTTTCGGCATGATTCCAATACTTTCCCTATACATTACCATGTATTGCAGGGAAAGTAAAAAAATGTTACGTTTGTTAAAATTTGTCACATCTACTATTATGATCCGAGGTGTGCATTTTATGTATCCCCAGTAGGATTTGCCTACTTCTTTCCATAATGCGGATCTATGTGTCAATTTGTTCTGAACATTAATACTGGAAATACTATAGAACGTTTGTTGCCAGGCATTTTTCTGGCGCGTGAAGTTTTCTCTTGAGCTGTAGAAATATATATAGGGCTGGTATCAAGTAGATATGGGCATGCATGTATCTAACAGATACATGCGTCTAAAATTCTTAAAAATCTTCTGACCACGAGGAAGGATGACCTTGATTTTTATGGGATTTGCTGGTATGGCCACGTGCTATATAGGAATATCGTTCAAGTGATTTTTGTTCCTGAAATTCGCGCACCGGATTGCGTTGCTGTTTTCGCACGTTATATTATTTTCTCTACAGTAGAATTCGAAATTTTTTTTGTTGCATTTACTACTACAAACATATGAATCGAGAGCGATGTTTAGATCTAAGCAACTCTAAAGACTTAGATATAGTTCGTAACATATTAGGAAACAAATAATTATAAAGTACAGATGTGTTGTTGTCGTTACATATAGCTTTATTGGAAATCAATCCATTACATAACTGGCATCTCACAATGATACAAAGGTCGAAAACAATCAAATAAATTAACTAAACACAAAACAAAAGTATTACAAATTAATGAGAGATACCATAGCCGTTAGCTGGTACTCATTTAGCACCACCCAGGAGGCACGTGTGACTTTAGGTGGGTCATAGACGCGAGTAACATTACCAGGAAAACATTGTAGTAAAATAATTCAATATGACGACACATAAATACATAAATATAACAAGCAAATTTAAAATAATGATATAATAAATATTCCAAAGAGATCAATGGCATCATAAAACATATTATTGGAATTAAAGTTAAGAATTAGAAAACGTAAATTATACTGAAACGAACCATATTGCACAAATTATGAATAATTATTAGTGAATTTAAAAGATCAATTTAGTGTAACAAACATAAATATATATGTAGAGATCTTTATGATGCGGATTATGAATTTAAAATAACTGCAACACAGACAATTTGCAGAGATAATTTATTGTTATTTATGCAAATCTTTCAAATACATTTCAGAAGAAGCCAATTCGCGTGGTTGACCAGATCTATTGAATGGCGGACTTTGAGATTTGATAAACAGAATGTAAAAGAAAAGTTCTGCAGTAAATCAGCAAGTGTTCTGTTAGTTCGGCATATGCTGTGATAAGTGCCATATCAATTTCATCAACAAAAACTTCAGCTTTAGTGATAGGAAAACCATCTCAATTAAAACGGAAGCTTATCTTCAAGATTAAAGGTGTTAGCATACCAAGACCAAACCAAATCAAGTATCTCGGAATTATAATTGATAAACATCTATCGTGGATTCCCCACATAGAAAACCTGCGAACAAAGATTGGCTGTCAAATTCATAATGTCAGAAGACTAGCACCATCGAGGTGGGGCATAAATTCTAAGATCTTAAAAACATGGTATCTATCAGTGACAGAAAGGATCATGTGCTATGCTGCAAGTAGTTGGGCCCTAAACTTGAACATCCATGCAAAAAGAAAACTAGAATCAGTTCAAAGGATTGCTCTTCTACAGATTTCAAGGGCTTATCGCACAACATCTACAGTAGCGCTACAAGTGCTTACCGGTATCCCCCCTATAACGTTGACAGCGCAAAAAGAAGCCATCATAGCGCAAGTAACACGCCTGAGACAAACAGTAGAGTGGAATAATCTTTATTATGATCACAAAGATTACGAACAAAAAAAGGTTACTTGGTTAACGGACCCAGCAGCAGGTAATATCCGCTTACACTTTGCTAAGTCATCACAAGAAATATCTAATTACATAAATATTTATACAGATGGCTCTAGAACTGATTCTGGAACAGCATCAGCCTACTGTGCTTTTTACGATGGCATGTGTGTTCATAAGTGGTCAACTCGTCTGCACTATGAAAATAGCGTCTTCCAGGTAGAGCTGCTCGCAATAAAGGAAGCTGTATTTTGGGCTACCAAAAGTTTGCATAAGAATATCATTATTTACTCTGACAGTCTATCGAGCATCGAAACTCTTAAACAATATCAAACGAAGAATCCAATAGCTCATCAAATTGTAACTATCATAACCAACAGCATCCATCAAAAGTTTTTTATAGGATGGGTTAAAGGTCACTCGGGTGTTCTGGGAAATGAAGTTGCAGACTGTTTAGCTTTTGAGGCGACGTCAGATATCTCTGTTCAGAGTACAAACTTACCATATCCCTGTTCATCGCTGAGGTCACATCTGAATATTAATACCATAAAAGAGTGGCAACAGCAGTGGAATGAGAGTGAGAAAGGAAGAGAAACATTCAACTATTTTCCCAGAGTATCTCAAGAGCAACTGATTTGCAGCAGAGAATTGGTACAGTTTTTCTCAGGGCATGGCTGTTTCCCAACCTATCTTTACAAAATCCAAAAGAAAGACACCGAAAACTGTATTTGTGGTGAAATAGGATCTCCGAAACATTTTGTATTTGATTGCGAACTTACAAAGAACTATCACCTTAAAAGGCCCAGTAGACAACATATGCCAATATTTGCCGAAAACCTTCTGGGTAATAGCTGGGCTAAACAGAGAATAAAAACTATAATTCAATTCCTAGAGGAAAACGAACATATCCTGTGAATTATTACTGGTAACCACCACACATTAGCTCACTGTTTATTGCATATTTATCTATAGTACTTCTAAATCTTTTTATAATTACTGCAATCAAATTAATTTTAAATTCACATTTGGTTTAATCATTGTATGTATCAATATAGTATTGAAAGCCATGGTAATCTCTGAGATTTGTATGTAAATGTTGTATATATAGTTTTGTATGTATGTTTGCATAAATAGTTTTGTATATATGTATATATATGTATATATCTTTGAAAATTATTCGTTTGATTTTGTATATGTAATAACCAATTTTAGAAATATTTTTATATATATAGTTGCTAACCAATTTTAGAAATATTTTTATATATATAGTTGCTCCCATTTGAAACAGTTCTGCACATAAGAATTAATGGATGTGAAATATTTGTGAAATACTATCTGTATCTAGTATAGACAAGCATATTGTATATAATTGTTTATCAATTTTATCTTGGCATTAAGTTTTAATTTCTGGTTTTGGCAGATATTCCTCCACCATAGGCTGTAATTACTGCAAACTTTCGGGTCGGTGCCTATAGGTGGTTAATCTGTTAATCTGATAAGTGCCATGAAATCGGCCATTTGGTTACATTACGAAGTGTGTGTAGATCATAAGGTATGCCTGTCTTTTGTATCGTAAATAACTTCATCAGTTAGTACATGTTCGGTTGAGATTCAGTAGTTATAAGATAAATATATTAGTAGATTACAAAGTACGCTTTAGGTAAATTTTGTCCATCGTGTAGGTTTCAAATACTAAGAATATGGCTTGCTTTGTAATTTTATTAACACTTTACAATAAAGTTGAAAAGTGTTTATGACTTTGTTCATTCTGTCTGTCTGTCTGTCTGTCCGTTAACACGATAACTGCCGTAAAAATGACTTAATCAAAATGAAATTTTAGTATGTTATTCAAAAGGTCTGTAGAACCTATGGGAATATAAATGAATAATATCACCCAATTAGCTTTGGATTGAACCCGGATTGAAAAAATGAAATACATTGAGCCCTATGGGACCTAATTTTTCAAGCATTTTTTAAGCGGATTTAAAATTCACAAATTGCTTCGAAAATGTTAGGTAATATTCAAATTGTTCCATAAAATATATAAAAAAAATTCAGCGAAATATATTCAGCAGTTTTTTAAGTAAAAATTAAAATAATAATAACACCTCTTATATAAAGCGATCACGCGACCATGATATGAAAATATCACGTGACCTACTTCAAAATGGTATATGGTATCCATCTTGTCTCAAAATCGTGATCTTTAAAGTTCTTTTTAATTCATATTGAGTGTTGTATCCGTCGTAAAACCACTTTATTTCTGCTTAAATTCTGTGCATCAACATACTGAAACAACGAAATTACAATATATTTGAGTTTAAATGCTCACCCAAATTTGAATATTTCTACAACGAAGCCTATTTTTCACCTATGTAAAATGTAAACAGCAAAATATGTAGAATGAGTTGTATTAGAAGTGCTGTATTTCTTTAACACAAAATCATTTAGTCCATGGAGTATGCGTAGCTGATATGATTGAAATATTCATTGATTTTATAAAAAGAAAAGGACGATGTTTTTCGATGAAGTTTCACGCATAGAGTTTAATTACTTGTAGCTCCATGGTCTTAATTTTTAAATAAAATAAATTATTATAGTATTGTGATGAATAACATGAATGGAAAATTATTTATGAATGAAATGCTGCTTTTATAGAGAGAGCCATGCGTGCTATTTTTTCTATGACGTCATTTGAATGAATTGCAGTTGTTTTCGATGAAGTTTTCAAATATAATAAATTATTGTATTATTATGATAATTCTAAAAATATTTCCGAGGAATGTATCACATTTTAGAGATGTTTAAACCAGGCAATTTATATTTCAATGCCGTCATTTGAATGAAGTTCATTTTTTTCGATGAAGGTTTAAGTTTTAAAAGATAATAAATTAATGTAGTATTGTGATAAGTTTTAAAATATTACCGAGGAATGTATTGCATTTTAGACATGTTTAAATAAAATTGCATTGAAGTTGGAATGTGTTTCATAATCAATGCCTTAAGCATGATTGATCTTTCTTGTTGTATAGAAATTTTGTATGTTTTGAATGCAACTATGGTTTGTGTTTCCACCAAAGTGTTATTAATAAATATTTTAATATTTTAATTATCATTTTAGCGAACATTTCGTAGTAAATATTCATTAGTGAACATTTCGTCAAATCTTAGTCGTTAGGCAAATCGACGTTTATCTCAGGCGAAAGTTCAATTTGAGATTAAGGTTTAATCACAAGTCCGAACCTGAGTAGACTATAACTTCACAAATTGTGAATGAAACACACGAAGATGATCCGAGAAAATATGTCATTCCATTTCAAATATAGCGTCAGTAAATTTTGTAACTAAAACACTGTTAAAAGATATATTTGAATAAGTTAGTTTGCGAATTCATTGCAGATGAAGCTACGATGTCTATTTGGACCGTGCGTAAATTTGAAAAAGATGTACTTTCAGAATCTATAACAAACATTAATTGCATATGATATATGATTGCGATTTTATTATTGCAATTTCATCTATGTTATTGAAATACTTATATTTGTAATTAAGACTTTTTCTCAATCTATATAAATAAAATTGAAAATCTGTCTGTCTGTCTGTCTGTCTGTCTGTTTGTCCCGTCATCACGGGAGAACGGCTGAACCGAATTTGATGAAATTTTGAGGATAGCCCAAAAATAGCCCCACTTAAAATTTAGTCCATGTTTGGAGTTTCCACATCCAATGGTTCTCGAGATATTAGTGAAAAACGAATATTTCGTTTGTCTCATCATCACGAGAGAACGGCTGAATCGAATTTAATGAAATTTTGAGAGTAGCCTTGAAATAGCCCCCCATCAATTTTTTCCAAGTTTTGAGTTTCTAATACCAGTGGTTGTCGAGATATTAATGAAAAACGGAACTTTATCCTAGGACTTCTACTCTCTAACTCCGTGGTTTATCCAAACGGAAAGGATGAAAATCGTTTGTTTAAAACGTCAACGTGAATTAAAACTTCATTTCTGAGCTTAGTGCAGGATTTTTGCAGTAGTTAGTCACTATCTGAAAGCATGAATTGTTTGAAACATGAATTTAAATGGAAAATCTAACTCCATGGTTTATGTTTCACAATCATTTACTAAACAATGAAAAGTATAAGGAAATCAAAATGGTTATTATTTTTGCATTTTATGGGGAAGAGATCAAAATGGTTTATTTAATTTCGCAGTTTCTGAGGAAGATTCTTTCTTATATTATGTTGCTCAGCAACGCAATTAAATTAAATGTGTTTGTTAATATTTGTTATTATTTTTTCTATTTGAATAATAAATAAATAGATGTAAAAATATATTTTGTAAATGAACGGTTTGATTGTTCTTTTAATTATATTAATTACGGACTGTGTACATCACTTTCCTTTATTTTGACAAAGAGTTTTCAAGCTTATATATTGTGTTTAGCTAATAAACTCATATATTGTGATTAGACAATAAATTTATTTAGCCGATTGTTGAAACAGAAAAAGAGTAGAACGGGTATATTTTCTAATGTAGTTTCATTGTTTTCATTTAGTGTATGCAAACGGGATAGGCTGTTTTATTCTTCAGATCTGCAAATTCAGAGCTATGAATTTCGAGGAATATCGCTAACTTGGCAACTTTTCTTAAACGTTACCAAATTGACGGGAATGTCGATAAATTGATAAAAACGACGCAAATCAATTAAATTAAATTTGTTTTCTCAGAAGAGAGTACTGAAATGATGTTTAGGTAGCATTTGTCGGCCAGTCCATCCATCCTACTTAGTAACACATTTAGCGAATTTTTAAAATGTCACCAAATTGATAAAATGTTTGCAAATCCATAAAAATATAATAAAATTGATAACATTGCGCTTAATAAATACAATTAATTATGTTTTGTTAGGGCATAGTATTATGATGATTATTCGTCAATGTGTCGCAAAATGGTTCTACAGTCCCACTTGGTGATAAATTTGGCGACGTTTTAAATTGTCGCTAAATTGACGAAAATGTCGCCAAACCTTCCATGGAGATAGAATTATTCAAACGATAAGATTCCCAACAATTCATTTGAAACAAATGATGTCATGTCGTTTAGCAACGGATGTAAATCGAATGTGTTTATGCGGCATACGATTTTTATTAAATCTTTTCCGATTTGAATAACAAAGATATGTATATAAATTAAATTTCATTGACATTGCATTGTTGACTGGATAATATCAATTACGGTCTACAGATTTAAACATTATTATTATTGGTATTTTCGTGGACTGTTGATTCAGGGAATGATTGATATTTTCATATTAATTCTATGGCATTGTTTTATTATGACAAAAATTGTTAAAACTCACATATTGTACGTTGTGCGAGTAATCTTCTATAAATGCACGGGTTATCTTCTAATCTACGAGAATATAAGTAGTACAGGTATATAGGCATATATTTTGATATATATTGGCATATGTTGGAATCAATTACGACATTCTGGTATAAAGATTAGGGGGATAATTGAAATTTTCAATTTATTATGTCATCTGTTTTATTTCGGCAAAGATTTTTTCGACTCATATTGTAATAAGGGTAATCTTCTACTAACATACAGGCATATTTTCTAATCTGCGACAATATAAGTAGTACGGGGATATATATATATGTGTATATATATTCCCCTATAATTTTAGTGCTTTCATTCTGTCATATATTGGAATCAATTACGTATTTATTGATATTTTCAATTTATACATGTAATCTACTAATACAGGTTATATCTTCTAATATTCGAATATATAAATACTACGGGGTCCCATACAATTTTAACACTGTTATTTTGAATATATTGATTCAATTTCATATTTTTTGTATATTTGCTTTCGAAAGAGGCCAGGATGTTTTATTGTTCAGATCTGCCCATGAAGATAATTTTGCATGATGAGAACAGATATTCATAAACTTCTCTTTGAGAGCAATAAATTTAATATTTTAACATAATTTGAATATGATTCTGAATTATAAGTGTCTTTATATTATATACTCCGTACGAAGAACGGGTATGCTGCTAGTAACATATATAAAAATCTGATGTAGGCAGCCCATGACTGTCTCTACAGACTTATATCCACGTTATCTTTTTTAAATTAAATTTAAGTCACTTTTAAATCAATTTTCGTTCAAATTTGGTAACTGGGCTTATTTTTAAAGGTGGCGTGGAGGAAATACGAAAAAACTAAAATATCTCGGGAACGGTTAGTCCTAGTGCAATGGAACTGGTCTTATTCCTTTCATCGTTACAAATTATGTATCAAACAAGCATTTAGTGGATTTATTTGAGCATACGTAGTTATTTATTTTAGATTTTGACGATTTTGCGGGCTATTTTGTAAAAAAAGGCAGGTTTTTTTTTCCGAATCGTATCAAAATTTAATCAGCACCAGGGTAACTCACAAAAGACTTATCTACCGAATTTTGTGAAATTTGGTCCATTAGTTTTTCAGCTAGAGTGGATGCAAGCTTTTGCGGGTCATTTCGCAAAAAACGGCGTTTGTTTTATCCCGAATCATACCCAAAACTAATCAGCACCAGATTCGCCCACAAGTGACTTACCTAGCAAATTTATGAAATTCGGTCAAGCAGTTTTTTAGTTAGAGTGGATAAAAATCTGTACAGACAGACAGACATACACAGAGACACGCACACAGACGTCACGCTAAAAATAGTTTTTTTGTAATTTATAGGTCTCGAAACGCGTAGATCCCTCGAAAACTCGACTTGTGATTTTCGGTATGACTCCAATACTTTTCCTATACATTACCATGTATTGCAGGGACAGTAAAAATATAATTTCGAAAGGTCGAGATACTAGACATTAAGAAGGGAGAATCTGGTGTAAAAGTATATATAAAATATTATAATTTTAGATAAATAAATAATTATATATGATTAAAAGCGATTATGCACCTAATAGATACCGCGCGTCTTGCAATCCGTTTCGCGTTCGGCGGAAATTTAAGGAGTGGTATTAAGCCACACAAGTTGGAGATCTTGAATACGGTTGTCTTGCCATAGATATGGTTGTCTTGCCATGGATATGACTTACTGATGGCATTCGAGTTTGCTTGGCATTATAAACTATATAAGACAGCTTAGGAAAAACAAATGTTGAATAGAAAAATTGTTCATTTGCAAAGTAAAGAAGCTGATTGAGTCTAAGGATTCCAGGATTTTATGTAAGTGGAGTATAGATTATTAATATACTAGGTTTCCCTGCGGAGTAGATAATCAAGTATTGAATACAAATACCGGTTTCCAAAACTGACTAGATATTTAAGCAATCTCTGTGTATGATTTCATAGCCACTGAATAGAATGTAGTCTCTACTTATCTGGTTTCATAAAAATATTTATTTCACTTAAATCGGGACAGAATTTACTTTGAACTTTTTTTTATTTTTATACTTCGGTGGTCCACTGAATTATTCGGATATTCTTTATTCGGATTTCGGATTATTCGGATTTTCGAATAATTCGGATATTCGGATATTCGGTATTCAGATATTCGGAAAATCTTCGGATCTTCGGAAAATAATACCGGTATTCGTATATTCGGATATTCACCGAATAATTCGGAATCCACCGAAGTATAATAAATTAATTCAACTTTAAACAATTTTCATATATTACTCTAAATAATGTTTCGAAAATGTAAGAGGGAATGCTTTAACGGAAAGAACATATTTTCTTACTGTGGCATTTCAAGGATACTTTTAGATTAACGCAGCAGCGGAACTCTTTGACAAAATAAGCCAGTAGTCTCAAGGGCATTATTTCGCGAACAATGTACTGTGGACTTATGTGTCCTCTATATTGTGTAAAAGGAGTTAAGGTATCAAGCAAATTCAGATATCTGAAGAAAATCTTCTAAAGCATCTTACTATTTAAGGTGTGAAAGCCCAAGATGGTATACTCCTCTTATTCCAAAGCTTCTAATTGACCTAGCAACATGTGATATTTCTTTAATGCAGCATTCACTAATAAGTTTCAGAAAACTTCCGAAAAATTCAATATATTTTCAAATATTTTACAGATAATAATACTGAATTTTAAATAAAATGCAAGTCTGTTTACACAAAATTAATTTTATTCAAATGGCGCTATTGAAAGTACTATTTGTGAAGTCTTTACGGTACTTTGAAGTTACTGTTACGTCACAATTATAATATTTTGTTATTATAGAAACTAAATCATTTGATTATAGCATATTAAATTAGTTTTTTGAAATTGTTGCAACTAAAACAATACATTTTATTTTATAAGTCGTCTGCCTCGCTGTAAAATCGTCGAAATATAAATCCAATAATTTCGAAATAAAAATCGTCTGCTTCTCTATGTAAAATCAATGAATATTTCATTTATATCAGTTAGATTCCAGACTCCAGAGCAAAATGATTTTGCGTGAAAATAAATCAGCAATTTTATACAACTCATCTCACAAGAGCTTGATTTGTTTACGTTCTGTCTATTCTAGTTAAGAGTTAAAATTAGGCTTCGGTTTAGAAATAAAAAAAGTTTATTAATTATTTAAAATAAAAAAAATAGTATAATTGCGTTGGCACAGAATTTAGATACACAGATAATACCCCAAAATAAAGCTATTTTATGACAGATGCAGCACTAAATATAAATTTAAACGATCTTTAAATATCTACGGAAAACACATAGCGAAAAGAAATGGAAGTCATATTTTATTTGCAATGAATAAGGAGATCTTCACATATAATATGGATTTAATTGTTATTTCAACTTTTATTTTAAAAACTACTCTTCATATTTTGCTGAATAATAAAATAGTATGGCAAGCACATCAAATCATCAACATTTTAAAAATATAAAGACAACCAAAAATTGGCTATTATTAAAAATCTCCATGAAAAATCGCCATGTCCCATATCCAATCATTGTCATAAGTTACGCTGTTTAGAAAATATTAAAAATGGGGGTAGCAAATGTCACGCCTTTCTAGAAGCTAGCCTTTAGTTCTATCTTATCAGGGAGGGTAGAGTTTAACAGTTGCGCGTTTGTACTACCATGCTTCCTTCAGAACACCATAAATGCTATATGATTTCAGCTTCGAGATATGCTATTTAATGAGAAAAATACTTTGAAACGTCCCATTTTAAGTAAGTAAAGTATAACAGCTTTCTAAAAAAGACATATATATTCGCAAAGCTATTTTAAAAAATATAATAAATAAAGGTATCTTTGAATTAGATTTTAAACAGGGGAGGCTCAGCCTTTTAGCCCCAATGGACGCTACGCCACTGGTTGCATGCCATCTATAAGTTGAAGGGAATGGACGGCCATGTTGCTAATCACATGACTTATGATGAAAGTACGGCGGTGTTTGATTCCCTCATTCAACTGCTATCTGGCTCCCCATAGGGAGTACTGAATGTACATTTTAAAAATAGCTATATAATTATTAGAAAGCAAATTAACTGGAAATGATAGAACAAAGATTGTTTCGCGATCGTTTAAAGTCAGCAGTGTAGCAAAAAAGCGAAATTCCCAAGTTAGCAATGTCGGGGGTTTGATTCCGTATACCAAACCTGCTAAGACAGCATCATAGCTTTGAGATAAACATGCCTCCATCTGAAGGCACTTAATAGTGCCCTATGAGTGATCGCTAGAGTATACTTAATTTTCCATTTTATTTTATTTGTATACAGCCCCCATAATACTCTAATCCATATTAATCGAATAATCTTCTATAAACAGACAGTGCTAAACAAATAACAGCGTAAAACAAATATATTTCACATAAAACTTATTGCATTTATGTGAGATCTAAAAATGTGTAAATATCAGAACTGATTTATTTCTATTTTATCTATATTTTTGCTATTTTATCTATACCACTAAAACCCTAATATATGCATGCCGAAGTAATGAGTGATGCACTCCCATTTGTTTTCAGCCATGATATTGACAAATAACCTAATAATATGGTGTTTAATATGCAATGAGGTACGCTGCAATGAGGTACTATTATGCATCTATCACATTTAAATAAAAGAAGGCATGCATTTCTTCAAGCGTTAGAAATTATTTTCGCAAATCTTCATAATCCATAATATATTTTTGATGAAAAAAAAGTTTGACAGCGAAACGCTCCTCATGCTGTTGCTTAAACTTTAAGCATTTTTGAAAAATTTAAATTTTACATTATGAGTTAAAAACATATTCCATGATGTTCTGCGTGTAAGGTGTATTACACGATGACTCGAATGCAAATGTTACGATTTCTCTCTATGGCAATTAATTTTTAGATTCATTAAGTACAAATATTACATTTATATCTATATATTTTGTAATTCGTATAGTTAGAATTTAAAATACGAACTATTTAAGGTTTAAGAGAGTGATATATATAATTTTTACTGGAAAAATCAATATTATTTATCAAACAATTATTGTAAATTGTAAATGTGTACACAACTTATAGTATAGTAACATGGTAGTTCGAATTTTGTTATTTAAAAAATATTATTAAAATAGTGGTTACGAAGCATATATTCATTAATTCACCAATCCGGTCGACTTTAAAGACTCGTTGCCGAGTTCCGAAATGAAATTATTTCTTACAGTTTTAAAAATTAGTAACTTACAAACAGAAACACAAGAACGTCGTTTTACAATATCAATGTTGACACCATTTTGTATGTAATGATATTGTAGTAAATTGAATACACTATTTAAAATGTAAGCACTATAAATCTAAATAGTATTAACAAGAAAGATCAATCATGCTTAAAGCATTGATTATGAAACACTCTCCAACTTCAATGCAATTTTATTTAAACATGTCTAAAATGCAATACATTCCTCGGTAATATTTTAAAACTTATCACAATACTACATTAATTTATTATATTTGAAACCTTAAACCTTCATCGAAAAAAAATAACTTCATTCAAATGACGGCATTAAAGTAAAAATTGCCTGGTTTAAACATCTCTAAAATGTGATACATTCCTCGGTAATAATTTTAGAATTATCATAATACTACGATAATTTATTATATTTGAAAACTTCATCGAAAACAACTGAAATTCATTCAAATGACGTCATAAAAAAATAACACGCCTGACTCTCTCTATAAAAGCAACATTTCATTCATAAATAATTCCCCCATTCATGTCATTCATCACAATACTATAATAATTTATTTTATTTAAAAATTAAGACCATTGAGCTACAAGCAAGTAAACTCTATGCGTAAAACTTCATCGAAAAATATCGTCCGTCTCTTTCTAAAATCAATGAATATTTCATTCACATCAGCTAAGCAGACTCCATGGACTAAATGATTTTGTGTTAAAGAATTACAGCGATTCTAATACAACTCATTCTACATATTTTGCTGTTTACATTTTACATAGGTGAAAAATAGGCTTAATAGTAGAAATAATCAAATTTGGAAGAGCATTTAAACTGAAATATATTGTCATTGCGTTGTGTCAGTATGTAGATGCACAGAATTTAGGCAAAAATAAAGTAGTTTTAGGACGGATACAACACTCAATATGAATTAAAAAGAACTTTAAAAATCACGATTTTGACACAAGATGGATGCCATATATCATTTTGAAGTGGGTCATGTGATCGTTTCATATCATGGACACGTGATCGCTTCATATAAGAGGTGTTATTATTATTTTAATTTTTATTTAAAAAACAACTGAATATATTTCGCTGAATTTTTTTTTATATATTTTATGGAACAATTTAAATATTGCCTAAAATTTTCGAAGCAATTTGTGAATTTTAAATCCGCTTAAAAAATGCTTGAAAAATTAGGTCCCATAGGGCTCAATGTATTCCATTTTTTCAACCCGGGTTCAATCCAAAACTAATTGGGTGATATTATTCATTTATATTCCCATAGGTCCTATAGACCGTCTGAACAACATACTAAAATTTCATTTTGATTAAGTCATTTTTACGGCAGTTATCGTGCTAACGGACAGACAGACAGACAGACAGACAGACAGAATGAACAAAGTCATAAACACTTTTCAACTTTGTTGTAAAGTGTTAAAAAGAAGTGCGCTGCATTTTGTTTTAATAAAATTTATAAAAATTTTAAATAACTGGAAATGATCTGAAGTGTGCATTTTACTTTGGAAATAAGGTGACTGGAGAATAGGTGATATTAATTCATGAGAAAGTGGAGTACAGATATTTTCAATTTACGGCTAGCATTTGACATTACAAGTGTTATTTCAATGTTATCCCCGTTGCTGTTAATTACATAACTATCTTAATTAAGTTATTAATGACAATAAAAATCAACACGATAAGCAAAACAGTTCGCTGTATAAGCTATAAACAAAACTACAATATGTTTCTGCCATCTACTAAGTCCAAGAAAATTAATAATTCTCCAACTCGCTTGTTTTACACATCTTGCACTCTTTGAATTCGAAATATACAAGAAAAACTATCCTAGTGTTTCAATATAGCATGTTAATGATATATAATAATTTGCAAGGCGATATAGTTTTTCACTTAATTTCCTTTACAAGTTGCATAGTATTTAATTGCATAGTGCACAATTAGAAAGGAAATGGAACTAGAAATTTAGAAACAGGCACGTGTTTCTATTAAAGGCTTTGAATAAACTAACCTTGCATTCCGAAACATTTTTTTATACTATAATAATTCGTCACGGACTTAAGTAGTGAAATTATTATAACCTAGCGTTAATTAATCATAAATAATAATTATTGAATAATTCTCTAACTATAATACTCCATTATAATAAAAGCGTATCCTACGCTTTTCAAGACATCCTGATCGATGTGGACTCATAGAAGCCCAATTCTCATTTAAGCCCAATTTAATAAGGATAATTTTATTTCTTAATGTATAAAAAAAAGAGTCATTGATGAAGTATGAAACGGCAGATTGTATAAGGTGAGACGTGTAATTAGTGCCATTACTGCACATACATGTCAATCATTTTTATTATTATTTATTACCCAAATCGTCCAGCTCGCCCAAAGAGTGTAGAGTATTTAAAAGTGACGGTTGAGAAAAATATTCACACACATACACAAAAAAAATACCACCAATGCACGAAGAATTACGTATTGGTTGTCATACATACATATTAATGCTAAACAAATTGTTAGCAAATAATATTAAATACGAAGAAGTGTATTATAGCCACCACTTACAGCGTCCATACCTTCCGAGTTAAATATAACGCACTTTAGCTACTAACTGATGAAAAACTTTCGTTTAAATTTCAAACACATAAATATGAAAATCTATTCTGCGAAAATGAATAAAAAATATCAAAATATCATGATATTTAAAAATATATAGACTTAGACCATATAAATATTTAAGTTTAAAACATAACTGTGCGCACAAATAATAAATAAACTAGATCACGACGCCAAATGCTTACGTAGGACGTAGTAAGTAGGCTTGCATTTCGAAAATCCTTGCATTTCCCTATTTAATGTGAATGAGCCTAGACATGAACAAATGAAGCTTCACTATGCCGTGCTAACAATAAAATGGCTAAATGATAGAATTCAGTATGTAGAACAAGTATTGTAGAGCAAATATGTTTTTATCTATTAATATTTAAAAATGTTCTCTGTATATTAAGAAAAACGTTGCTGACGTAGCCGCCGCTGTTTGACAAATTTTTCGTTTTTCGAGATTCTTTGCTTCGTACCATAAAAACTATTGCAAAGAAAAATATGAAATTTGGTTCACTTGTAGAAAAACTTTGGGAAATACGCTGAAATGAACCGTTTTTAACACTTTACAACATAATTGAAAAGTGTTTATGACTTTGTTCATTCTGTCTGTCTGTCTGTCTGTCTGTCTGCCCGTTAGCACGCCAACTGCCGTAAAATAACTTTATCAAAATGAAATTTTAGTATGTTGTTCAGACGGTCTGTGAGACCTACGGGAATATAAATGAATAATATCACCCAATTAGTTTTGTATTGAACTGAGGTTGAAAAAATGAAATACATTGAACTCTATGGGACCTAATTCTTCAAACATTTTTTAAGCGGATTTAAAATTCACAAATTGCTTCGAAAATTTTAAGTAATATTCAAATTATTCCATAAAATACATAAAAAAATTTCAGCAAAATATATTCAGTAGTTTTTTAAATAAAATTTAAAATATTAATTGCACCTCTTATATGAAGCGATCATGTGACCATGATATGAAAAGATCACGTGACCCACTTCAAAATAAAATATGGCATCCATCTTGTCTCAAAAATCGTGATTTTTAAAGTTCATAAGTTCACATTGAACCCTATAAGACTTAATTTTTCAAACATTTTTAAGCATATTTAAAACTCACAAATTGATTCCAAAGTTTTAGGAAATATTCAAATTATCCCATAAAATATATAGAAAAAATTTCAGCAAAATATATTCGGTAGTATTTTAAATAAAAAATAAAATAATAATTACACACGTTATATGAAGAGACCACGTGACTATTATATGGAGAGATCACGTGACCCGCTTCAAAATAAAATAGGGTATCCATCTTGTGCCAAAATCGTGATTTTTAAAGTTCTTTTTTTATTCATATTTAGTGTTGTATAAGTCCTAAAGCCGATTTATTTTTGCTTAAATTCTGTGCATCTACATCCTGACACAACGCAATCACAATATATTTGAGATTAAATGATCACCGAACTTTAATTATTTCTACAGAGAAAAATAATTTTCCCTTATGGAGAATGTAAACACCAAAACATGTGGAATGAGTTGTATAAGAATTGCTGCATTTCTTTAACGCAAAATTATTTAGCTCATTGAATCTGCAATATAGCTGATATGAATGAAACATTCATTGTTTTTCCACACAGAATCAGACGATTTTTTCGATGAAGTTTTAAGCACAGAGTTAAATTACTTGAATCTCCATGGTTTTAAGTTTTTAAATAAAATAAATTATTATAGTGTTGTGATGAATAGAATAAATGAACACAAAAATATGAATAAAATGCTGGTTTTATACAGAGAGCCAGGCGATTTATATTTTGATGACGTCATTTGAATAAAGTTCATTTGTTTTCGAAGAATTTTCAAATATAATAAATTATTGTAGTCCTGTGATAATTTTAAAAATATTACCGAGGAATATATCGCATTTGAGATCTTTAAATAAAATTGCAATGAAGTTGGAAAGTGTTTCATGATCAATGCTTTATGCATGACTGAGCTTTCCTGTTTGATTTATATTCCAGTTTAAGAAATATTTAAAGTCAAATTTAGAGATAAAATATTTGAGCTGCTAGTTCGCGTCCTGGATAGACTAACAATTGCAGGACCACGAATGTTTTCAGGCAGGTACCTACATGGATGATATTTTGCAAAACGGGGCCCCTTTTTTAACACTTTACAACATAGTTGAAGGGAGTTTATGACTTTGTTCATTCATTCTGTCTGTCTGTCTGTCTGTCCGTTCGCACGATAACTGCCGTAAAAATGACTTTATCAAAATGAAATTTTAGTATGTTGCTCAGACGGTTTGTGGAACTTATGGGAATATAAATGAATAATATCACCCAATTAGTCTTGAATTGAACCCGGGTTGAAAAAATGAAATACATTGAACCCTATGGGACCTATTTTTTCAAACATTTTTTAAGCGAATTTAAAATTCACAAATTGCTTCGAAATGTTTAAGAAATAATTAAATTCTGCCATAAAATATATAAAAAAATGTATTCGGTAGTTTTTTAAATAAAAATTTAAATAATAATTCCACCCACATTATATGAAAAGATCGGGTGACCCACTTCAAAATAAAATATGGCTGTCATCTTATGTAAAAATCGTGATTTTAAAAGTTCTTTTTAATATATATTTAGTGTTGCATACGTCTTAAAACCGCTTTATTTTTTATTTTTTCTGCACACCTATATACTGCGTCAACGGAATTGCAGTATTTTGGAGTTTAAATGATCATCAAACTTTGATCATTTCTACAACGAAGCCTGACTCTTACGTATGGAAAATATAAATACATCACGCCGTAAGATGAGTTGTATAAGAATTGCTGAATTTCTTTAATGCAAAATTTTGTAGCTCTGGAGTCTATAGCTGATATGAATGAAATATTAATTGATTTTTCATAAAGAAGCAGACGATTCCATATTAATGCCTTTTTGATGCAGTGTTAAGCATGGAGTAAGAAAATAATTTTACCTCTATGATTTTATGCCAAGTAAAATAAATTATTATAGTATTGAGATAATTTTAAAAATATCGCAGCTGAATGAAAGGAATGGAAAAAACTTATGAATTAAATATTCTCTGCTTGTATATAGAGAGCCAGGCGATTTATATTTCGAACATGTTATTTGAATAAAGTTAATTTGTTTTCGATGAAGTTTTCAAATATAATAAGATATTGTTGTATTGTGATAATATTAAAGATATCACCGCTGAATGTATCGTATTCTAGAAATGTTTAAATAACATTGCATTTCAGTTGGAAAGTGTTTCATAATCAATGCTTTATGCTTGATTGATCTTTCTTGTTTAATTTCGATGTAGTTCTTGAGATATTTTACTTTTTATGCACTTCTGAAGTGAATTCTTTTTCGTATCGGCACGTCTGGAGATTTCTGCGTCTCATACCGCAAAAACTATAGTATACAAAATTATGAAATTTGGTACATTTATTGAAAAATAATAGTGTAACCCGATGAAATAAAAACGATAATTAATAATTTGTTGATTTAAACTTTAGTTTGGCATGAAATAGCCCGCGAATTGAACTCAGAATGAAGGAATTTAGTTTTTGGATTCCCTGGGCTAAGAAAAATCCCTGTTTTTTCTTCCTGCGGAAAATACGTAGGGATAGTAAAAGAAATTTTTGAAAGTAGAATATTTAGGATGTGAAGTGAGCTAGCTCTTCGAGCGCAATGAGTAGGAGGTGAAGCCTTCTGATGGGGGTTGACAAAGCGAAGCCAGCAAGGGACGGAGCCGCCTAATCCTTTAAAATTTTATCCTTTCACTTATCTTTTGCCACACTAGGTGACGCTATCATACTATATTGTGTAGTTTAGCCATTTTGCTCTTTAGTCCTTGCACGACATGGTTGTTAAAAGCTATAATTTGGTGTACAGGCCACGGTTTGTTGGCACTGGAGATATAAATTAAAATATTTATGAAAATCACATCTACTTACTGTACTTAATTGCACAAAATTTAATGATTTAATTCATTGTTTTGTGATTCATTCATATGAATAGTTATAAGAATATTTATATGATCATTCATATGAATATTTACTGTACAAATCAGACAACAAAAGAACTTCTCATTCCTAATACATTCGGACCCTGTTTATATGAGAGAGGTGTAAAACATGCCCGTGTAATCAGAAAAAAAAAACAAATATTGAAATTCCTATGGATTGCGAAGCTATTTACTACTAAAAGTAATTCGGGACACGATAACGAAGTTCGCCTGTATTTTAAACATGCATTTAAGCTGTACTTGTTTGTATTATTTAGGTAGAATATTAAAAAATAATTAAGTGTACGCAATCAGAATTATTGCGCAAATAAAGTCATAAAATACAAATGATGTCTTCTATGAGAAATTGTTAAAAGCGTGAGTCAAATGAGTATAAAGTGAAATAAAATCCTTTAAATACGAAACTGATATTACCACTAAGTGCTGCGCAATGAACATAAATCAAAAGAAAAAAGAGCAAATAAAAATAATCAATAGGAAACTGAGAAATAAAAGAATCAAGTTAGGAAGGATAATTCCAAAACTACGGCGGTATAAATAAAAGTGAAAAACAATTAATATTTAATGAGATAGAATTTATACATAACTTTAGCAAAATGTGACTATAGCAGCAGTAGAAGAAAAACAGACAAATTTTGATGACGAAGAGATAAGGAACATTGATTTAACAAAATAAATTATGAAAATTAAATAATAAGAAACCAAAATAGAAATAAAGAAAGAGGTTATTATTAAATAATAAGAAACTAAAATAGAAATAAAGAAAGAGGTTATTATTAAGTAATAAGAAACTAAAATAGAAATAAAGAAAGAGGTTACTAATAAATAATAAAAATCTTAATTTTTTATGATTAGAATGTCTGAAAAGATCAAATAGTACCTCCATCTGAAAAAAATAGCATGCGACTTTAAACGTTGTTTATATTGCACAATGTCAGATTTAATTTTTCCAAATACACGTTAATTTCTATAAACTATTTATAAAATGCAAAAGAAACGATGAATTACTCTATAAAAAGTGCATTTGAAGGATTTCGAAAATTGCAGAAACTTTTGAATACATTATGATTGTTATTTTTTAAAAAATTTGGCCCCATTTAAAAATTAAGGTAACATACCACATATAAAAAATGAACACTGAACACTTCTCTCTACAACATAACATTATTTAAATCATGCATGGAATGTTATTATCGTTACTTTATAAAGGTATTTCCTTAATGTAATTCATCATAAGAAGGTACAATTTCCCACTACATATCTTTCTCAAAGTACTCACATCTTAAATTCATTTATGCAATGAATTAAATACGAGAAGAAATGAAATGAGCAAAAATTATATGGATACACATTACTACTCAAAGATTCTCCGTTTCAGTTCAGCAGTGGGTTTTGTTACCAACATTTAGTCACGCACGTTAGTATTTAGGTATTACGACAAAGCATTAATCAATCATGAAAAACAAGTCACGAAACTGTATTACCGTTCATTACATATATATTATGCTTTTTTTCCCTAAATCATCGTCATCTCAGCATACTGATATGCATATTAAGGTGTGCGGCAGAGCACAATCCAAGTTCTGTTCAAAAATTAACCGTACAATGTTGAAAGCTCCAATGAACACCTTTTACACGAGTCCTCAAATAGAACCCCACCCCCATCCCACCCCCCTTCCGATATGAGAAACTAAAAGGAGTAGAATTATAATTTTGGAATTTTCTGATAGGAGGGCATGATGAGATATTAGTTTGGCTTATTTTGCTCCAGCTCCAATATTTTACTTTCCTTGCAATACATGGTAAAGCATAGGGAAAGTATTGGAATCATGCCGAAAATCGCCACTCGAGTTTTCGACGGATCTACACGTTTCGAGACGTCAAGAATACTAAAAAACTATTTTTAGCGTGACATCTGTGTGTCTATCTGTCTGTGTGTGCAGATATTGTATCCACTCTAACTAAAAAACTAATGGATCGAATTTCATAAAATTTAATAGGTAAGTCACTTGTGGACGAATCTGGTGCTGATTAGTTCTCGGTACGATTCGGGATAAAAAATTCGCCTTTTTAGCGAAATGGCCCGCAAAAGCTTGTATCCACTCTAGCTGAAAAACTAATGGACCGAATTTCACAAAATTCGCTATATAAGTCACTTGTGGAACACTCTCGTGCTGATTAGGTTTTAGTATGATTCGGGAAAAATAACCTGTTTTTTTGCAAAATGGCTCGCAAAAATCGTCAAAATATAAAATAAAAAACTACGTATGCTCAAATATATCCATTAAATGCTTGTTTAATACGTAATTTTTAACGAAGAAAATAATAAGACCAACCCCATTATATTAGGATAAGCCGTTCTTGAGATATTTTAGTTTTTTTGTATTTCCTCTACGCCACCTTTGAAAATAAGTCCAGTTGTCAAATGAGAACGAAAATTGAATTAAAAGTGAATTAAATTTAATTAAAATAAAGAGAACATGAATCTGCAGAGAAAGTTATGTGCTGCCCACATCAGATTATTATATCAGTGCTTCAAAGATAATGCATTTTGTTTTTCTATGCAATTTCTACTTCTGCACCTAAACTCTATAGCTGACTAATGAAGTTTGAAATTTCCTTACTCTTCAGTTTTTATGGTTCCTCATCAAATTGAAGCTGGATCATTCCATCTAAAATCACCCCAAAAATAATATTTGGTTGCATGACCATTTTTGAAATTTTTTATATTTTGCACAAATGTTCCTATATATTTCAGCAGATGACAAACTATTTCTAAAAACTTTTCATCTAGTTCGTTTATTTGGTACAGCCATTTTTTCAACATGGCGGAATCAAAATTTGATGAATTTTAAGGTTCACGCATATTTTAATGTCTTGGAACTCCAAAGAGTTAGATACTTGGAATAAAAACTATTTTACTGGCCTTAAAGTGGTCTCAATTTCATGTTATTGTAAAGTTTGTGTAACTGCAACATTAGTGGCTGAAATTTAGCGTTGAAATTCAGCATCAGTTTAACTAAAACAATCAGTTTTTAGGCTTTTTAAAAATAATGAAGGGCACAATTTTAAATCTTCAAATATTCACCATATCTTACCCTACTCCCAATGTCTCTGCTGGGGAAATTTCAAGATTGAGAACATTCCCTTTTTTATTTTATAAAGTCCCTAACATGGCGACTTTTTCATATTTACAAATATTTAAGCTTCAATATCTCTGGTGAGGGAACCGAGAAAAATCTGAAACTTGCTGATAATCAAGTACTACATAATAACTAATTGTAGTAAAAATTTGGGGTTTGAGACTTTGCCGGTTTTATTGATATGGAGCAATGAGCAAGTCCTAAGAGTAACAAATCTTAAGTTTCATTTATCCATAAATTTTGATACTTTTCATTAAAAATAGTCATTGTGCAGTCATGATATTTCATTACAGAATTTGTCAGTAATCTGATAGCTTTGTTATATAGGCGTATGAAGTTCCAAAGGCCTGTGTTTTCTCAATACTTTTGATAGAGGAATCCATTATACATTGGAGATGCCTTTTGGACAGAAATTTTTGGACCTGGTGGCTTGAAGATTGCAGATATAGGTCTTCATTTCCAAAACACATTTTTACAATTTCAGTACTCCACTACTGTTTATCATAAATACAAGTTACTACTGGGATATTTACATATTCCAAAGATATAGATGTTTGGAACATCTTATGCCGGATTTTCTGAGAGGTAAAAATCTGAACTTTTCTCTCATTTGAGGTACAAATTTACTTGTTTCAAATCCAGGTTTCAACAGGTTCTCATTTAATTTTACTTCCCCGTTAAACCAAAAATGGAGGGTATTTCTTTAATGTAAGGTTAAGTAAAATTTCTTTGATACTAACTAATGTCAAGGCGCCAAACAGACAAAGCGACAACTGCATCAAAATTGTCAAGCAGGAAAAGGGGGACGACGCCAACTGACAAAGTACTAAAAATCAGATCGGCTTCAAAAAACGGATCGACACAGAAAAAGAAGGTAGCTCGATCTGCAAGTAAGTTATGGCCCAAAGATAGTACATTGCATTTAAACACCAGATGTGTGCAATAACCATTTCCTTGTCTGGAAGAATTAGATTCCAGATGGTAGCAATGAAATAAATACACAAGGGTGGAACACATGAAATAAAATTCACTAATTTAAATCAACCAAAATTATTTATTAAAGTTTATATATTCTTATTAAGTCATTAATGCAACATAATTAACAATCAAAAATCTCTTAATATTTCTTAACCTTTTTTGGTTAAAGCAAAATCAAAATTCAATTTATCAAACACATTTCTCTAATTCTTATAGAATGATGTTAATAATCAAAATTAAAGGACACTTAATAATAATAATATAAATTTTTATGATTTCCATTCCGTTCCTGTATAATCTTAAAATTTCTATCTCTGATGCTCATTCTTCAGAGATTTAAAATGTTTCTTTAATCTTTACCTCACATTCCAAAATTTAGAATCACGACAAAAGTTCTGCAAAGATCACAGATTCATCAAGGGAGGGGGGGATTCTTCCCAAAAGCTCGCTCAATAGAACTGTATCCAAGGTGTTTTGATTCTGGCTTTACAAGTATCAACATAGCGCAGGGGTCTACTATTGTAGCAACATCGACAAGAGAAAGGAATCCTCTAAAATAAAATAAAAAAATTAGTAATTTGAAAAATAAAAATCAGCCGGTCTTCTATGTATCTTTCTGGATCTTCGAGGAATAGTTTCCTATGGAATACAATATTCCCACCGTTGAAAATAAGCCATTTCGGCCAAAGCCTTTGTCTTAATTTCTTAAGACATTCCAACATCCACCTTCTTTCGCCGCAATCCCGTTAAATAAGAGGGCGAAAAGCAAAAAGCGCACGAGGAGCTTCTCCTCAACCGCCGCTTCTTATTGGCGGAGAGAGGAGCAAACTTCCAAAGTTTCTCCAAGCCAGACGTGACGTCAACCCAAAAGGAGACAGCCACGCAACGAACACAGATTCCCAACAAACAGAAACGAAAATTTAACGTTAAGTCAATACGAACAAGGCTTAACACAGCACAGGCACAGGCACGAAGGAAAAGAGAGCTTTTCTCTCCAAAATCACACAAAGTTCATGACGCACAGAATGGCGACATGACACTAAGTATTAAGAAACGTGCAGCTCTTCGCATATTTTTTATTTAGACCAACAGCTAGGCATTAAGCTGTTAATCTTTACTTTTCGTTAATTACTGGCTATCTTGCATTTTTATATTTTAGTTTGTCAGTTAAATGAGTATATATATTCATTAGACAAAATTGATGAACCCTCTTCATTATCTATTTGCATGTTTTCTGTAAATGAATGCTCTAATATTTTTTCTTTTAGTTTGTCAATTAAATTAGTATATCTATTCATTACACAAAATAGATAAACCCTCGTCATTATCTATTTGCATGTCTTCTGTAAATGAATGCTATAAATCCTTACACAACACCTTTGAACTTTTCTTTGTTTTGTATATTGAATCTTGATTTTTGCTCTTGATTTTTTTTCTGAACTTAATCGTTTAATTTTTGATACTGGTGAAATATCCAGTACAGAACAAATTGCATCTGCTTCACTTAAACTAGCCTTTTCTGGAACAATTCTTCAGTATTTTCATAAATTTCTACACTTTGGTAAGCCAAAAATGTATTTTTATAACATGCAGGGCATAAAAATTTTACTAGAACAAGGTGTACCTGATGCTGTCTGTTTTTCTTTAAATGTGTCAACGTAATTTCACGACAACTTTTGTAGCCCTTTTTCTTTGATCCAGTGTGATAACTAAAAGGATCACATTACATCTGTCGAAAAATATGATTATACTTATTAATAAATTTTTCTCGTGATATTTATAGGCTGTTTTCAAGTGATCTGTACCTAATGTTAACTTCAGTAGTGCATTTTCTTACTTAACATCAACTTCACTGAAATTCTCAAAATTAGTAAAATCCTTGATGACTTTACCATAAGTATGGCTTATGGAAATCTTCTTCAATAAATTTACCAATAGAACATTCCATTTTTATGAACTTTAAATATCTATCTTTTATATAATTAAACAGCAAAAGACATCGAATACATCTACTCACCATTAGAAATTGTGTAGAACGGGGAAAAATGAGATGAGCTGATTCTTGCTTCTCAGTTCAGAATTGTTATAACATTCTGCAACAAGAAGTAGTAACAATCAGAAAATGGCGCTCTTTTATATATACATGTTATCGTTTTCTTTTTTCAAATACAAACAATGGCTGTCAGGTTTAGTAATTTTAGCCAATTTGGCTACTTTTAGTCATGATTTTTCTTTTAACTTTGAATTTCAAATCTAAAATGTTAAATAAATTTTCATTAGTAACAATTATTTATGATATTCAATTATTCATAATTCATAATTTTCATAATTTGGAGGATTAATAATAAGAATATATAGAAAATTTGTAACAAACTTATGCGTGTTTGATAAATAAGTAAGCAAAATTTTAGGCCTTGCTTATTCCTCCATATAAATAAAACCCGAAAAATCTCAAACCCCAACTTTTTACTTCAAGTAGTTATCATGTAGTATATGATTTTCTGCAAGTTTCAGATTTTTCACGATTCTCCCACTAGAGGTATTAAGGCTTAAATATCTGTAAATTTGAAAAAGTCGACATGATTGGGACTTCATAAAATAAAAATAAAAAAGTTTTCAGTCTTAAAATTTCTCCAACAAAGACACTGGGAGCAGGTTAAGGTATAGTGAAAATTTGAAGATTTAAAATTGTCCCCTCCGTTATGTTCAAAAAGCCTAAATTCTGCATTTTTAGCTGAACTGATGCTGAATTCCAATCCAAAATTTCAACCACAAAGGTTGCAGTTACACAAACTTTACAATAGCATGAAATGTAGACCACTTTAAAGCCAATAAAAATAGTTTCTATTCCAAATATCTAACTCTTTTGAGTTCCAAGATATTTAAATTTCAAATTCACCAAAATTCAAATTAATATACAAATTCATCAAATTTGGTCTCCACCATGTTGAAAAATTGGCTGTACCAAATAAATCAACTACATGAAAAATTAAAAAAAAAATTGTTTTTCATCTGCTGAAATATGTAGGAATATTTGTGCAAAATATAAAATTTTCAAAAATGGTCATGCAACCACCACTGGGTAATTCTATATGGAATGACCAAGCTGCAATTCTCCATATGCCATGAACCGCAAGAACTAGCAGCTGAGCGAATCTTTCGTAATGGTCTGATGGACTTGGTCTAGGAAACTTCTAGACCATGGGGTTTAGAAATAACAGCAACAGAAGTTTAATATTCGCCAGTTGAGTATTCCACTGCTACTCTTAATGAAAATCACATAAATGCATCACTTACTGAATTTTAAATAATCGCAAAGACTATTCGAAATATCTCAACTGTCGTATTTAAGTTATTCTCTCAAATATGACGACTGGAATCGAAATTCTACTGAAAATCTGTTTGAGATATACACATCAAATTCGGTTTGTAGACTGTAGCAAACTGCATACGAAAAATTATAAAATTCAGAATTATCAAATTTTAAAGAACCTTTGCGACTATTCGAAGATTCACAAATGGCATATTTCTCAGTATTTCTTTCCAAATAGAGTTACCTAAATTAAAATTCATTTCACACAAAATATATTTCAGATATACGGTTCGAATTCGGTATACTGAGATTCCTGTAGTCCTGTAGGTCCTAAATAAGAAAAATTATCATATACAAGAAAATCCTGAAATAATACATTTTCTTTAGAGAATTTAATCTTAAGATGATATAAAATTTCCCATCTCAAACTTTTCGTAACTTCAACGCAACGATGCGAATTCCGAGTTTATTTGAAGTCATCAAAGCGAGGAGAAATGTGATTAACAATTCAGTAATGGATACACTCTCTTTCTAAAGAACTGTAAATCAACTTTCCCTATGCCACTAGTTTTTGCTATCAATAACTGCGTTACGCACTTTAACGGTAAAATAATTCCTACCCAGCGTTAATCAATCATAAATAACACTATTTATATATTAATTCTCTCACAGAATCACGAAACTCCATTATCGTAAACGTGAACCCTGTCCCGCCGTAAACATCGTAATTTGCGCGAACTCGCATACATACGCTTGGTTTACAAGAGATGCTTTGTTTTGTAATGTATAAATGAAAGATAAACGATGACGTGCAAGACTGGATAATAGGAGAAGTCTGATACGCTGAATCACAGTTTGGTATTAGTATCACGTAGGGTGTGTGAATGAAAAACCGAAGCTTGCATGTTAAAATTTATGGAGATGTTTGGATAGTCTTTGCAAAATTCTCCAACAATTACCTAAGAATGTAGTAATTTAAAGATAATATAGAAGGGAAGACCTATCATTAAAATATAATTCGTTGGAAGCTATGGAAATGGAAATCCGCGAAATAAATATCATTTAAAAATATCTGGCTATTGGGGACTTATTATATGGGTAGACTAATTAGTTCACCGCATATTCAGTTCACATATCCTCTGTAGCAGAAACAGGGAATCGTAGAATGGGGGAAATTTGGAACTAAAAATTTCAGATGATGAAGAAAGGAAATCCAAAAAAATAGTTCATATCTTCGTCACCAGGGGTGATTTATGTTCTATGTTTTAGATTTTGAGGCTAAGCATTATCTTAGTCTTTGTATCATTTGATATCCAAAGATTTCTACAGCATTACAGCAAAGAATATAATTTTGAACGGTTACGTATAACCGTTTAGATAGAAAGTTTTTATCATATTGCTGAACTATATATTTTAAATCTTTCAAGAATGAATGTTTCCGCAATAAAAAATCGATTTGACGTTGCGACCTAAGATGGATTCCATGATTTAAATCCTTGTGATTATTGGCTTTTTGGCTACTTAAAATAAAACGTTTATCGAAAATTTTTACCATTTTGTTCACACTTTAGCAGAAGTAAAATCATTGCGTAACATTCCAACACAACTATGATAAACACGAGGAACAAAAACTATGATAATTTATTTTATTTTGGGCTTTAAATCTGTAACATGCAATAAAAACTTCTCAACAGATAAAATTTAGAACTATTTGTTCGTGTGGATTTTTCCCCCCATCAGCTGAAATGCTTAT
Source organism: Amaurobius ferox (assembly GCA_951213105.1). Lineage (NCBI taxonomy): Eukaryota > Metazoa > Arthropoda > Arachnida > Araneae > Amaurobiidae > Amaurobius > Amaurobius ferox. The sequence continues at coordinate 105,237,744 of OX578139.1, read as the reverse complement.
TTTAAAAACTTTACTATTCTGCGACCCTCAGTCTTGCTACAGACCCCAAAGTATAGGTGGACTTTATATATGTCCACCCGGTACATTAATCACAAATTTGTGTGAGAGAAACGATATACTAGAAATATGTATTTTTTCTTGCATTCTAAAACGTATTTTAATTATTACAAACCTTTTATTTAGCTTAATCCGGTGTTTGTTTGTCAGTGTGTTTCAAATATTTTAGGCACTAACTAACCAGTAAAATAATATTTTGAATATTGTTGTCTTTTGTAGAACATTTAAATTTTTTTGCTTTTGAATTTCATCGGTATAGCTCGTACTGCGTCTGAAATAGGAATATATTCGTTTATAGAGAATAACTCGAAAAGCGGAGCAGATAGAAAGTCCAATTTTTGTTTGCCATTCTCTTTTTCGGTATATTTTAATTTGAATTTGGAATTATTGGTATAGCCAGTCTTGGGTCCGCCATAAGAATTTACTCAATTTGAGGGCATAACTTGAGAACCTAAGTAGCTAGAAAGTCCAAAGTTAGTGTATAGCTGTCTTTCATAGATGTGAGTTATATACATTATAATAAATACATTTTTCATTTATTTAAATTACATGCAATTATTAAAAGGCGTTACTTTGTTTCTGATTATACTGTACCTCACATCCTTACATAGAATTGATATCATCAGTCAGTCTATTAAATGTAAAGTATCAAATACCAAATTCGACACCGAAACCAAGGCACAAGAACTTCCTCAAATGTACAATAGGTGTCCAGTCCGGTTTGACTCGGTCTAAAGACGCAGTAATCTCGTACCAGCGCTGCCTGAAAAACCTTCAGCTTGCCCCGGTATGGCCGGTATACAATATTTAACTAAATGTGTCAATGATTTGTTTGACATAACATGTTTGCATTTTTACTGCGCTGTATTGCGGTAACAGTTGAGGTATTTTAAACATTTTTCTGTAGAGATGAAATTAACAAAATTGTTTCATGTGCTCTATTAAATTTCAACCATAATTTTTAAAGATTAAATAAGACCGGCATAACCCAACTCGCAATTTTAAGAAACTAAGCTATAACCTGACGTGGTGCTAAACAGTCTAAGAAAAATCCGAGTCAGAACGAAGCCTGCGGTACAGTCCCAAACCAGTAAAGACATCTACTGCAAAGACTAAATAACTGATTAAAATTAAAACACTATATTATTGTCATTTTGTCTAACTTACAGTATAAACCATTAATACATTAGAGCTAAACTCCACTGCGGATTGAACCTCAGTTCAGGCATTATTGTTTGCCTCCATATGCAAATTCTTCGTCATTTTCTTAAGATATGACATACATGTATTGCAGTTTCTCACAGAGAGTCACCCACGATAAGCAGATAAGAACGCTCTGTGAAAATACACGACCCGACTTAGAAAATGTAACACCATGAATGAGCAAATAGTGTGATGATAAAAGACACACAGACAGAGAGAGCAAATAGTGTGATGATAAAAGACACACAGACAGAGATCCGGCCGTCCAAATAGTTGCTCTTAGTCCTCTGGACGAGTCGGACGGTCTGGGTCTTCAACACAGACAGAGATGGACAGACACACATAAGTGGTGTTAATTCCAGAAAGATAATGCAATACAGTAATGACATAGACAGGGTGACCAGTTGAGAGTTGGACTACGTTTCCACAAGCAACAACCCTTCGAGGAACATATGAAATGAGCATGCAGATAGTTTCCTGAGGGGTGGATGGTTGACCACATGCCTTCAACCATCATCAATAGGTCATCTTCTGTTTGAGGCAGGGGCAGGACAGTCAAACGACGGCCAATCACGTCCCATACATGCTCGATAGGTGAGAGATCTCGAGACATCGAAGGCCAAGGAAGCACCTGGGTACCTTACAATGCTTGTTTGCTGGTGAATGGTTACCGTGTGCAGTCGCGCGTTATCTTGTTGGAAAACAGTATTTTGCAGTAACCGTTGAAGATAGGGCAGTGCAACCGGCTGCTGCACATCCGCATATCGTCGTGCCGTCATTGTGCATCTGATAGGAACTATATGTGACCGGTTATTGAAGCCAATGGTACCCCAACCCATGATGTCGCTTTGCCGAGCAGTATGACTTTCGAAAGTCGAAGCAGGAGTGGATATGTTTCTATGTCACCTCCAGACACTCACACGGCGACAATTATTCGACTAACAGAACAGAGACTCGCCGATGATCACTGTCCTGCCCCATTCAATCCTCCAAGAGGCTTGGGTCCGACACCATTGCAATCTCTCACGTCGGTATCTTGCGTCAATGACAGTCTAGTGCAAGGCACTTTCGGCTAACCGTCGAGAAACTGTTACCGCTGATATTGGAACATTCAATGTACCCTGCAAATTCTGTAGAATGTCGACAGTCGTCGCTTGTGAGGCCGCCACCGCATGCCTTCGAAAGCGTCGATCAACGTATGCTGACGTACCTCTGGATGGACCTGTACCACTGCGACGATTTACCTGTCTTTCTGCAATCCATCATCTCTAAATTCTTTAACTGTGGACCCATCTACACGTGTTTCAGCGGCGATATGCCTGTACGACCACCCAGCCGTACGTAGGCCTAAAATGAATCTTCTCGTACCATCGTCCAAATGATAAAACGGCCTTCAACGTCATCGCCAGACATATTCTTAACAAGTATCTTCTGAAACGAGAAATGCCTCAGAAAACGGGTTTCTGTACGAGACGGACAGTAATAACTGCTGCCTCATCTGTCATTCCCATCCTTTTTATCCCGCATACTAACCACGCGACCTTCTTTTATTTCAGATCATTTACATACATCGGCCAGCTGCGTTTACATTGCAATTTGCATAATTATACAGCCAAAGCTTCATGGTGTTACATTTTCTACATATGTTGGGTAGTGTATGTCCATACCTGCCCCATAGTTAAAAACATCCCTTGTTTAAATTGCATTTCGATGTAATAGTTTGATAAGATTGTCATCTTATCTATCCGCATCGTCAACATTCATTCATCGCGTTGTGGTATTCCACCCTCTTCCTGTCAGATTGACTATATTTTTTCAATAGTTCTCAGTAATTAACAATTTATAGACAATTACTTAGAAAAACTTCCCTTGAAATTTTTTTTAAAAATATTCCAATATGGCTGTGAAAAATACTGAAGTAAGCCTGAAAAGTTGATTAAGAAAATCTTCGTTAAATAGGATTCATACTTCACTAATAAGATATTATAAAGAAAAAAAAAATCTGATGTGGGCAACACATGACTTTCCTTGTATAACGCAATGAATTTACTACTTTTACAGTAAAAAAAATAGATTATTTTTATAGTAGATGTTTATATTTTTCCAAGATATTGAATTTTCGTCCATGAGTCGTCATTTCGATTGATTTAGCGTTATTTTTATCCATTTGACGACATTTAAAAAAGTCGCCAAGTTAGCGACATTCCGCCAAATTCATCGCCAAAATCTCTCCAAGCGTTATGGACGGAGAAATAAGTTATTCTTACAGCAGATAAATGACTATTGGCGTACAAATATAAAAGTACTACTCAAAGTATCTTTTTTCATGAATGGAACGAGCTAGATCGACGAGAATGATGTCACTCAATTTATCGCATGGTATTACATATGAAAAGTGTACATGTTTCTCAATAGGAAATATTTTTATTTTATTTTACATAACTGTCTGATAATTTTTTTGGAAAATGTGCAATATGTCGAGAACGGCTCATGTTAGCGTTCTAAAATTTATGCCAATCGTTTTCTAATGAAAAATTACATTAGAAATGTCTATTTGCGTAACTTTATTAGCGGTTTTAATTTTTTGACGATTTTTTCAAAATTTCACTCGAAAATTTAGGGGGGGTTCTGAACATTCGATTGCGTATAAAAACAATAGGCTTCCAGTGTTTACGGATTGTGATATTTGCACCAAATTTCGTTCGAATTGCTCCATTCGTTCGTCAGTTATCGTCTCCTCAGACTCACTGACACACACACATATATTTTCACACACACACAGCCATCACTTCAAAAATGTTTGATTCGTGATCAGGGATGCTTGAAACGTGCTCTTCCCGTCGAAGACTCGAATTCGAATTTTCGACCCCGTCACAATGCTTTCCTTATACATTATGTACATAAGGAAAGTAATAAGTACATTTTTAACACACAGCGATTGTTTATTTGCTGCATGTATAAGCTCGCTGAAAAATCTGTTTCTTTACGTTCTGAAATCGTCGGAACTACATAAATGGCATGGGTCGGCACTTGCTCGAAACATTACTATGGTTTATTAAAACATCGAATAAAAAAAATGAGCAATAATTAATCAAAGCCAGTTTGTTTAAAAACCCTAATAAAATGTATTGAAACACTTTTATATCATCAACTTGCAACTATCATCTGTTGTCCAACATAGTTTCGAAGGCAAACATAGGAGATTTGAAAAGCTGCATTGCTGACTGTTTCAAAATCCAATGAATAATAATTTGTAAATGTACTACACCGCCATATGTAAAATTGGATTTATTTTTCCCCACGAAGAATTCTTTAAAGGAATAGAAGCCAAGAATAGAGATGTGTGAACCTTTATAACGTTACTGAATATTTGACTGTATAAAATACCAACCTGATTTACAAACATATTTTGAATATCTCTTGCAATTCCATGTTATTCACTCTAAATATTGCAACATATTGTGTTCTTGATGCAATTCAATATTTCATCTATGGTTAGGGCTTCACTGGTGGAAAAAAGGAGTGTTACGATAAATGTAAACATATTGAACACTTATAACCGAAGAGATAAAAATGTAAATAATTTTTCTTGTATTGTGGAAAATAGGGTCTAGCTGGATTATGAATATATAAAAATAACTTCAACATTTTAATATTTTGAACGTTTTTTCCTTTAAAACATAAAAGTAGCGTTTGTTTTTTCCATTTTTCTAACTTTCACTCGAAATATAATGGAAACTATAAAAGATAGATATAAATAGTAAGCGACAATAATATGTGCAATAAAATCTAGTATTAAAATATATAATTAGTATTTGAAAAAGCTATTCGAGTAATTGTTTTGTCAAGTTGAAAAAGTTTAAATAATTTCCGTTTTTCGAGTTTGTAACGCGTATGTCTCATTAACTAAAAAAATAGCTTTGAACAATAAGCAAGAATTTTCAGCTCTTTAAAATCTCCATAAATATATGTAATTTGAATTCAGATCGATATCTATATTTTTTTTAAATTAATTAAAAATGTACAAGTTTTATTTTTATTTTCAGTTTTCATACTTTCACTCGAAATATTTTCCAAACTATAAAATATAGATATAAAAGTAAGTGAGAAAAATATATATATGAGGAAAACTAGTTTCTAAATCTATATTTATTTTTTAAAAACAGTCTTATAGTTATCGAGTAAGTAATGGCTTCGTCAAGTTGAAGAAGTATGAAAATTTTACATTTTTAATACTTTACAACATAATTGAAAAGTGTTTATGACTTTGGTCAATCTGTCTGTCTGTCGCACGATAACTGTCGTAGAAATGACTTCATCAAAATGAAATTTTAGTATGTTGTTGAGACGGTTTGTGGAACATATGGGAATGCAAATGAATAGTATCACCTAATTAGTTTTAAGCTGAACCCGAGTTTAAAAAATGAAATACATTGAACCCTATGGGATCCTCTTTTTCAAACAATTGTTAAGCGAAGTTAAAATTCACAAATTGCTTCGAAAATTTTAGAAAATATTTAAATTATCCCATAAAATATATAAAAAAAATCAGCAAAATATGTTTCGTAGTTTTTTAAATAAAAATTAAAATAATTACACCCATATAATATGACGAGATCACTTGACCCACTTCAAAATAAAATATGGCATCCATATTTTTCCCAGAGTAAAAATCCTGATTTTTAAAGTTCTTTTAAATGTAGATTTAGTGTTGCCTCTGTCTTAGAAACGCTTTAATTTCGATTAATTTCTGTGCATCCATATTCTGCGCCAACGGAATTACAATATTTTTGAGTTTAAATGCTTATCAAAATTTGATTATTTCTACAACGAAGCCAAAATTTAACTTATGCAGAATGTAAACAACTCAAGATGTACGCTGATTTGTATAGGAATTGCTGAATTTTTTAACGCAAAATTATTTAGCTCTGAAGTCTGAAGCAGACGATTTTATGGTATTACCTTCTTCGATGAAGTTTTAAGGATGGAGTCAGAAAGTACTTTTATCTCCATGGTTAAGTTTACAAATAAAATAAATTATTGTAGTACTGTGATAATGTATGAGAATGTAGATAACTAATTGTAAGATGAGTTCTACAAGAATTGCTGAATTTTTTTCACTCAAAAATTTTTAACTTTACAGTCTGGAATAAAAGTGTATAAATAAAATATCCACTGCTTTTACATAGCGAGCTAGATAATTAATATTTCGATGACATTAGTTGAATAAAGTTCATTTGTTTCCTTGAAGTTTTGTGTTTTCAAGTAAAATGAATTACTGCAGTTCTGTGATAATTAAAAAAAAATCACCGCTGAATGTATCGCAATTTAGAGATGACATACATTCAGCAGAATGCATTTCAGTTGGAAAGTTTTTCATAATCAATGCTTTATTCAAGATTGATCTTTATTGTTCAAGTTTGTAATGTTTATATCTTAAAAACTAAAAGTAATAGCAATAAACAACAAGAAAGAAATTGTAATTATTTGAAAGTTCTATAAGTGTATATATACAGATTTTAGATCGATATATTTTTACTTTCCTTATATACATAATGTATAAGGAAAGTATTGTGACGGGGTCGAAAATTCGAATTCGAGTTTTTGACGGGAGAGCACATTTCAAGAATCCCTGATCACGAATCATTTGCCATTTTTGAAGTGATGTCTCTGTGTGTGTGTGTGTGTGTGTGTGTGTGAAAGTATGTGTTTGTGTCAGTGAGTCTGTGAAGACGATAACTGACGAACGAATAGACCGATTCGAACCAAATTTGGTACAAAAATCACAATCCATAAACACTGGAAGCCTATTGTTTTTATCCGCAATCGAATGTTCAGAACCCCCCTAAATTTTTGAATGAAATTTTGAAAATATCGTCAAAAAATCAAAACCACTAATAAAGTTACGCAAATAGACATTTCTTATGTATTTTTTCATTAGAAAACGATTGAAATACATTTTAGAACGCTAACATGAACCGTTTTCGAGATATTGTACATTTTTCAAAAAAAATATCAAAAAGTCATATAAAATAAAAAAAAAATTCCTATTGAGAAACATGTTCACTTTTCATATGTAATACCATGCGATAAATTGAGTGACATCATCTTCGTGGATCTAGCTCGTTCCATTCATGACAAAAGATACTTTGAATAATACTTTTGTATTTGAACGCCAATAGTCATTTATCTGCTGTAAGAATAACTTATTTCTTAGTGCATAATGCTTAGCGAGATTTTGGCGAAATGTCGCCAACTTGGCGTCTTTTTTGAAATGTTGCCAAAGTAACGAAAATCTCGCCAAATGGATAAAAATGACGACTAGTTGTCGAAAATTAAATATCTTGGAAAGAATATTAGTATCTACTATAAGAAAAACCTATTTTTTTACTGTAAAAGCAGTAAATTCATTACATTATATAAGGAAAGTCAGATTTTTTTTTTCAATATTACAAAATATTAGTTTTATTTTACAAAATGTTATTCACACAAAACAATTTCGGACTGGATTTATTGCTTAAAAGATGCTTCAGTAGTAACTTAGTTCTTCAAATATTGTGTGGAACCGTGATATATAATTTCGTTATTTCGATTTTTGCGTTATATTGCTAATTCAGTTACTCGCCGTCAGGGTTCCTCCGTTACATTGGAGATCCTCGATTCCCTGTTCGGTGTTTCAGAGAAGACCATGTTCGGGGTGTAAAAACCTGCAGAAAAGTGCAATTTCAACAATTTTTTAATTAAAAAAAAAATCAGTTTAAACGTGATTATATTATCCCAAAATTATTACCTTATATATGCAATGTACAACCAGTAAGCAGTGAAAATGTTGTTAATAAGTGAAAATGTTGATCAATCTTGTATTAACAGTAATCAATAAATACAAATAGGCAATAAATGCTCTTAAAATATTTCTATTTAAAGTTATTACTTAATTATCATGTATTAGTTTTACGGCTTTACACGCGCACGTATTTTGTAATTTGCATCTGTTGAACCTAATGTGTGTTAGCCACACAAGGGTTCCTCGAGATTTCACGAAATATTTCAAGCATTTTGTAAACAATTTTGCTGCACCAACCGGCAACCGATCTTCGACATCTTTGCACTAAGCTACAGGTTGATTTGTTCGGGTATCATTTTAAAGCGCCTTGCTGCCCCCACCCGACAATCGAACCCTGAATCTCCAAACTGGCCAGCCTATGCTCTACCGTTGAGCTACTGGGACGAAATTATAAGATCTCATTGTCGAATTGGACTCTGCATTATCCACCGTCTTATGCCAGATTGGCGAGCAACTGACAATCTGACTGACCACCTCCTGCTATTTTTACCTCAGGTTAGCCTCTTGTTACTACTATTTTTATCCAGGTTAGTATAGTATCCTGCGTGGTCGCTATCCTCTCAAATTGAAATCGGTACTCAATCTCACAGAGTCCACTGAATCCGTACTAGTCGTACTAGGGTTACTTTCAGACCTCCGACATAATAATTAATTTTGACATAATAATTAATCCGGCAATTAATGTTGATAAATTAATTTTGAATCCCTTTATTTCATTCTTATTAACTTATATGGACTTATTGTGTTCCCTCCACATTTTCTGTTAAAAAAAAAAAAAAAAAAAGCTATGTTAACTGTTCTTATTTTCTCCGTTCTTTCTTTTTTGTTTGACCCTTTTTATTTGTATTTTTTATAATTTCTCTTTTCTAAATTTTATTCTAAATTTATGTTTTTGTTTTTGATGTGTCTAATTTTTCTTCGTTTTCATATATTTTCTTTTTATATATTTTCTAAATTTTTCTTTTAAAATTTTATTATTTTCTTTAATTTTAATCTATTTTTCATTATTTTAATATACCTCACTCTAAATTTTATATTTCAATGATCTTTTTATCTATATTCGCAATAACCATTTTCCCATTTTTGAAAACATGGACGTACTTGTCAAGTTCAAATATAATGTAAAACTGTCTGTTTAATCACAATATTTTTCATCAATTGTTATCTTTTTAGATCTAAATAAATGTTCGTTTGGCGGGATGGTAGATCTTGGGTGCCTCCTGAATGCAAGAGGTATTCTTTCTCGGCCGTGAAAATAGCTACTCTAAACCCGCTATGTGAGTCGCAAGGTCTAGGGTCTTCAGTCCTCCGACATATTTGCACTAACTTGCAGGGTTGATTTGTTCGGGCGCCATTGCTAAGAGCCTTGCTGCCCCAACTGGGAATCGAACCCTGGATCTCCGAACTGAACTGACCGGCCGCCGTTCTACCGCTGAGCTACCGGGACGAAATTGCAAGTTCTTATCGTCGAAAGTCGACTGCACTTTCTCCAAACACAAAAAATTAGGAATCACTATGTAAATAAAAGAATAGGTAAAATCACCATAATATTTAAACACAATATGTTAATATAATATAACAAATTGAAAGTTCGCATACTTTTGTACTTCATTTCTTTTACAAATTAGATATTATTTGAATTCGAAATATACACGAAAACCACAACGCGAAAGGAAATGCCATTAACAATTTAGATACGGGCACATGGTACTACTTAAATAATCTAATTATGCTTGAGTTGCACTACTAATTTTTGTTGCTAATATTTCGTCACGCACTTAAGTAGTAAAACTATTAATACATGCATGAATCAATCGGAAAGGGCAATAGCACTAAATTTACATATTAATCATCTCGCCAAATTATGGAAATCCATTATCGTAAACATGGATTCTGCTTTTGTGAAAATGTAAATTTGCATGGGATACAACTGGTAAGCCAACTGATACAATGGATACAAAGATTCAATTGGATTCTTGATGCATTAACATTTATTCTAATTCCTTAATGATGTTCAATCTCTTTGGCATTGGACGTCTATCTAATAACAATATTAATTGTCCCTATTATACATGAATATGTATAGTGAAGGTATTGGAATCGTGTCGAAAATCGGAATCGACGGATTTACACGTTTCAATCATTCTAGAAGCCAAAGAAACAATTTTTCGCGTGGCATCTGTTTGCATGTCTGTCTGTTTGCGTGTGTTTTTAAGCAATTTATGTACACAATGTATGTTTATGCAATGTTGTAATTAAAAAACTAATTGGCAACCTTTCACAGAATTTAGTCACCGGTGGGTTAACAAGCTAAGTCACCGGTGGGCTAACAAGCAAAGTTACCGGTGGGCTATCCTGTCGCTGATTAGATGTTGTCACGATTTGGCATAAAATGACCTGCCTATTTACGAAATGACCCGCAAGAAAAAACTATGCATGCACACTTACTGAAAACTAATTGACCATATTTTACAAAATTTGGTAGATACATCACCCAGGGGATATTTTGGTGCTGAATAGATTTTGGTATAATTGAGATAGAAAGAAATATATATATAAATTTTATATAATCGAGTTAAAATGCTACTTGATGTACGTATTAAAATGCATCTTATTGAAAAGAAACATTAAAATATTAGTGATTAGTACAGGAGAAGTGGGGGTTGTGGGTCTCATGGGGTTCCTGCTGGAACTATACTGTGTCATGCAGAACAGGGCTCCAGAGGGAGATGGGTGGCATATAATTATTCTACGAAGGATTTTTATCAGTCAGATAAGAACAAGAAGGAATGTTTTTAAATCAGCGGAGATATAAAAACGTATTGTTTAGGGTGTTTTAAAAGTATTGATGGAATGTATATTTCATTTCGTTTAATGTAACTTGAATGCATTTATCCAATGTATTTTTTTATTATATGTATATATTTCAGCTATTTTATCCATAGCTATACCATCATGAAGGAATATCTGTAAATGAATTAGGTTTTGTTAGTATACGTGTAAAATTAGTGTATTTTTATATAACTTCACATAGTTCTACTTCATCCTGGATCTTTGTGGTGTTTGAAAATTAATTAATTTTTCTCTAAAATGAATCAAAATCATCGTTTCATTTATGGAATTTGCACGTAAGAATCTGCTAAACACTTCCGTTATTATATTTGTTGTGGAATAAGCATGTAAAAATGTGCTTCAACACTCTCGTTATAGTCCCTGTTATATAAGCACGTAAAATGTGTTAATATTATCTCGATATAGTTCCTTTTATATAAGTACGTAAAATGTGTTAATATTATCTCGATATAGTTCCTGTTATATAAGCAAGTAAAATGTGTTAATATTATTTCGATATAGTTCCTGTTATATAAGCACGTAAAATGTGTTAATATTATCTCGATATAGTCCCTGTTATATAAGCACGTAAAATGTGTTAATAGTATCTCGCTAAAATATCGTGGTTAATGATGCACGATAATGTCTGTATGGTTGAATATGGGCTTAAAAGTGCTTTTAATAAAGGATGTCCAAAGATCACCAACTGTACTCCAAAGATCAAAAAGTTTAACTTTCGTTTTTGTTTGAGCAGTTTAATGTCTGTTTATTGGACAAGTGAAATTAATTTTATGTTATTAATCAAATTGCTTTTCAGAAGAAACAGCAGGCAACATGGTAAATTAACTGTAGTGGGTTATCATTTTGGCAATGTACAGAAATTTACGATTAGGGGTCTTTTACTCAATAATTACAATTAACTCAAAAAATAATTAATGAATTATATGTACAATATACAGCAACAATTCAATTTAGTGCCTCTTTGACATTTAATTTGTTTTTGGAGTTTTGAATTTGTTTGTGGAAAACTGAAAACAACTGAAATATCGTCATTGCATTAAATCATTTCTTTTAATACATTGTGCTAATAATTCACATAGAAAACGTATGTTATTGTGAGTATTTATCTTTCAGTTACTAATATTTGATATCTGTTCCTACAACTTTCGGGTAAAAGTCGAACACAAACAATGCGTGGCATTCAAAGATGCTTTTAAAAGTATCTTAAGATGAATTGATTCTATTGCGAAGGACCTTTGGGAAATTCTCTGGATAAAGTTTCTAAACCACAAAAGAAAAATATATGATCAAGAAAAAAAAGTTCGTCAGAAAATTAAAAGAACTTGTTCTAGTGAATTAAAAGCTTACGAGGAATCAAATATTAAACTCCTAAAATCGTTTGTTGAGGTCGATATTTGAGCAGTTTATTAGGGTTTATTGGTTTTTAGAAGTATTTTTATTATCTTGTACGATAGAGCGATTCTTTATTAATATTGTAAAAATAGATCTTAAAAGAAGAAAAAGTATGGCGAATTATAGTAAATGTAAAGGAAGACATATGAAAATATATTATTAATACTGCATTTTTCATTTTTTTTAAGAAAAGTCAAGAAAATGAAAAACAATAAATTTATTTATTTAAAAATAAAAGTGTTTTACTTCATGTAAAACCATAATTTATCGTAAATAATAAAATATGATACATATTTACAAGGATGCAATATCCTAATACTTATTAAAGTTGGAGTCATATGTTTAAAAATATCTGATGTGGGCAACACATGACTTTCCTTATATAATGCAAAGAATTTACTACTTTTACCGTTTAAAAAATATTATTCTTATAGTAGATGCTTATATTCTTTCCAAAATAATGAATTTTCTTCAAATAGTCGTCATTTTCATTGATTTAACGTCATTTTTATCCATTTGGCGAGATTTTCGTTAATTCGGCAACATTTAAAAAAGTTGCCAAGTTGGCGACATTTCGCTAAACTCATCGCCAAAATCTCGCCAAGCGTTATGGAAGGAGAAATAAGTTATTCTTACAGCAGATAAATGACTATTGGCGCTCAAATACAAAAGTATTACTCAAAGTACCTTTTATCGTAAGTGGAACGAGTTAGATCCATGAAAATGATGTCACCCAATTTATCGCATGAGATTACATATGAAACGCAAACATGTCTCTCAACAGTTAATATATTTATTTTAATTTATGGGATTTTTTTTATATAATTATTTTTAAAATGTGCAATAGCTCGAGAACGGTTCGTGCTAGCGTTCTAATGTTTATGTCAATCGCTTTCTAAGGGAAAATTACATAAGAAATGTCTATTTGCTTAACTTTATTAAAGGTTTTGATGTTTTGATGATTTTTTTTCAAAATTTCGCACGCAAATTTAGGGGGATTCTGAACATTCGATGGTGTTTTAAAACAATATGCTTCCGGTCTTCATGGACTGTGTTTTTTGTACCAAATTTCATTCGAATCGGTCCATTCGTTCGTCAGTTATCGTCTCCACAGACTCACTGACATACACACACACACACACACACACACACACACACCACCTCAAAAATGTTCGATTCGTGATCAGGGTTGCTTGAAACGTGCTATCCCGTCGAAAACTCGAATTCGAATTTTCGACTCTGTCACAATACTTTCCTTATACATTATGTATATAATGAAAGTAATTCATGATGTGGTCAGTGCAACAATGCGGCCAGAACATACTTTTCCCCGTGCACCGTGCAGAGTCAACTTCGAGCTTTCAATTTCATCCAAGTAGCTCAATTGCGAAAGGGTCAGCTCGCTGTGAATATTTGCCTTTCGAGCCCTATCTGGGACAGCAAAGTCGTTTACAATGGTGTTGAAACAAATTAATTCAAAAGACAACAGCAATGATGTCGAGCTGAAAGTGACACTAGTGCGACATATCTGGATTCAGTTGACTCTGGTATATGACTCATATGACTCTGGTGACTTCAAATAGGTAGGCCAATAGTCATCCATGAAGGAAGCTGGAGATTCCTTCAGACACCAGAATGCAAACCTGCGAATAAAATAGCAAGACGTGCTCAGTCTGATTGCCAAGTTGCACGTCAATGTTATATTAGAGCAGTGTTCTTCAACCTGTGTTCCGCGGAACCCTAGGGTTCCACTCAAACGCTTTAGGGGTTCCGCGAGTCGATACTACAATTCGTTGCTTTTGTTTTGTTTTTCTTTGTTTTCAATTTCATATGACATATATATGTATAATACAAATACTTCATATGAAATATTTATCTTCTTGTTTGAATTAATGCAAATTCATATCTTATATAAAGTTTTTATAACAAAGGCAGATACGCACCTTGTTCATAACATGTAATACGTAATATGACACATCCCCCCTAAAATCAAATCTGGGTGTGCTACTTAACGAAGGGTTCCATAAAAAAAATATCTCAAAAAAAAAGGGTTCCGCAAGATGACAAAGGTTGAAGAACACTGTACTAGAGGAATGAGAAATCACATATCATTTCGATGATAAGAGATTGGAAATTTAGCCCAGTACGGTAAATGGGAGAACTTATGCTGGCCAGAACGAAAATCTTTGGTTCCAAGCGCCATGTGAGTCAGCAAGGTTCTTTGCAGCCGTAATAAATTATTTAAATAAATTTAGAAACTTTATTTATTTTCGCTCACTCCGGTAATGGCTCACTTAGATAATTATATGAATTCCGCATTGAATTTAGAAGGCAAAAAGGGTGCACTTTTTACTTTTTACATTTTTACTTTCGTTTCAATTTTTATTTCTTTTTTAGAGTAGGTAGATTGAGTTACAAAGAATTTCTACTCCTGGTTCCTCTCCCACTTCTGCTTCAAAATGTTTTTTTTAAAACATCTGGTTTTCAGCATTGACTATAGGTAAAGGTAAGATAATGACCGATATGGGTTCAGCATTAAATTTGGAAGAGGTCTGATATTTCATTAAGGATTTCCACTTTGAATTTTCGGGATGTCACATTCGATTCAAAAATTTACATTTTCCTTGCTCGATTCATGTCTAAGGATCGGGTATAGACAAGAAAAAGAGACTTGGTAAGAACTAAGATGACAAATGATATGGATTTAGTGTCGGATTTTGGAGGAGGTGGGCTGTTCTCTAAGGATATCCATCTCCAGTTTTTCCCCCTTCTCTGTTAAAAAATCAAAAATTTTCCTTAAAGCATCTATTTCTTAGACCCGGTTGTAGAACGAGCCTAGCTAAAAACTGAACCGCGTCAAAGTTCTTAGGGGGTTGGGGGATTCACTAAAATTCAATTTCCGGTTCTTTTCTACTTAATGTTAAAAATTTTCCTTGAAACAATTTATTTCTTTTTCAGAGTCGGCTATAAATAGAGTTTAGGTGATGGTTGATGTGGAATCAACCGTAAATGTTAGATGAAGCAGGGGTTTCCACTTCTGGAGATGTCATTTCCGGTTTTTTCGAAAATTCAAATTACTGTATGAAATAACTGTGCAAAAGTAGAAAACAATTCTTAATAATTCCTTCGAAGATGAAGAGTACACACAACTTGCTACCATAAAATGTTCCTTCCTAAATTTCTTCATTTGCATTGCTTTTATCATAAACAAAACGAGCACAAGAACACTCATAACAGCCGTTTGGGGTAAAATTCCATTTGCTAAGCCAATTCGCTTAACAATATATAATTCATTTTAAATGTCAAAAGATTTTGAAAAATTTATTCAAAAAATGCGCAATGTGGAAAAAACACCTATTCCAGCGATCCGAAAATGGTGCTATTAATGTTTAAATATATATTTACACACAAAACTATTGATTGTCTATAAACCTTCTCTGTTCTAATATTTATGACTTTTCGATAAAATTATTTAAAGAACACAGAAGATCTTCACAATGAACAATCTCGTTAAAAGTGGATACGGTTTCAGTAGTCACAAATTTCCTAATCATATTCCCATGCAGATTCTGAAATTCTTGGTGCCACAACTGCCGGCGTATACTATACAGGGTGTCCCAAAAAGATTGAAACGCGCTTTAATTCTTTACCTGTTTTAGATAAGTGGGCGATGTAAATTTCAAAAATGTTGAAAATAAGGTAGGAAATAAGACTGCGTTAATGAGATAGTCCACCCATTAATTTTCAAAAAGTTACATTTTTTAAATTTTTATACGACCCCTTAGACAAATTTGATCAATCATATTTTTTTTTGTTTTTAATGCAACAAAATCATTAAAAAACCCGCTTATATGTATCTTTAAAAACAACTGAATTATGAAATCTGACTTATGCCACTTTTCATTACCATGTGAAAGGCTGTTTTATCAGTGAAAATATGGATCATAAACAAATTGGCAATGGAAATTGCTTAGATAAAAAAATTACTTAAAAATATTTAATTATTCAAAAAGTACTTAGTTATTGAAAAGTACTTAAGAATCCGTGATTGCACCGTGAGGCTACGCGGAATTCGCAAAAATGTCTCCGATCTATTATCATCCAGTTTTATCTTTTTTGAGATATGTCACAAATTTACATTTCAAATTTGATATATGTTTCCCATTCACAATGTTCAATTTTCAATTAAATATTACTCGCTTAATTTTAAAGATATAGATATGCGATTTTTTAATGATCTTGTTGCATAAAAAATTAAAATTTTCTGACTGACCAAATTTGTCTAAGGGGATCGTATAAAATTTTAGAAAGTGTAACTTTTTGAAAATTAATGGAGGACTATTTCATTAGCGTAGTCTTATTCCCTACCTTACTTTCAACATTTTTGAAATTTACATTGCCCACTTATCACAAACAGGTAAAGAATTAAAGCGCGTTTAAATCTTTTTGGGACACCCTGTATATTTGGTTTCATCAGTATGGGTTTCAAGTGTGAGTTTCCTCAAGTTGCATGCAATAGGAGAATGCGTTCTAGGAATTTGGGATGTTATAAAAAAAATTTATTTATTTTTTTTTTCTAAACTAACTTATTCCCAAATCCTTCTTAAGTTTTCGAGAATACATCTTCAGTTGCGGCGTAATTTTAATCTCACCTTCATACCTACAATCCCGAGCAACGCTGGGTATTCGCTCTAGTTGAAAATACATTAAAATATAATTTCACTGTGGTTTTGAATTAGTTAGACAGTTCTTTTATTCTCATAATTTCGCAAATAGTGACCCATTCAAATTTCATATACTCACATACTCACTCAAATAATCGTATTGCCTACAACAAAAGAAAACATAATTAACAATTTGCAGAGGTATGCATGTACCAATCCAATTATTATAACTCAACGCCTTTAATGAGCGTTATTTTTGTTACCAGAACCATGTCACGTTCTTGAGTAATAAAATGATTGCAAGAAATCGTTAATCAAATAGAAATGATAATTTATGCTGTAATATTCTCAAAGAATCACGAAACTCCATTATCATAAACTTGTGTCCTGCACCTTTGAAAACACCGTAATTTGTATAGGGCTGCTATCGTATATTCAACTCACTTAAAACAGTAGCACGTTTATTCTTAATGCATAAATAAAAATTTCGTGTTCCCAACACATAACTTTTGCTACAGACTAAAAGTTTCAATATCATTGAAACAGGCGATGATGTCAGAGTATTCTCAAAGTTATTTTTTGGATAATTGACTATTTTACATGACATAGGCATACAAACATTTAATGAATCATTGGATTCATTCATGAGGTATTATGCTTTCTGTAAAGAAGTAAATTTTGCTATAACTGAAGACCGGATTGTGATAACTTCTGGAAAATGATATTAATTTCTAATTGAATGTGTGAGACCAGAAATAGATCTCACATTTGATGAGACAGCTTTATGTACAAATTTATGGTGGCCAAAACGGCGAACAATACTTGTACTCTGGCTGGCACCGACTTTTATCACCCCGTGAACCTAAAGGTCATAAAACCACAAATTTAGGGGTGCCATGACAGAGGGGCTGAGCCGGGCCTTACGAGATGGGGAATGGTTCCATTGGTTAAAGGAGTAACCAATAAAAAAAGAAGATTGCTACGTCAAACTCAATGCGGCAAATGGAAGAAAAGGGGGAGTCCCCCCACCACCGAGGGAACCGCAACAAGTGACCCGAGAACAAGACTTAAGAGCAGACTAGAGAAGAATGAGAAACTAGCATGACTTGAGAGAGTGAGATACTAATATGTTCTAATACGACTTAAGATAAGTTGGAGACGATGACTGGATTTGGTGAATTCAGACTTGTAGAGTGTCCCGTAGAGGTTCCAAAATATTGGAGATATATTAATGTATGAGTGCAATCAGAGTACGAGACGGAGCCACACATCAAAGAGTTATGGCCAGTACTAATAACTGATGCAAGAATGAATTTAATTAGGATTTATGTTGTTAATAAATGTTTTATTGTTAAAGTTTATAAATGGTGCAGTCAATGTGTCAGTATTATAATAATTAATAATTCCTTCACAGGACTCACACGGAAGTTAAATAATTGGAGGGTTTTATATAGCGGCACAACTAGCAATGCACGATTTCAATAATAAATCCACTATGTATGAATTAACGGCCATGACAATCTTAATGAATTTAATATTTAAAAGTTTACCTTTAGGTTCCTTATTTAAAATATGTCCCACAGAATGTACTTAATCATTAATTTTATACTACCATTTGAGACTATCAAAGACATGGAAACTATCACTCTTAATTGCAACATTTTAATGAGTTTTATTTTGTTCAACAACAGCACATAGTACTTGTAAATGCGTTTTAATCACATATTTTATCTGTTAGGTTCTGCTCCAGGTTTTGTTAGGTTTTACTGATATCATATGTGCAAATATTCAGTAACTAGGTAGCCGAATGGCTTTTGAAAGAACTGAAAAGTTTTCTAGACATCACTCAATTTTGTACATCCCCGAGGAAGAAATAATTTCAGGCTCCGTGTTCATGCCCCTGGCCGATGCTGTAAGTGTTCAAATATTAAGCCTTATAAATCACCGGAGGCTGCTGAACTGTCTAAAAAGACAAAACACATATTCACCGCCTTCAAAGAAAAATTGAAAATCTGGCTTCGTTATGTTCTGTTCCGGGTAAGTGGGCAAAGATTCAGTCCTACAGGACAGTAGTGCGTAACCTTTTTGTTGGTGCGACTATTATTTTATTTGGGATACCCTTACCACCATGTAAATAAAATAAGAACTTAAAAATCATAATTAAATATGGATTTTCAAATGCATTTTCTTACATTCGTCAACAGTAGTAGTTATATTTAGCAATTAAAAATGTCAAAATAGGTCATCTAGCAAGAAATTGTATGCAGGATATTATTGAAACAACAAAACACGGTTAATAAAAATAGGCAAAACGTTTGACAACCCTGATGCAAAATTTCAACTTAACTGTATTGAAACATAATAATCACTATTTTTATTTTCGTGTATTCACTGTTGGTATATGTGTATGCAAATGTGTGAAACTTGTTTCATACATATTTAAAAAGAAAACCTGAAATGAACAGCACATGACTTTCCTTATATAATGCAATGAATTTACTTCTTTAACGATGAAAAAGTGATAAAAAAAATCCACGACAGAGTGTTTATAAAGTTAAATTGTACATTTGGCGCTTTTCCGGATGATAACATGTAAAACTATTTCGTACCCAATAAACTTAAATTTTTCGCAATTCTAAAGTAACAATTGGCAATATTGATATCATCCTCAATAAGCAATATAGTCCATATATATAAATATTTTAATAATAAATTAATCACTTAGGCGTCATTTTCATTAACTTGGCATCATTTTTGCAATTTTATATGACGATATTTTCGTTAATGGTGATATTTTCGTCCATGTGGGGCTGAATGTCGCCAATTTTGCGATATTTGGAAGAGCATTTCTTATATAATTAAAGGTAAGCTCATCATATGAAGGAATTAAAAATTTACAAAACATTGCATCCCATTTGGCATCATGTTTATCAATTTGGCAACAATTTCGCCAATTTGGCACTACTTTTTATCAATTTGATAACATTTTTATCAATTTGGTAACAGTTTCTTCAATTTGGAAACATTTAAAAAAGTCGCAAAAAATCTCAATGCAGTCTGCGTTGATTCACACACAAGTGCACATTACATTTACATCGGAGGGGGAGGGATATGAGGCATGGGGTACATACTGTCTTCGCCTTTTAGGCTTTAAAAATGTGGCTGGGAATGCAGTTTACACAGAGGTTAAGATTAGTGACCATATATGGCATGGTCGAGGAAAAGAGGAAGTGTTGGCAGACTTTGTTAATATTAGTGGCGTGGGATGGAATTTAATGTAGTTGCAATATGTGCTGGACATGAAATAGGATTTTGGAATAATAATAAAATAATTATGGAAGGAAAGGAACGCGTTATTGGGAAAGGCTTAAAATTTCTGTATCTTAAATATATATATATATATATATATATATATATATATATATTAATCATATATGTTATGGTCAATTCGATTAATCGATTAATCGGTTATTATTAATAATAACCGGCTATTATTAATTCTAACCAAATAAACCGGTTAAAGTGAATAATCTATGAGAATTTATTACATGCACCGATTGTTATTAAAATAATTACTAATGAAGTTTGTTCAATGTAATAATTTTCAACGCGTTTAGCTTTAGATTTCCATTTATTGTATTTGTAATGTAATTTGTTTGCAATTTTTTGTCACCTTAAGGTATTTGTGTGTAATGTAATTAGTTTGCTGTAATAAATAATGAATGTATCTTATAAATAACAGTAATCATTATTATAAAACATTTTTTACATTGACTAAATTTTATTGCTAACTAAACTGTTCATGTATGTAATATCATACACTTCCTATCGTATGACATACAAATTAAGTTAGGGTTGGGGTTTCAACGGATTATGCCTTATTAATCACAATGACCAAACTTCATTGGTAATTATTAATATGTGCCGGTAAATGTGATTAATATGCAATATGTATGACATTTACCAAACCAAAAGACATGGTTATTATTAATACTAACCGGATTTTTTAACTGAAACATATGATTTTATATACATATATATATATATATATATATATATATATATATATATATATATATATATATATATATATATATATATATATATATATATATATATATATATATATATATATATATATATATATATATATATATATATATATATATTTATTTATATATATTTATATATATATATATATATATATATATATATATATATATATATATATATATATATATATTTATATATATATATATATATATATATATATGTTACGGTTAAAGTAAAAATTCCGTTTAGTATTAATAATGACCGGTTGTTATTAATATAATAACCACGTCTTTTGGTAAATGTGATAAATATTGCATATTAATCACATTTTCCTGTAAATATTAATAATTACCAATGAAGTTTGGTCATTGAGACTAATTAAGCTTAATTTATTGAAACTCCAACCCTAACGTAATTTTTATGTCATGCGATAGGAAGTGTTGATATTACATACATGAACAGTTTAATTAGCAATGAAATGTGGTCAATGTAAAGAATGTTCTTTAAAAATGATTACTGTTATTTATAAGATACATTCATCATTTATTACAGCAAACAAATTACATTACACACAAACATCTTTATGCGACAAAAAATTGCAAACAAATTGCATTACAAATACAATAAATGGAAATCTCAAACTTAACTCTTTGAAAATTATAACATTGACCAAACTTCATTGGTAATTATTAACAACCGGTTTATGGGATAAATTCTCATAAATTATTCACTTTAACCAGTTTATTTGGTTAGTATCAATAATAGCCTGTTATTAATAATAACCGATTAATCGAATTGACCGTAACATATATATATGAATGAATGAATGAATGAGGAGAGAGCGAGAGAGGAGAAATCGGCAATTTGTATAATGGTATGTAGTACATGCCAGTATCAGGATTAAATGGCAAAAGAGGAAGCGAGTTATGTGGCTTGTTAGCCTTGGCGAGCAGGGGCGAAGTCCACTATTCTCTCTGTATCAACAAAAAATTGCTGATCATGCCATTGCCGCCGTGCATGATTAACCAATTTACCGTCTGGAAAAATCTGAAATTTGATATATTCGTAAATAGATGTAAATTAAACGATTTTTCAACTTCAGTTTAAGAGAGATTTAATATCGTATTCAAAGCAAACATTTGAGTTGCAAATTTGCGCTCTGAAGAGAATAATAATAAAAATATCATCAATTTTCGCGAGCATGTACCTTAAGTGTTGGAACCAGAGGGATTCCTTCTATGCCTCCAATCCGATTCTGCTATACCAAAGGGATTTTATACCTTGGGAGAGATAAAAGTTCTTAAGGATGTCCTCAGTCGAAAGCCCAGACCATTCGGCTCGTCCAAGGACTTAGAGCAGCAAGTTGAATGGTCGGAAGGATGTCCTCAGTGTAAAAACTGGCTATGCTATAAAAATAGCTGCCAATTTCAAATGTTTGAATTTAAATTTAAAACAAAATGTTTTACTTGCTCACGCAGTAGTCATACTATATGGATTTTTTATCGGGGGAGTTGACGGAATGCCTATTTTTAAACTTCGATTTATTTTATATATTATTAGATATTTTGTGCGGTTTTGAAGTGAAAACTTTTCTTCAGTTTGGTCAACTTCTTTCTGTTTCTGGTTGCTGACAAAAATTTTACAAATATGTCTGAGGACTGAGTTGTTGAAGCACTATGAACAAACTGTAAAAATATAAAGATTATATTCTAAACTATACTGAAACGTTAGTTAGTGCACATGCGACTATGTGGACAAACATGCGTCTGGCCGTTGACTCTTACAAACAGGTGTTGCAACTATTGTTGCCATGGACAATCGGGATTAACTAATTATGTTAATGATATGTCTCAGTGTGGATAATTATTTGATTTGCTTACATTTAAAGATATGTGCGCGCCCTCGATTTTAAAAATATACTTTAAAGCGATATTTTTACAGTCGCTGCTTAGCAGACGATAAGTAAGAACTCACGAAACGTGATAGGGGTGGTAGATAGTGAGAGGAGCGAATAAGGGACAGAGCCTCCCAACTCGCAAAGCGACAGCGAGCCCGAACGGATATATTAAATTTGTGTAGTAGTCAGATAAAAGATGTTGCTGAGCGAGTCCTGGTGGTAAGTGAGTAGCAACGGACAGAATGCGGAGCCTATAAGTCCGAGGTTGCCGAGCATCAGCAAGCAGGAGCATGAGGTCAGAGCGTGTTCTCACGCCAGCTACGAGGTTGGGGTAACATAGCTGGATAAGTGAGTTCTGGCGATTGTTGAGAATCAGCAATCAAGGGTTGGAGCCCCAGCGGCTGCATTACTGTCAGCTCTGGAACCATCATTCCGACAAATGTACCCTCCCCCCCCCCCCCCCGCTGCCTAAAATGTGGCGAGGGACATTCCACGAGAGATTGTTTAAAAACGCGTGATACCCCGGCGAAATGCGCCAACTGTTCACACCCTGCCAACTTCAGGCACTGTCCACAAAACCCCTGGAACCGTAAAAAGTTCCAGGAGGCCAAAAAAGTCCAACAGCAAACTGCTAAAACCACCCCACTCCCTAACCTTGGTGAGGAAAACTTTCCTCCCCTCCATTCAAACAACATCTCCCCTGTACAGGAAGTGCTGGCAAGTGCCGAGACGATAACAGGAATTACCGGAGAGCACTTTGCCCACGCACAACCTGTTACAGACAAAACCCACAAACCCCTAATGCATTCTTAGAAATTCTCATCTTTTTAAAAGAGTTGGAAAAATATTTCGATATCAGTAACCTAAGCAATATACTTAGGCACCTCATGCAAATTTTGAGAGCAAATGATGATCCGATGACTAAAATCTTCCATATCTTTGAGCTGTTAGCAAAAATCAGCAAATCGCAACCCCCCAAGATTAATTTCCTAAATTAGTTTTTGGCCGGCTAGCAGAGAAGTTTCTTCTCTGGTTACTTTCCACATAACCTGCAAGTAGATGGACTCTTCCACGTGCTTTTTCGCACTGGAGCCAGCTCATTCGACGACGCCATGCTCACTTGGAGGCAATCCTCAACGGCATATTTGGACTCATACAAGTAATGTCAAAGCCACAACACCTGCAATCCCTCATGATCGAAGATAAAGGCAGTAATGCCAGGTGCTTCATCAACAACGAAGAGGCTGCATTATGCCGGCTTAGCAGGCACTACGAAATAGCTGGCTTGGCGAGCTCCAGTAACTAGTGACCGTAACCGGAGACACGATTAGGGGAAGAACCCCCTAGTGTAATTGAAATATTTCACTCACTGCCAATTCTCCTTATAAATAAATTGTACTTCCTGTTTCATTTCTGATCTTCTTGGTTACACTACCACCTTAACCAGCATGCCCATGAATTTTAATATTTAAATTAATGCATTCAAACACACCGAGTGTGCATCCAAACTATATTTCATACTGGATCTATTCAAATATTTGTATATTAGACACGGAAGTACGCAATACTAGAAATGGAAATAGAAATTAACTAAAAACATTTATGCACTTTAGCAACATAAAATTGTAATTCAGATGGTGTAGTTTTTTGTGACTTAGACCCAATTACACTTTTAAATAGTAAAAAAAATTAAAGGAAATCGTTAATCAAATGTGAATGAAATTTTAAGTAGTAATTTTCTTACGGAACCATGAAACTTAATTTTCATAAACACGTGTCTTGTTACTCCAAAAATGCCGTAAATTTGCTCCGACCTGCCTGCATTTGCTAAATTTCCCAAGGGGAAAATACGGCAACGCATAACTAAAAGGTACAAAATTCAGTGCGAAATTAAGTTTTGTATGGTGAAAAATGATAAATGTCATATTCCATATTTATGCGTACCAATTAGCATTGCAGTGAAAAAAAAAGGAATTTTCTATGAGATTTTACATTTTTAAATCGATATACTAAAAGATTTCTAAGAAATTTCACTATTTCACTTATAAAAGAAGACCCGAATTTATTCTGCAAATTGAAAATTTTTGTATATGGTACCCCTGAAACAACATATATTGTAACATGTTTTCTTCCTATTTTTAATAGAAAATTCGATTTTTGTACAAAATTTCTAGTTGATATTAAATTACAGTTCAAATTTCACATTTTTAGTGTATAGCACACCCCTTAAATGTATATGTATTTTATGAAAAATCTGATGTGGGCAGCAAATGATTTACTATATTTACGTACTTTTTTCACAGTGAACAAATTATGAACAAAATAGGTCTAGGACACAATGTTTTTTGCGTTGAATTACACATTTGGCGCTTTTCCGAATGACAGCATGTAAAACGACTTCAAAGTTCCCGATGAATTTATGTTCAACGCAATTCTAAAGTGGCTACTATTAATATTAATAATATCCGCAATAAGCAATATATACTCCGTATATTAAAACTTTTGAATAATTATTTCACCAATTTGTAGTCCTTTTCATGTCTTCAATAAGTAGTCTATAATCAATGTTTATATTTTTGGGCTCATATTTTGTTATAGGTGGACGCCGAAATGAAGAAAAGGGGGGGTTATATGTTACGCATCATTTTGCACACACTATTACGATTACGAAGCTAAATTAAATCAATTTAAACAAGAAAGATCAATCATGCTTGAAGCATTGATTATGAAACACTTTCCAACCAATGCAATTTTATTTAAACATGTCTAAAATGCAATAAATTCCTCGGTGATATTTTAAAACTTATCACAATACTACATTAATTTATTATATTTGAAAACTTAAATCTTCATCGAAAAAAATGAACTTCATTCAAATGACGGCATTGAAATATAAATTGCCTAGTTTAAACATCTACAAATTGTGATACATTCCTCGGTAATAATTTAGAAATATCATAATACTACGATAATTTATTATATTTGAAAACTTCATCGAAAACAACTGAAATTCATTCAAATGACGTCATAGATAAAATAACACGCCTGGCTCTCTCTATAAAAGCAGCATTTCATTCATAAATAATTTCCCATTCATGTCATTCATCACAATACTATAATAATTTATTTTATATAAAAATTAAGACCATGAAGCTACAAGTAATTAAACTCTAGGCGTAAAATTTCATCGAAAAAAAATCGTCCTTCTCTTTGTAAAATCAATGAATATTTCATTCATATCAGTTATGCAGACTCCATGAACTAAATGAATTTGTGTTAAAGAAATTCAGCAATTCTAATACAACTCATTCTACATATTTTGCTGTTTACATTTTACATAGGTGAAAAATAGGCTTCGTTGTAGAAATAATCAAATTTGGATGAGCATTTAAACTCAAATACATTGCACAAATTAAGTGGTTTTAGGACGGATACAACACTTAATATGAATTAAAAAGAACTTTAAAAATCGCGATTTTGAGACAAGATGGATGCCATATATCATTTTTAAGTGGGTCACGTGATCTTTTCATATCACTGTCACGCGATCGCTTCATATGAGAGGAGTTATTATTATTTTAATTTTTATTTAAAAAACTACTGAATATATTTCGCTGATTTTTTTTATATATTTTATAGAACAATTTGAATATTACCTAAAATTTTCGACGCAATTTGTGAATTTTAAATTCGCTTAAAAAATATTTGAAAAATTAGGTCCCATAGGTCTCAATGTATTTCATTTTTTCAATCCGGGTTCAATCCAAAACTAATTGGGTGATATTATCAATTTATATTCCCATAGGTCCTACAGACCGTCTGAACAACATACTAAAATTTCATTTTGAGTAAGTCATTTTTACGGCAGTTATCGTGCCAACGGACAGACAGACAGACAGACAGACAAAATGAACAAAGTCATAAAACACTTTTCAACTTTGTTGTAAAGTGTTAAATATAAAAGAACAATTAAAATAATATCGCTCAACAATTAATTAATTATAGTTATTAAATTTGACCTAAATATTGAAATACACACTTTTCGCCACAATTTGACTCCCGAATGCAATGAATATTACCTTTTAATGTGCATTTTATTCTGTACTATGGTATTTAATGCTTATTGAAATAAAATAACTTAAATGAACTATAACAATGTAATTTGAAAACCATATAAAATATTTGCGTTGGTTATTTTTTGAGATGTGGTCCAGTTTTAATTTATAATTAATCTCTTACCGCAAAAAAATTGATGTGGACAGCATATGACTTTCATAACAGAATCAAATTCATTTGTCTTTTTTTCTTTTATAATTTAAATTGAGAGTCATAGCACTAAATAACAAGGATAATTATTTAAAATTGGACTAAACTTGCATTTTTGTTTCAATTTTCGTTTTCATTTGGCTAATAGACGTATATTTTAAAAGGCAACATGGCAGAAATACGAAAACAGTAAAATATCTCAAGAACGTTTAGTCTTGGAGTTAATGGGTTGGTCTTATTTTTCTCGTCATCAAAAATCAAGTACAAAATAAGCATTTAATTGAAGTAGACGCCGTCTTTTATTTTTGATTTTGGCATTTTTACGAGCCATTTCGCAAAAGGAGGCAAGTTCTTTTATTCCGAATCGTACCAAAATCTAATCAGAGCCAAAGTCTCTCTGAGGTGGTTTGTCTAACAAATGTTGTGAAATGTGGTCAATTAGTTTTTCAGATAGAATGCATACATAGTTTTTGCGAATAATTTCGACAAAAAGCCAGATTCCTTTGTTTTTTCGAATCATACCAAAATCTAATCAGCACCAGAGTAAATCACGAGTGACTTTGTGAAATTTGGTCAATTACTTTTCCAGCTAGCGTGGATACACACATTGCCCAGACATACAGATATACAGACAGACACACCGACAGATACATACACAGACATATATACAGAAGTCACACTATAAATAGTTTTTCAAGTTCTACTGTGCTCGATACGTGTAGATCCGTCGAAAACTCAAGCTGCGATTTTCGACACAATATTTTGCCTATATTTTACCATGTACTGTAGGGAATATAAATATGGCTTCAGACGGAACACAGAAAATTTTTACTATATAAAATCTTGTAAATTATTGTTGTTTTATGAATTGTAATTATTAAGAAATTCACTCTTAAATTCGAGCTACCGAGTTTTTGTCTGGTCCAAAACATCTAACTGCAATTTGTAACAACAATGGGCATAACTATTTAACAAGTCCTACTCATAATTTGTCTGATTGTGATTTGTAACAATGACCATATTGATTTCAATAATACCGATTTATAAGAAAACGCTAATTTGTCTTTTTGATTATCATAAAGACGGTTATAAAAAAATTCTAGGTCTTTCATAATTTGTAACAACAATGGACCTCTAGTTTGCTTTATTGCAATTTGTGAGAACAATAAACCTACTGATCATTCATAAGATTACTCTTTATATAATAAAACCTTAACTTGTGTAATTGCAGTTTTTATCAACAATGGACATAGTATCATTAAGATCGAGCTAGAATAAAACTTTAATTTGCAAATTCCAATTTGCATAAATGAACATTTTGATTATTCATAAGAGCGAGCATTAAAATAAACATTTGTCTAATTGTAATAGACTTGACGATTATCAATAAGACCAAGCTATAATAAAAATCTTATTTGACTAATTACAATTTATATCAACAATGGACATATTGGTTATCAATATTACCAAGCTATAATAAAACTTTTATTTGTCTAATTGCAATTTGTAACAACAATGGACATATTGATTATCAATCATGCTAAGTTATAGTAAAACTCTAATTTGTCTAATTATAATTTGCAGCAACAGTGGACATATTGGATTATCAATAAGATCCAGTTAATAGAAAACTGTAATTTGTCTATTTTATTTTTCCATAAGATCGAAATTCCTTCATTTTTAAAGGTAGCCAAGTATTCATTGCATCAGCATTTTTTGCAAAGGATTAAGTATTTATATTGCTGTATTTTGCTTTATAATATCTTATCTAATGTATGAAAGTATATTTAATGTATGAAAGTATCTTGTAATGTATGAAATGTATCTTATCTAATGTATGAAGTTTTTAAAGATATTTGCAGTCATTGACTGACGGAACGCATGGTAATCAAGAAAGATTCCTTTAAGGTGATAAAATTTAATTTCTTTATTTACTAAATATTTCTAAGGTTGTAGTATTTTAGTACTCCAATATCTCCAATATCACATTCACGGTGAGATTTAACAAAGCTGCTACATCACATAATACAGCAAAGTTTTCCTCAATGTTGTGATTTAGGAATCCATTATAAGTGTACAATGAACTTATAGCGTAAATTTTAATCCATTGAGAAATTTGATGCGCGTTTTAGTACAATCCCAGCATAAGTAGTTGTCAAATATCAACGCTTCTGCAATGTTAAAATTGAAAAATTCGATACTCATTGCAGGGAACTGCTCTGGATGACCCTTTAAAATGGAATGTTGTGTAATTATGGATGTAACTCAAGGATTTGCATTAGATAAAATGTAATGCGATGCTATATCGGAAAATAACATTCTGAATAATTATGTGTTTCGCCGCTTTTCAAGTAATAATGGAAAGAAGCTACTTAGAAATAGTACCTTTCTTATCGAAGTAACACATTCTGAATATAATAATGTAAATTATTTCACATATACTTGAATAATAGTGTATTGCATATGCATTTTCATAAAATGTTATTCGTAATAGAAATGAAATAAAACTAAAATTATTATTTGAATTAGAACTAAAAGTATTGTTCTATTGAATTCATTTGCGTATATTATATAAACATTTATGTTAAGATATATTAAAATTTTCCGACTGCCATAAAATTAAAATGTTTTGAATTAAATATGTTCCAAGAGTTTCATTGATTTTGAATTTTAATGAAAGCTCATACCCCCTGACAATACATTTCCCTTAACTACAACCATAGACAATTCATTTTTTTTTCAATTACACTACGTAATTGACAATATCTTTCTACTATACCCCCTGATTATACATGCATTTCTCTACATACTACAATCATCCCAAGTTTTTTTTTTAATTTAACAAATTCATAAGTGCTATATGACTTTGTTTTACTATATTTAAAAATTAACATTAGGAATCTTAGAAGCACCTAAGAATTTAAATCAGTTTAGGAAATTAAATATGTGAAATTAGAGGTTTATTTTACATTTCACAGAAGAGACAAACAAAATTCAAGAAAGATCGGTAATAAGAAGGTAGGCTGATACAGAGATATTTATCTTAAATATTATACCTTTTGCGATCCAAATCCTTTAGAGAACAATTAGATTTTTTTTTATTTCCCAGAAGAAACAAAAATATTCAAGAACGATCGGTAATAAGAAGGTGGGTTAATACAGAGGGACGTGTCCTAAGTATTAATACTTCTGAGATCCAAATCCTTTTGAGATCAATAAGAATCTTATTTTTAAATTTTCCAGAAGAGGCAAGAGATTCAAGAACGATCGGTAATAAGAAGGTAGGTTAATATGGAGGGACTTATCCTAAGTATTAATCATTTTGAGATCCAAATCATTTTGCGAACAATAAGAATTTTATTTTTAAATTTACCAGAAGAGACAAGAAATTCAAGAATGATCGGTAATAAGAAGGTAGTTTGATACAGAGGGATTTGTCCTAAGTATCAATCCTTTTGAGATCCAAATCCTTTTGAGAACAATAAGAATTTTATTTTTAAATTTCCCAGAAGAGAGAAGAAATTCAGGAACGATCGGTAATAAGAAGGTAGGTTGATACATAGGGTTTTATCCTAAATATTAATCCTTTTGAGAGCTTAAAAAAATTCCGTCTAACTTCAGACGTTTGTTGTCATAAAGTATAGGAACAGGGCAAAACTGCAGCAAGGACTGAGAAAGGGTATGGTAGTATCATTGAAAGACATGATTGTTTTATTTCTATAACTACTCGGTCTGGGGATGCGATATTTTAATGGTATATTTCTCATGAGTTAAACTACTAAATATTATGATTTAAGTTTCATCACATTGCAGTGAAACGCGAAAAACTTTACTTAAAGACTTGTTTCTGCCTCAAAGGGCTGCTTATAACTAAAGTATGGATTTATTGGTTTTATGTATGCTTTCAATAGTTTGTTAAGTTTATTTGGGGGGGGGGGACTAATAGCTAAAATATGTAAAATTTTGCATCGTGTAAATGATATTTCTGTATTATTTCGAGCAATATCGAATATGTTACTAGTGAGTAAGTAAACAGATAGTGCTATCTGTTTAAAAGCAGATCAGAGTTTAAGGTATCAATATGTATTACATGCCTCTCAGTAATATCACACTGAAAGGAGTGTATTACTGAATTATCTATTTATCTAGCTATTTTTGACACATGTAAAACATCCCTGCACACATTTAGGTTCCGTACCCTGGAGTTTGTGATTTCACGATGATGAATCAGAGAATTTTTGAGAATTTAGTCTTCTATATACAGATTTTATTTACTTAGGAGAAAGTATTTTTATTGATTTTACAGACAAAAGGCTATATTCATACTATAGTAAAATTTATGAATTGGCAGTACCTCCGTTTGGATTTTAAATTACAAATTAGTTAAATATATTGAAGCTTGAAAAATCAGTCTTGACCTACATGCGACACAATTGCATTTTCTATGGAAATATGTAAAATATGAATGGGATAGATAACTCCAACATATAAATTTGATTATTGAAAATTCAAAACTTTTTCACTGATTTAAATATGTTGACAGGAGTCTTTTAACTCAATTAGTTCTCTTATAGCACAATCAGTGACATATTGCCTATATATAATGAAGTACTCTGTGTGACCTTCCGCTTATAATGCGTCAAATTTACAATGGACAAATTTAATGCAAATTTCAAACAAAGTCGCATTGTCCGTAACTGATAAGTGTAAAATGCTATGCTGTTGGGAAACTAAATATTTACGCTAATGAAATGACCTGAGATTTCCGTTGTTATGCAGCGGTGCGCAATTCGATAGAAATCAAATATATTTGCATTTCGAAAAATAGGATTTCTCTTTACTCCATGTAGCAACACGTCAAATGAATTTATTATGGGGTTTCTCATGCTTTCAGAATATAAAAAAATCTGATGTGGGCATCACATGGCTTTCCTTATATAATGCAATGAATTTACTACTTTTACAACTAAAAAAAACGTTATGCTTATAGTAGATAAATATATTCTTTCCATGATATTGGATTTTCTTCAATTAGACGTCATTTTCATTGATTTAGCGTCATTTTATCAATTTGGCGAGATTTTTGTTAAATTGGCAACAATTAAAAATGTCGCCAAGTTGGCGACATTCCGCCAAATTCGTCACCAAAATCTCGCCAAGCGTTATGAACGGAGAAATAAGTTATTCTTACAGCAGATAAATGACTATTGGCGTTCAAATACAAAAGTATTACTCAAATATCTTTTTTCATGAATGGAACGAGCTAGATCCACGAGAATGATGTCACCAAATTTATCGCATGGTATTACATATGAAAAGAGAACATGTTTCTCAATGGGAAATATACTTTTTTTTATTTCATATGACTTTTTCATAATTTTTTTGAAAAATGTGTAATATCTCGTGAACGGTTCATGTTAGCGTTCTAAAATTTATGCCAATCGTTTTCCAATGAAAAATTACATAAGAAATGTCTATTTGCATAACTTTATTAGATGTTTTGTTTTTTTGACGATTTTTTCAAAATTTCATTCGAAAATTTAGGGGGGTTCTGAACATTCGATTGCGTATAAAAACAATAGGCTTCCAGTGTTTACGGATTGTGATTATTTTACCCAATTTCATTCGAATCGGTCCATTCGTTCGTCAGTTATAGTCTCCACAGACTAACTGGCACACACACACACACACACACACACACACACAGACATCACTTCAAAAATGTTTGATTCGTGATCAGGGATGCTTGAAACGTGCTCTCCCGTCGAAAACTCGAATTCGAATTAACGACCCCATCACAATACTTTCCTTATACATTATGTATATAAGGAAAGTAATTACTTGCAGTTGTACATTATAGGAACGTTCTTTCGTTGTATTTACTGAAAAGGAAAATTTATGAAAAGTCCGCTGTTTGCTTTTGTAAATACCAAATGCTTTTATGCAAGAATGCTAAAACGAATATGTTTTAATAAATAGTTGTCCTAAATTCGTCCATGAATACCGCGAAGACATACCATCAATGCATACCGTCAATATACAGGGTGTCCCCAAAAGATTGATACGGGCTTTAATTCCATACCTGTTGGAGATAAGAGAGCAATATAAATTGCAAAAATGTTGAAAGTAAGATAGGAAATATGACTATGGTAATGAAATATTCCTCCCATTAATTTTCAAAAAGTTACACATTTTACATTTTTACGACCCCCTTACGCAAATTTGGTTAGTTAGAATATTTTTATTTTTAATCCATGAAGGTCATTATAAAAACCGCATATATATATCTTTAAAATCAACTGAAATATGATAAAGGAAATAATCTGACATACGCTACTTTTCCGTGCCATGTGAAAGGCTGTTTCATCAGTGAAAATAGGGATCATAAACAAATTGACAATGGAAATTGTTTAGATCAAAAATACGTTAATATGTGTTAAAATTTTTTATCACAAATGCATCTAAATAAAGCATTCGACAGACAGAGATTATATAAAGCAGTGATACTCACTACGCGGCTGGGTATTCTAGATATTACCCTCCAGTTTTATCTTTTTTGTGATATGTCACAAATTTACATTTCTAATTTGATATATGGTCCAAATTCACAATGTTCAATTTTCAATTAAATATTATTCGCTTAATTTTAAAGATATAGATATGCAATTTTTTAATGATCTTGTTGCATAAAAAATTAAAATTTTCTGACTGACCAAATTTGTCTAAGGGGATCGTATAAAATTTTAAAAAGTGTAACTTTATGAAATTAATGAGAGAATTATTTCATTAACGTAATCTTATTCCTAACCTTACTTTCAACATTTTGAAATTTGCATTGCCCACTTATCTCCAACAGGTAAAGAATTAAATATTGTGTTAATCTTTTTGGGACACCCTTTACCGGATGTGTCAATACGCTGTCCACGAATAGGGCTTTTAAAAGAGTCACCAATGGCATAACTGTGCACTATTTGGCTTTCATAGATTCAGATTCATAGATATGAATCCTAGAAACGTATGGAGAGCACAATCTATACATACCTACTTAGACTTGCTCCGATTCGTCTTTAAAATGTAGTTTTGTTTACAGTAGAACGTCAAATGCACCCAATGCAATCGAACCCGAAAGCTGTACAAATCAGCCAAAGGCAGTTTTCCCGCTAAATTCTTTATTTAATTACAAAATTCCTCGTTTCTTACATGGTAGCTGGGTTTATACATCTTGGAAGACAGATGGTCGCTTATTTTTCTACAGTTTAAACTTTTGTTGATTGAGTGCATATTAACCATATTTAGTGATACTATTAACTTGGTATGACACTGGACGACACTGGTATGACACTTGGTATGACACTTGGTATGACAGTGGTTTGGAAATCATAAATATATAATATGTTTCGTCGAATGGTCGGTAAACCGCAGGTAAAGAGCAAACAAGTCAAAAAGTACACAATAAAAATTATATTTTTCTAAATGTTGTTCATTGACTAGTCCTATTGTTCAGATTAGTGTTTCTCAACCATTCTCAACCAGACCCAGACATTAATTATACCGGGCTGCCAGATATTATCCTGGAATTTGACGTTTTAGTTTTATTAGCAAATTTTGTGAATAAATAGTTCATGGTGGGAGTATTTCAGGGAGAATAATATTCGTGAATGTGTCGTAAATCCTGAAGCGATAACGCTTAAATAACATATGTGTAGCACATGCCAGTGGCCAAACCGCATTTAAATATCTATATGAATAAAATACTGCTCAGATGACTGCACAGCAGGCTTCTGCGGAAAATTACAATGGATAAATATTTTTTTCAATACCGTTTATTTTTTAACCAAC
Organism: Amaurobius ferox; assembly: GCA_951213105.1. Taxonomy (NCBI): domain Eukaryota; kingdom Metazoa; phylum Arthropoda; class Arachnida; order Araneae; family Amaurobiidae; genus Amaurobius; species Amaurobius ferox. Next base: position 105,202,676 of record OX578139.1, on the reverse strand, counting down.
ATCAGTAAAATCAATTTAATACAATAATCAATTTTACACTAAATAATGATATAAAGTTTAAGCGATCAGAATGGGATCAATGTCAATGAAAATCAGCACAAATTAATGTAATCATGTTGGCCTGAGGAAATTAGACCATGCTACAATATTTCGTTTCTCCAGTGATTGCTAACTTATTTAAATATAATTTTATATTTGCAACATGCAATACCGTATAATTAAATGTACAAATAGGCCTTATGATTATGCAATGATTAATTAATAAAATTAATGTTAGTTTGATGCATGAACTTAAAAAAAATTAGGAAGATATTTAAGAGTAAATTTTTTGTGATCGGATCCACGTCTTATATAAAAAGTACGCACCAGGTCGAAGTCTTACTAAGGTTGAGAATCACTGGTCGAAATACCGGTCTACGGGTCGGATCACTACGCAAAAATTGCAAATACAGTTAGAGGTTGATTTAATTTTGAAAAAGTATAGGTAATCAAGAAAGGGGCACTAACCTGTAAGAAAGTACATGAGGTAATTAGTAGTGAAAGTAAATGAGGTAAATTTATTAAAAATTAGTAAATTATGATTCACGATAGGGAGGTAAGACAGGATTCTAGCCTGATCACCAGCCCTGGTGGAAATATAATCATTAAGATAATGTTGCCAAAGATTAAGGATATGGGATTTACAACGTTTTGAGAGGAGTGAGTAAGGAAAGGGAATAGTAAGAGGGGAGCCAGAGATAGCAGCAATTTTGGCTTGGTAATCAGCAATTTCATTTCCAGATATATTATTGTGAGCTTTTACCCAAGAAATATTGACAAGGTTTTTGGCAAGGAGAGCTTTGGATTTAATGGAATGAGATAATTAGATTTATTTTTTATTGAGTTAAGAGCTTGAATGGAAGAGAGGCTATAGGAAAATATATTAACAGGAGTTTTATTAGAGTAAGCCCAGCCAATAGCAAAGGAAATATCGGTAAGTTCGGCTTGAAATACTGTTTCCTGTTGTCAAGTTTATAGGAGAGAACTTTTTCCAGAACATCATGTTTAAAATTACAGACTAAAAAACCAGTGTTATTGTCAATATTTGAACCATCAGTATATATATTATATATATATATCAGTACATATATATCAGTATATATATAATGACAGAGTCTTTATCCATTCTGTTAACTAAATTTACGGACCATTTATATGAAAGTTAGAGAAAGGAACAAGGAAATTAAAATCAGAGGGAGGAGGGATCGAAGAAGAAAAAAAGGAACCAATTTTTTGTTTCCAAAAAATAAATTTATTATAAAAGGTAGAAATTGTAAAATGAATGGGGGGAATACCAGTGAGGGAAAATAAGGAGATATTAGATGTTGCACGATAGCCTGAGCAGATTGCAACGGTCGTAATTAAAAACAAATCTTCTGATTTTATTTTTCTGCTCCAATTTGATCATACACTGATGTCTGGCATAATGTATTTGTATTTTCATAGTATAGATAAATCATCCATTTCATGCAGATTGATTTAAACAGATTGTATTTTTCGGTATTAAAAATTTCTGTTTTTATTGAATATCTGTATTTAGTATGTAATGGCGCCGGATAAGAAGAAACGTGACCTCTTAATTTAGAATTTAGCCACACCAGCACCAGCACCACTACAAAAGCCATGATCAAAAAAATGCCGCAAAAATAACCCACAGGTCCACACACTCCTGTCGGGAGAAGTAAATCTCCGCGATGACCTACAGCCCAGAAGAACCTAAATAACCTGAAAACATTCAAATTCAAAACCTTACCTAAAGGAACGTCTTCTTCACAAAACACAAAGAATAGTAATACACAAATGAATAAACAGAATTTAGAAGTTAAAATGAATTTTCATTTATTCAAGAAGTTAAATTCACTATGTATTTCAAATACAACAGCTGAATCTCTCAGCACACCACTGGACACATGCGCAGATTTCATCAGAGCGCCACTGGCCCTAAAACTTTCATAATGTAATAAAAGGTAGGTGGTAAACCACATATTATAATGATATCAAAAATAGGTATGGTCAAATTACTGGGGTGAGCACTCTGAGAGTTAAAAGAAAGCATCTTTGATAATTAATCAAAACAGAAATTATATTATTAGAATATGCATTAAATTGAAGCTACAGAATACAATAGATGGTTTCACTCTCCACTCCAATGTCTCTCTCTCGAATTATCGGTACATCTGGCATATCTTGGTTAAAATATAAAGGTCGCTTACCCCGGTCATCAAGTCGTCGTAAGTAAGGTCGTAGTTCTCAACATCAGCCAATCACCCACACGGCGATGAATCGGTGTTTCACAACGAAAGGCCGGCACACACATTCAGGGATTCTCCAGAATGGCCCAGCCTGGACGGATGGCATCATTCACTAGAACTACTCGGGTAGCGACGATACGATTTACCTTCCCGGTATGAGCCTCGGGAACATTCCACAAGCCAGCTCGATGTTAAGGTATTAATCCCGGAATGAGCATCGGGTTCGCTCTACGTGCAGTTTCGACGTTATTCCATTCCCGGTATGAGCCTCGGGATCGTACCATAAAATGGTCGTTAGAAAGGCAGCATTCCTCAGCTCACGAATCTCCAGGAATCTGCCTGGAGGTCAGACTCCCGAGATTCGGAGTGAGCGTTGCTATCGTGAAGTGCCTACAGAGTCGTAAGAGCGTTAGAGCAGAAGAGCATAAGAGAGCGAGAAAAGGTGCGCACGGCTTTTATACCTTTTCAGCCACGGACCTGGACGAAAGCTTCCAATCCGTCACAACCAATAGAAAACAATCATGATATTTCCCGCCGAGAAAAGGTTCTCACGGCCAAACGCCAGCATGTCTCGACAGAATGTCTGGAGAACCACCTGCTATAAACAACCGTTGCAAAACTTCATTATCGTCTGCAGCACAAATGTATTGAAACTATGAAATTATTTACATTGGCACTTAAATTTTCGACTGCCAAAAGACCTTGAACTCAACAGAAGAAATAACTCTCAAAGCGCTCGCACATTTTGAATAATATGTTAGAAATGATTTTGATTTCGGTTTAAGAATAATATATGTTCCAAAAGAACACATAAAACGACAAAAAGGGGTTTTTCAAGGCAGAATTAAAATCTGTAACAGAACTGTATAAAAAGAAATATAATACATAAATTTATATATTTTACATAAAAGTATTTCGATTTGAATATCGACATTACAAGTATCTGTAAAACAAAAATATTTATTTTCATTAAGTACCGTAAGATATGCAACAAATTCCCATTACAAACTTCACAGAATCGATAAAACACGTTTTTATAACAAAATTTCTGAATAATAGAAATGTAATCTTTTCGAAAAGGAAAGCAGTTTATACAAATTCGAAGCAATGTTATGTACACTTGTAAGATAGTATATAAACATGACATAATATAATACATAAATTATTATAATGGATGTTACAATCAATGAACAGAATTAGTAACAATGTAATTTTTGCCGGGAATTCGTCTCAATTTCTTTAAAACGGATTTTATGTTATATCGGAATTGATTATAATGGATTTAGAATGTACTGAAAATTGCATCTATATAGTTCGATAATTTTGCACAGTGCATAAAATTTAGTAGTGATGCATACATTCGTTCATGAGTTATCATATCTGCACATCACAAACATGCATTCAAAAGCACGTAAGCACATTCACACCCATATACATACACACAGACGGACACATTTTCTAAAGTTTTCGACATGTGTTCAAAAGTCTAATACTACTTGTTTAAAAGTTAAATTAGTTAAAAATTAGTTAAATGTTAAATATTAGTTAAATGTTATGTTCAAAAGTCTACTACTGCTAGTTTAAAAGTTAAGTTAGTTAAAAGTTAGTTAAATGTTAAATGTTAGTTAAATGTTATGTTCAAAAGTCTACTACTAGTAGTTTAAAAGTTAAGTTAGTTAAAATGTTAGTTAAATGTTATGTTCAAAAGACTACTACTACTAGTTTAAAAGTTAAGTTAGTTACATTGTTAGTTAAGTCTTATAGTTTTAAAGTCTACTTTTATTAAAAATCTGGAACCTGAACTCCATGCTTCCTCAGAAATTAAATACTCTATTATTTTATACTCTAAATGTTTATGTGTGTGCATGCATCTATATAAAAATAACAGAAGTAATAACCTTGTAAAAAGCAAAATGGAAAACAATTTAAATCCGCAATTGTTTTCTTATTTGTCTCTTTCTTGCTTTTCTGCAATTAATCCATTTGGTTCTAGGACAAAATAAAGGGTCTCTTCCAATAAAATTCGATACGCATGTTATTTTACTGCTTGAATACAAATTGCTACACAGTCACAAACTTCGTTGGAATTCTGCTGTTGTTGTCGTTATGTTCGCTGGTGGGTATATAAAACTGGCGTTTAAAGCCGCTATCAGATGATTTAGATTCCCTAATCGCTGACTGAGAATTTCTAAGGGAAAATTAAAGTGAAGGTCTTCGTGTTTATGGTCAGATGTGCTAGGAATTGCTTTTGAAAACTTTTCTAAGCTTGAAATGTTGAGAAACTCGATTTTAACCGTTAAGGGAATAGAACAGTATATACTTGGATGGTTTTTGTATAAATATATATGATGCAAACATGTTTTTGGTTTATCAAAAGTAATAATTTATTTATTTTGTACGCTTCGCATCCTACTCGCTGGCAGTCTCTATGCTATTTAAAGCCAAATTAAAATTTAAATCGAAAACTTGTTTGTTTCAGCATATCTCTCTATCATTTTTCTATAAATGTACCAAATTTCATATTTTGGTATGATAAAGTTTCTGCCGCACGAGACAGAGTTTTTCAAGGGACTCGCCCATACAAAAGAAACATGCCCTATTCAAAAGCACAATAACTCATAAACTACATCCTGCCAAAATTTAACTATGTAGGTACATACCTGCGAAAATTATTGATCTTGATATTGTTAGTCTTTCCAAAAGACGAATTCGCAGCACAGATATTCTGTCTTCGTATTTGACATTAAATATCTCTTAAACTAAAGTTTAAATCGATACACGGTTTAGTTAAGCGTATTTTACTAGCATCTCTCTAAAAATGTATATAATTATATATATGTGTCTTATGCTGTAGTTTTTGCGGTACAAGATAGAGAAACACTAGGAATGCAAAAATTTTCTAACATCCATGGCAACTACTTTTTTATATAGAAATATTACGTTCAATGTTTTATATAAAGTAACGAAAATGAGTTCAATATTACAATGTTTAGTACTTATGATCTTGTAGTAGAACTGAGTAATTTCATATATTTTTATATTTTAACTGATATCAGTCCAGTAATATAATATATGATATTAATATAATATTTTAGAAATATATCTCCTTTTACATATAAGGTATTTAAAAAAGAACTAAAAGGCCGATCAAGATTATATCTTTTGAACCGTTAGTGCTAGATGCATACTTTGAATTAGGAAAATTGTTTATCGTCCAGCGGTTGGAACCGTCTGAAAATTGCATTGTCTAACGTACTTGCGATCTTGTAGTAGAACTGAGTAATTATATATTTTGATATTTTAACTAATATCAGTCCAGTAATATAATATATGATATTAATATAATATTTTAGAAATGTATCTCCTTTTACATATAGGGTATTTAAAAAAGAACTAAAAGGCCGATCAAGGTTATATCTTTTGAACCGTTAGTGCTAGATGCATACTTTGGATTAGGAAAATTGTTTATCGTCCAGAGGTTGGAACCGTCTGAAAATTGCATTGTCTAACGTACATTTGGACGTTTATATTCAGGGTTGCTGGCACTAAAGTAGGAAATCCAATGATTTTCGAAATGCGCGCCTGCTTACTTCACTTTATTTCCACTGAATTTTACGTTGCAATTAGTTCATTAATATATTATAAAGTTATTCTCTTTCTCTAAAGTTATCGGCTTTAGTCACAAATTGTAATATGTGCAAGCATCTGTCTCGCATTATTCAGCATTTCCAGTAACTACATCGTAGAGGGGGCTACGTAAACCATTCTGAAAATCAATGCAGTTGGTGTTAAGTAAGTACTGCGTGATTGTGTATATTACGGTGTTTATTAAACTATTCAGCAAGTATTCAACTATTTGAATTTATATTATGTGAATTGTTTAGCCAATAGCATAAACTTTTAACAATATATCATAAGATATCGTTTTCAGATAGTTATGTAATAAGCAACTGCAATTATTAATGCCGACACTTATATATATATATATATATATATATATATACATATATATATATATATATTTATATATATATATATATATATATATATATATATATATATATATATATATACATATATATATATATATATATATATATATATATTTATATATATATATATATATATATATATATATATACTTTTGAAAGACCCTGTATATTATATATATATATATATATATATATATATATATATATATATAATATACAGGATCTTTCAAAAGTCGGAATACATTTTAAAAATTCATTAAAAATCGAAAAATCATCGCATTGAAGTACGGTTTGTACCATTAGTATTGCCAAGACGGGGGATTATTTTTGACGTGATAGAATTTTGTCACCTATAGGTGATATAAATCACCTATAGGTGACGCTTACCTTAATACATCTTCCAGAAGTATGCAAATGAGATGTAGTGCTCTGTTGATTCTTCATTTGATTCATTAGTAAACGGTGAAAAGAAGAAATTTTTGCGAGAATGTTAACTTTGATCGAGAAAGCCTTGTTAGTGAAGCTGTAATACATGAGCGGAGAATAAGCATCAGATGCTTTGCGAAAATTCCGATTTAGGTAAAATCTAAAGAAAGGAAAAGGTCCTATCACCTGTTCAGGGTTACATAGACTTGTCACACGATTTGACACGTACAGCAAGTTTTTATTTTGTCTTTCCATTGCGTTCAGGGCCACCTATAGGTGATTTTTTAAACTACGAACTTTTTCACATAAAAAAACCCATCCTAGCAAAACTTATGGTACAAACCGTACCTCAATGCGATGGTTTTTTGATTTTTAATACTTTTTTCAAATTTATACGGACTTTTGGAAGCCCCCTATATATATATATATATATATATATATATATATATATATATATATATATATATATATATATATATATATATATATATATATATATATATTTATATGTATATATATATATATATATATATATATATATATATATATATATATATATATATATATATATATATATATAATTCAATAACTAATTACTTAAACAAGACTATTAACTATCAATTGAACATGAAGCGTGTTACAAAAAAAGCAAATATCATTGCCAATACGTTACATACAATATTGAAATACAACCACGAATCATTGTGTTATCCGTATGTACTTCATTTAAAAATTTATTATTAATTATTAATATTTTTGCTTTTGTTCTTAAGCTAATATACGTCAAATGAACTTTTACTTTAACAATAAAAAAATGAGAGCAAATATAAAGAAGTTCGTAGAGTACAATAATTTAGAATTAAAAAACTCGAAATTTCTACGATAGATATAATTTTGACATAAGTTGATCGTACTTGTCAAATTATGCTATAAAGAAAACGGTAGAAACCAATAACAGAAAGGATGACAGTGTTAGAATATTTTAACGATATGATAAGTAATACTAAAACAATTATTTTATGCTTACATAACTTACCTATATGCAACGCTCTCAGTCAAAAAAGCTCTCGTAATCACGCCATCCATGAACCATTTTCGGGACAATAATACTTTTATCAGCATGACAAAGCTGATATCTGCAACGATAGTAAGACTAAAACTTCCGATCTGCTACACTTTTGCAAAGCTTAATAGATTCACTTGGATTCAAATTTCTAAAAGATTAAGCTGTGGATATACGAGGCCATGCTGTGGATGTACGAGTCATATGCTCACAGAATGCGCCTATAGAAAATGTTCCTAATGTTAGTATAGATCTCACATTACATAACGCGGCCTCTTGGATTGGATTGGTTTAAGCTCTTATTATGCGGGCCGGTACAAATAATAGGTAATGTTAGGAACTATGCTGTATTAAAAATTTAAAAATGTTTATCTGTCATACTTATTTTAATTTGAAATAAAATAATTTCACAAAAATTACAAAACAAACATCTTTAAAAAATATATTTTTAAAATATCAATGAATATAAAAATTAAGAAATCGATTTAATATATCCAATAGCTTATTCTTTAGATTCAACGAACTCTGAAAGTTTTAAACGTAGCACATTTAGATCAGTAAAACGGTTGTTGTGGTATATGTATTTTTCTTTCATAGTTTTTCTTCAAATAACATGAAGATTTTCATTATGAAATTTCTTGCAGGTCATAAAACTACATATTTTAAAGCAAAACCGATGTTAACAACATTTTTACTGCATTGTAGCTGAATATCTCCCGGGACAAATTTACGCTAGAGCATTCTAATGAGTAACGTTAATTTGTACCACGTTCGTATTAGTAAAAAAATCTGATGAGGGCAGCACATGACTTTCCTTATATAATGCAATGTATTTACTACTTTTACAGTAAAAACAAAATAGGTTATTCTTATAGTAGATACTTACATTTTTTCCAAAGATATTGAATTTTCGTCAAATAGTCGTTATTTTAATTGATTTAGCGTAATTTTTATCCATTTGGAGAGATTTTCTTTGATTTGGTAACATTTAAAAAAGTCCCCAAGTTGGCGACATTCCGCCAAATTCGTTGCCAAAATTTCGCCAAGCGTTATGGATAGAGAAATAATTTATTCTTGTAGCACATAAATGACTATGTGGAGACTAAGTGTGACTATGTGTGACTAAGTGTGACTATGTGTGACTAAGGAGAAAAGTCAATGAATATAATGGAATGATTATTAAAAAGTTGAAGAGAGAATCGTAATTCCATGCAATCCTATTCAGAGAAAGTCGTTATTCATGTGAGTATTGAGAATTTTATAGAAAAAAACAAAATCTGACTGCAAATGTCAGAAAAAGAATCGAAAATTGTGACAGTCAGGCGTAGCTGCAGACCCGAAATACAGAGGTATGTGCCAGTTTTCATGTTTTTAGACAAATTTTTGATCTTTGGAATAAGATTCAAAAGACCTGGTCTCACACGGTGCCTTTCCCCTCCTTAAGCGTTTGTTAATAAATTCATATAATTTTAATCATAATAATACAGGTGTGAATAAAAGATTATTCATTTTAAAGGTTAAAATGTGGATTTTAATGTGTAGCGTTTTGTTTTAATGATTATGTTAAGGAACTAGGTCTAAGAAGTAATGGTGCGTTTTGCAACCATGGGAGCAATATACAAATGTTACGATTCACGACCACTTTAATTAAGATTAATAATTTAATCCCCAATATTCATAAAAAAAATTCACCACCTTAAATGTTTTTACACCACACTGGGTTGTGTTCTTATTTAATCAATCTAAAGTTCCAGATCAGCGAAAGAATAGAAAAATTTGAAAATCCGTATTAGGGGAGACGACACAAAGGTATTTCCGCTTTACCACTCAAAAGTGCGTGTCACTATAACTTTATGTTCGAATTTGAATTTTTTTTTTTTATTGAAAACTTTTAATAGCTGTCGGTGTCACATTTAGTGGCCACTATAGCCACTAGGTCTATTGACTATCATCATATAATATATGCCATTATTGAGGTGAATTTTGAAGTAGTGTACTAACAAATTTTAAAAACTGAAAATTGCATCTACTACATCCATTGTGATAATATCTAAATTAAGTCATGATCATGCGAATGCATTATAATTCGAAAACAAACTTCTACACTTAAATTAAATGGTGTAGCACGCTTGCTGGAGCGTTGGAAGTTTCTAATGAAATATTTCGGTAAATAACGAGAATTAAAGTTATCTGGTGTGTGGCTCAACATGACTTTCTCATATTAAAATTCATTGTTTTTCCAGATTTTACAAGAATTATTTTGAAAAATCTATTTTGTGATCCCAAATGATTACAAGTATAGCATGTAACCCTTCACTTTAAAGAACTGGAAAAAAATCTTTCGTTTCATACCATAATTGACAATATAACCCCTGTTGAGTATCTTACTCCCACAGGGGGCTAATGACTTCAAGAATAAAAAAATTGTATTGCGGCCACTTTTTAAAACAATGACTAAACTGTTAGGTTTCGTGATCTTTGGTTGAGCCGAAAAAATAAACAATTTTACCCATGATTATGCCCAATTTTGTCCTATGCTGCCATGTTAAGAAATATAAAATTTCGAATAAATTTTGAAGATTTCGCTAGAATTTAAAAAAACCCAATTCTATCCAGTTCTAGATTTTTTGATAACAAAACCGAATATAGAATTTCGTGAAAATCCATTAATATTTGTGGATGCTATTGTGCACAGAAGGAATCGACAACAGACATAAGACAGACAGACAGACGGACATTACTCAAAAAAAAAAAGTCAAAACATGTTCGGAGGTCTTAAAATATATATTGACTTCAAATGCTCGAATTTTGAAATTTTTCGTGAAAACATTACTTTTTCTGTACTATATTGCCTAATATGAGAAAGTAGATATAAATGTTAATGGCAGATCATGCCAAGATATTAAATTAATATTAGTAATTAAATGACAATATAATAAATTGGCCGCTTAAGATAGATCTAACGTGTGTAGTCATGAACTGTTGGTTACAAAGCTTTTGAGTTGCTTAAAGACCTTCTTATAAATTTTAAAAGAGCCTTGCCAACCCAGCCACCGGGAATCGAACCCTGTATCTCCGAACTGGCCAATAGATGTTTTACGGTTGAGCTACTGGGACGAAATTGCAAGCTCTTATAATCGAAGTGAACTCTGCATTATCCACTCTCTGAATTCAGATTGCCGGACAACTGACAATCTAACTGACCACTTCCTACTCTTTTTATCTCAGGTTAGCCTCCTCCGACTACTATTTTTGCCAAGGTTAATATCCTGCGAGTCGTTATCCTCTCAATTTGAAATCAGCGTTCCATCTCCAGAGTACACTCAATCTGTGCTAGTCATACTAGAGTTACTTTCAGACCTCCGACATCCTCTCTTCCATTCAAGCTCTTAACTCAATAAAAAATAAATCTATTTATCTTAACTCCATTAAATACAAAGCTCTCCTTGCCAAAATCCTTGTCAATATTTCTTGGATAAAAGCTCACAATAACATATCTGGAAATGAAATTGCTGATTACCATGCCAAAATTGCTCCTATCTCTGGTTCCCCTCTTACTATTCCCTTTCCTTACTCGCTCCTCTCAAAATTTTGTAAATCTCATATTCTTAATCTTTGGCAAAATTATCTTAATGATTACATTTCCACCAGGACTGGTGATCCGGCTAGAATCCTGTCTTACCTCCCTATCGTGAATCCTAATTTACAGATTTTTAATAAATATCTCATTTACTTTCTTACTGGTCATGGCCCCTTTCTTGATTACTTATACTTTTTCAAAATTAAATCCACCTCTAACTGCATTTGCAATAAATTCGGTGACGTTGACCATTACATTTTCGATTGTCCTTTTTCTAAAAAATTTCATCTCTGCAAATCTCCCCCCTCTAATAAACCAATTTGGTTCTCCAAAGTTCGTTTAAATCCCTCTTCAGTAGATAAAATTAAAAATTGTATTCTTGTTTCTATGGAAATTTCTAATAAAGTGACCTAAGCTTATGAGTAGATTCTGCTCTCATTTAATTTTGATCAATGAATCCCTTTATTTCGTTCTTATTAACTTATATGAACTTATTGTGCTCCCTCTATTTTTTTTTCTTTAAAAAAAAAAAAGCTATGTTAACTGTTCTTATTTTTTTGGATATTTCTTTTTCTTTTGACACTTTTTATTTGTATTTTTTCTTATTTTTCTCTTCTAAATTTTATTCTAAATTTCTGTTTTTGTTTTCATACGCCAATTTTTTTTTCTTTTCATATATTTTCTTTTTATATATTTTCTAAATTTTACTGTTAAAATTTTATTATTTTCTTTCATTTTAATCTATATTTTATTATGTTATTATACCTCACACTAAATATTAGTTTTCAATGATCTTTTTATCTATATTCGCAATAACCAGTTTCCCATTTTTGTAAAATGGACGTACTTGTCAAGTTAAAATATAATGTAAAACTGTCTGTTTAATCACAATATTTATTATAAATTGTAATATTTTTAGACCTAAATAAAAGTTCGATTGGTGGGATGGTAGACCTTGGGTGCCTCCTGAATGCAGGAGGTATCCTTTCCCGGCCGTGCAGCTAGCTACTCTAAACCCAATATGTGAGTCGCACGGTCTAGGGTCTTCAGACCTCCGACATCATTACATTTTCGATTGTCCTTTTTCTAAACATTTTCATCTCTGAAAACCCTCCCCCTCTAATAAACCAATTTGGTTCACCAAAGTTCGCTCAAATCCCTCTTCAGTAGATAAAATTAAAAACTGTATTCTTGTTGCCATGGAAATTTCTAATAAAGTGACCTAAGCTTATAAGTAGATTCTGCTCTCAAATTATTTTGATCAATGCATCCCTGTTTTTATTCTTATTAACTTATATGAACTTATTGTGTTCCCTCCATATTTTCTGTTTAAAAAGAAAAAAAAAAGCTATGTTAACTGTTCTTATTTTCTCGGTTCTTTCTTTTTCTTTTGACCCTTTTTATTATTTTTTTTTCTAATTTTTATTTTCTAAATTTTATTCTAAATTTCTGTTTTTCTTTTTGATGTTCCTAATTTCTTTTTTCCTTTTCATATATTTTCTTTTTATATATTTTCTAAATTTTACTTTAAAAATTTTATTATTTTTTTAAATTTTAATCTATTTTTCATTATATTGTTATACCTCACTCTAAATTTTATTTTTCAATGATATTTTCACCTATATTCGCAATAAACCTTTTCCCATTTTGGGAAAATGGACGTACATGTCAAGGTCAAATATAATGTAAAACTGCCTGTTTAATCACAATATTTTTCATCAATTGTTATCTTTTTAGATCTAAATAAATATTCGTTTGGCGGGATGATAGACCTTGGGTGCTTCCTGAGTGCAGGAGGTATCCTTTCCCGGCCGTGCAGCTAGCTACTCTAAACCCACTATGTGAGTCGCAAGATCTGGGGGTCTACAGACCTCCGACATCTTAATAAATCTTTTCCCATTTTTGAAAAATGGACGTACTTGTCAAGTTCAAATATAATGTAAAACTTTCTGTTTAATCGCAATATTTTACATCAATTGTTATCTTTTTAGATCTAAATAAATATTCGTTTGGCGGGATGATAGACCTAGGGTGCCTCCTGAGTGCAGGAGGTATCTTTTCCCGGCCGTGCAACTAGCTACTCTAAACCCACTATGTAAGTCGCAAGGTCTGGGTGTCTTCAGACCTCCGACATCTTAATAACCCTTTTCCCATTTTTGAAAAATGGACGTACTTGTCAAGTTCAAATATACTGTAAAACTGTCTGTTTAACCACAATATTTTTCATCAATTGTTATCTCTAGACCTAAATAAATGTTCGTTTGGCGGGATGATAGACCTTGGGTGCCTCCTGAGTGCAGGAAGTATCCTTTCCCGGCCGTGCAGCTAGCTACTCTAAACCCACTATGTGAGTTGCACGGTCTGGGGTCTTTAGTCCTCCGACATATTTGCACTAACCTACAGGGTTGACTTGTTCGGGCGCCATTGCAAAGAACCGTGTTGCTCCAACCGGGAATCGAACCTTGGATTTCCGAACTGGCCAGCCGACGCTCTACCGTTGAGCTACTGGGATGAAATTGTAAGATCTTATCGTCGATTCTAAATCATGTAACTATATTTAACATTTTTACAAATAAAATGTTTTCTACAATTGGGAAATAATGAAAATTCTTTCACACAGATCAGAAAAAAAATCAACATGCATTAAAATCAACGATCCCAACCCTTCAACCTTCGCTACTATCGCATGAAATTTGTTGCTCATTCGGGAGGGATTACCGAATCCATTCACACTTTTAATGGCTCTTTGTTCTCCTTATGCGAAGACGTTAACGGTTTTCTTAATGAGATCGGTTGATAAAGTGGCCATTAGTTTACTTAAAAAATAAACTTTATTTACTTCATTGAACTTTACTTTGTCTACAATTATAACTTTATTTCCAATTTTTCTTTAAAAATTATGATATCGGAACGTAATTAGATATTTTCGACTAGAAATGGTTGAATATTCTTAAGGCATATTTTTACATCTCCGAATAGAAGCCCACCCACGACTAATTGTTTAATTAAAAGTATATGTTCGTCTACTCGGTAGAACGCGGCGCTCGCAAAGCTGGCTTCGCGATCTAGTTCAAGCCAAACTACAGTTTATATAGGCAAACAGTTTATTTCATCTTATTACCCTATTATTTCTCTATAAATGCACCAAATTTCAAAATTGTGTATGCTATAGTTTTTGCGGTACAAGACAAAGAATATCGATGGACGTACCGATACAAAAAAACATTTTTTTATATATGAAATGGCCAGGCACTTGACTTCCATCATTCGCCTATACATCAGCCAGGAACGTGAACAATTTAGCTGTCCTAGCACGTTGCCCCAGGCGCACAAGAGGGAGGCTGAACACACTGCGCCCAACAACACAACATCCATGCCTTACGTGGAACTCGAACCCACAACGCGGCGGTCGAACGATCACTTGGAAAAGCTCGCCTTGACCGCTCGACCACCGCGACGGCATACGAAAAAACATTTTTCACTTCAGAAGTGCATAAAAAGTAAAATATCTCGTAAACTACATCGAAATTAAAATGAAGGTTCCGTCCTACAAAAAGTTAACTATGCAGGTACCGGCTTGCATAAACTCTTGGTTTCGTTATTGTTAGTCTATGCAGGAATCAAACTCACAACTCAAATATTTTGTCTTTGATTTTGACATAAGCTATATCTTATGCTACAACATATACCGAAAACCGGTTTATTTCAGCGTATTCCGGAAAGCCTTTCTCTACAAGTGCACCAAATTTTATATTTTTATATGCTATAAAAATTTCGCGGTACATATCAGTGCAATTAGAGGAACTAGAATTTTGTGAAACGACGGCGGCAGCGCTACTAAGGTCAGCTACTTTTTTCCTGCCGATCCGGTGGTCGAGCGGTCAGGGGCACGCGTTTCCGTCTGATCGCTGGATTGACGAGTTGTGGGTTCGAATCCCGTCAGCGGGCATGGATGTTATGTTGTCGAGGCAAAGTCAAACTTCCGTCCTTGAGGAGCCTCAATAAAAGTGAAGCTGCAAATTTCTCTCCCCTTCACCATGGGACCAGGGGTCTAGTGGACGTGGTGCATAGGCGCTCCTTCACCACGGGGGATTAGTAACAACAACACTTTTTTTCTAATATATAGAGAAAAAATAACATTTTTATACATTAACAGAAGCTTACTTTCTAAATGTACTTTAACTATTGCGTGACTAAATGACTGCACTTCACCGTTAATACACTTAAAATGTTAATACACTAAATATTAATATACTTAGATGTTAAACTAGTAGACTATATTAATACACTTAACATTCAATCATAATTTATAAAATTTAGCATAATATTAATAAACTATAAATTATTTGATTTGCAAAACGTACATCAAACATAAAAGATTCAATTCACAGGAAGATGTTATACAATGAACTTAAAAGAAATTGAAATTTTATAAAATCGCACACTGTACTGGACAACAAATTTTGTCTTTTTATTTTCATCTGAAATTGAACCAAGTTGCTTTTATGTTATTTCGTTTGCTGAATATGAAAATGATTATTAAACCACTAGATAAACTTCACTTAGTTTAACTTACGTTTCCCCATAGAAAATAATTCTCCGAACATTTTAATCTATGAATAATTCTTGTTGAATTTCAAAAATACCAATCTAGTTCAATTTTTAACATAATTTAGTTTCACATATACTTTTTCAGTGATACCTGCAATTTTTCTTGATTTATACTATTCACACCTCACCCACGTATACACATGTATAGTGTGCACACATGTGCACACTATACATGTACACACATGTGCACACATGTGCACACTATACATATACGCAAAAACGGAAAGCTTTTCGGTAATTTTCATAATCCTTTTAGGTAATGAAACTTGATTTTTTAACAAAATATCTCAATAGAAATTGTTTTTAAAATATTTTTATTCTATCCAAAAACAATTGTCATTTTATGTTCATATCTTTTCGAATTTTAGTATTAACATTTTTGAAACGAAGTAAGAAAGGTAAAAAACACAGAAAAAATATTATTTTAATAATACAGTAAGCTGGAACAAAGGAAGAAAACAGAAGTAATTGAAAACTGATAGGAATACAGAAATATGAGAGATGTTTTTGTTTATACAACTCTGTTATATAACTTTCCAACTACAATACAGAATCAAATTATTTTTTATCTTATACAAATCCTTTTTCGTTTACACAGAGAGAATAACATTGGGATTTCTTTATTACTGAAAGAGAACTTAAACAGAGATCGCATTTTTCTTTGTAAGATTTTGTTCTTTTTGGGTTTTACATGAGAAAATGAGATTGGATTTTATATAACAGTTTGTGATAAGGTTATAAAGTGGATGAGAAGATTTCGAAATTATATTCAGTTTAAGTAGTACATACAAGATACAAGCAAGAGTGTTGGGGTTATTAATTTTTTATTAGAAATATTTGAATTGAAAAAGTAGATATTTAAAAAAAAAATTAATTTTTAAACGTTTCAAGAGCACATTTCAAGCATCCCTGATCACGAATCAAACATTTTTGAAGTGATTTCTGTGTGTGTGAAAGTATGTGTGTGTGTATGTGTGTGTGAAAGTATGTGTGTGTGTGTGTGTATGTGTGTCTATGTGAGTCTGTGGAGACGATAACTGACGAACGAATGGACCGATTTGAACGAAATTTAGTACAAAAATCACAATCCATAAACACTGGAAGCCTATTGTTTTTACACGCAATCGAATGTTCGGAACCCCCTAAATTTTCAAGTGAAATTTTGAAAAAATCGTCAAAAAATCAGAACCTCTAATAAAGTTACACAAATAGACATTTCTTATGTAATTTTTCATTAGAAAACGATTGACATAAATTTTAGAACACTAACATGAACCGTTCTCGAGATATTGTACATTTTTCAAAAATATTTTCAAAAAGTCATATAAAATAAAAAAAATATTTCCTATTGACAAACATGTTCAATTTTCATCTGTAATAGCATGCGAAAAATTGGGTGACATCATCCTCGTGGATCTAGCTAGTTCCATTCATGAAAAGATACTTTGAGTAATAATTTTGTATTTGAACGCCAATAGTCATTTATCTGCTGTATGAATAACTTATTTCTTCGTCCATAACGCGATTTCTTCGTCCATTTTAGCGACGAATTTGGTGGAATGTCGCCAACTTGGCGACTTTTTTAAATGTTGCTAAATTAACGAAAAACTCGCCAAATGGATAAAAATGTCAAGAATTCAATGAAAATGACGATTTATTGACGAACATTGAATATCTTGGAAAGAATATAAATAACTACTATAAAAATAATCTATTTTTGTTACTGTAAAAGTTGTAAATTCATTGCATTATATAAGGAAAGTCATGTTCTGCTCACATCAGATTTTTTTTTGCAGTAACACAATATATATCAAAGTAAAATAATAAAAGATAATGGAAACCGGATCTACTTTTAAAACGTTCAAAAAAATGTTCTTTATGAATTGAAATCCAAAATATTTCCAAAGAAACTTGCCGAAACTTTTGGATAAATATTTAATTCGATTTACTAGATTATACAATTTTTCCATCAACTATGGTCCCAATAGATATTTATAAATGTGTGAGATCTAAATAACATTTCGATTATTATTTGCCTCAGTTTGAATTATAATTTTGGTTTACTTTAAATTAACAATTATAATTGGTTCGGTCGATAAACCAATCGCCGAGCTAATCAACATATCTGCGTTCTTGATGTGAAACAGGATAGCGTTTTGGATCTCGAGAAAGATCTGGGATTCTGGCAAGCATTTGAACGTGATTAAGTTGAGAAGTGACTAAAAAGGCACAAGGATAGTTTTGGTTGACTGCAGAAGCAGATGGCCGCCTAGTTGAAGGAAACCAACTGAGATACAACGCTTAGTAACTCGTCAACAGAGTAAAATTTATCGCCAGGTCCGTAAAGTGTTATATTCTCTTATTGTGTAGAATTATGGGCATGTAGAATATCAGTTATAGTCTATGCCACCAGTTTCTTTAAACAGCTAACTGCTGTAATTATGTGTAATACATAATAATTTTATTTATTCAGTGCATTCATGTGTTATTGCCCTGAGCCGAAAGGTCCCGAATATTAAGCACTTTAGGTTGGAGTTAGATCACTTTTGACATATCTAAGTTCAATCCTTGAGAATAGCACCTAAGGAGGATAAAGAGACAGGCTAGGTCTTTACAAATTATCCTATATAAAATCATTTCAGAAATAATTCGTACATTAATTTTCAAATATATGCATGTGAGCAAAGAAATACAAATTTTAAACAGCTTTTGTTTCCACATATTGTCTGTTTCCACATCATAAAAAATATTTATATTTTGTGTTGATGAAGTTCTATACATTTTCTTCCTTTGAAGTTATGAAATGGAGTTATGAACTGAATTAAGTCATGAAAATAATTTAATTCAGTTCATTATCTAGTATAAGATTAAAGAAGTTTTCATCGAAAAATTCAATACACATAAAATAATCACTGATATCAAGCATCAAATACAAATCTCATAAGAGCAGTCCGTGATTTTCTCCCCAAAATAACTCAATTTGCCTTTCATTCCTTTTCAGATTCATTTTATTTAATTTAAAAAAAAAATAATAAATATTACGAATTGTATATAAGAAATGAAATGTACACAATGGTGAAATAATATAACATGAAATGTATGTAAAATATCATATTATCTTACATAATAAAATATGATTGTGTGTGTGAGTATATGTGTATATATATATATATATATATATATATATATATATATATATATATATATATATATATATATATATATATATATATATATATATATATATATATATATATATATATATATATATATATATATATATATATATATATATATATTCCTTCCTGATTCCGGAAATATCCTGTTTCAGGTTCTTAGAGGTTTAATTTTTTCGAGACTTTTAGTATGGTTTTATTTGTATCTGTATTATTTAAGCAGTAGGCACTTATTTTGCAGTGGCCAATATATACATTAGTTTAATCGTATTGAGATTGTTGAAATTAACAATAAAATAGTGGCATGAAATTTTCACCTTTATTTATGCGAATACAATTTATTTATTTTGTTATTTTGTAAAACTACCCTGCTTTAAATCGCAGGCAATGTCTGGTACGTTTTCCAGTTCACTCGTCAAAAGTGAAATAGCAACACCATGAAGAAATGGACGTAGTCATATGGAAATCACAATATAGGTAGAAAAGAGCAATATGCAAATGATTAAATTTTCGTACTTATCGGGTCAGGTGACACCCAGTTTCAGGTGATGAAGAGCAACAGACGGCTCGTCTCGTAAATGTTATCAGCGATGATTTGATGTAGCCGAAATTTCTAACAAGTGAAGGAACGATGCCTCGAAGACATCAGCGAGTTGTGTACCAGCAATTAACTAGGTTGGGGAACGAGACCATATCCTGGAGCTGCGTGACGTGGGTTTGTCAGTGTGTGCAGTTGCCACGCTTGTTAAGCACCATCCAGCGATGTGTGACACGATGGGTGCAAGAACATCACAGAACACGAACAAGAAGTTTGATGAAATTTCCCCTATTATAAAAATAACGAAATCGGAGACACAACATAAGAAAGCAGAATGTTGAATAAATTTATCTTTAACACATTCATTTCTTCTAACTCTGCTAGAGATTCACAAAATTTAAATTTTGTTCAATTTCGTTTTTTTTATTTTTCCCTTTTTCTTTCACTTTTCCTCTTCAGTAAATAATTTAGTTAGGTTTTATTTATATTTTTTAAATGTTCCTCGATTTCTGGTGACTTCCACGTCAATTGGTACATTCCCACAAACTACTATCATATCGCCACAACGTTAAAATATTTTTATTACTCTGTACAACTATAAAGTGGTATTGTAAGTCAATCATACATTAATCATACATTATTATAAATCATCCAGTATGTTCAGAGAAGTAATCCTCGATTTTTGGTGACTTTCACATTAAATTGATATATTCCCGTAACGTACTGACGGTATATCGCCAGAACATTAAAATATTTTTATTACTCGGTACAATAATAAAATAATACGTATAAAGTTGTATCGTATAAAGTTGCAGGATATATCATTCAATCATAAATCAATCATATGTTGTTCCATTATACAGGGTTTCCAGTGCTATCGGTGCCCAATGGCTATTTCCTTAACCGTTAGTCACAGAGATACATTTCCAATTGCAAAAATGCTTTAAATTTTAAAATCTATTATCTTAGAAACAGTTTAAATCAATAAATGCATTTCTGAAAGAAATACGAAATATAAATTTTTATATAATCCCCCTGTCCTACCAATTGCATTTGGAAAAATCATCCTCCTACAATTTTATGCAAAATAAAAAAAAAATCATCCTTTTACGACCAAAATTGACCGACTTATAGCTATTTAAAGTTGGAGCACTTTTTGTCCTGAGAAATGGTCATTACGGTCCCTGATTGGTTGGTTGCCTGAACAAATGGTGAATACGGTCCCTGATTGGTTGGTTGTCTGAAACGGGACATTTTTATGCGTGGAAAAGCGACTAAAGTCATAAAGTTTAATGCTTCATAACTTCGTGAATTTTAGTCGTAAAAGGAAGATATTTTTTTTATTTTGCATGAAATTGTATGAGAATAATTTTTCTAAATATAATTGATAGGCCCGGGGGACCGTCTAAAAATTTATATTTCGTATTTCTTTCAGAAATGTATTTGTTGATTTAAACTGTTTCTAAGATAATATATTTTAAAATTTAAAATATTTTTGCAATTGGAAGTATATATCTGGGACTAACGGTTGAGGAAATAGCCATTGGGCACAGATAGTACAGGACACCCTGTATATTAATCCATCATATTTCAATCATATATTATTCAATCATATATTAATAATATATTATTATAAATCATCAATCTATTAGTAGAATGAATGTTTTAGAAGTAATAACCTAAACACAATGTAAAACTTTGGTCTCGAAATGTATTTTAACTAATTTCCCCTTTAAATATGACATATTACCTTGACTTATCCCATTTACAATACTTAGTACTTAACTAAATAATGTAAAGATACATTTGTGCATGAGACATAAAAATCTGGTGTGGGCAGTACATGACTTTCCCTGCAGACTTATATACACGTTTTCTTTATTTTAATTGAACTTAATTCACTTTTAATTCAATTTTCGTTCTCATTTGATAACTGGAATCATTTTCGAAGGTGGCGTAGAGAAAAAACGAAAAAACTAAAATATCCCGAAAACTAATAGTTCTAGTGTTCTAGGTTGGTCTTATTCTTCTCTTCGTTAAAAATTACTTATAAAACAAGCATTTAGTGGATATATTTGAGCATACGTAGTTTTTTAATTTAGATTTTGACGGTTTTTGAGGGCCACTTTTGTAAAAAAAGGCAGGTTGGTCTTGTAAAAAAAGGCAGGTTGGTCCGAATCGTACCAAAATCTAATCAGCACCAAAGTATTCTACAAGTAACTTATCTACCAAATTTTGTGAAATTTGGTCAATTAGTATTTTAGCTAGAGTGGATACATGAAATTTTTATGGACCTTTCAGCAAAAAAAGGCGGGTTCTCTTTTTACGAATCCTACCCAAAATTAATCAGCACCAGGGTCTCACCCAAGTGATGCGCCTACCAAATTTTATTGAAATTCGGTCCATTAGTTTTTTATTTAGGGCGGATACATGCATTGCACAGACACACAGACAGACACACACACACAGACGTCACGCTAAAAATAGTTTTTTCGTATTCTAGAGATCTCGAAACGTGTAGATCCGTCGAAAACTCGAGTTGCGATTTTAGGCATGATTCCAATACTTTCCCTATGCATTATCATGTATTACAGAGAAAGTAAAAATAATATTTTTAGAAATAGAAATTAAATTGAAAAACATATCATACCATTTTAAAAATATTTAGTTAATACTGTTTTCAGACTGCATTGTTTTCTCCTTAATTTGCGGTGTAAGTGCAATCGGTGAAATGAATTTTAACTGTAGAACTTGGTAGAAACCTCTATGCCATATTTATAGTAATGACAATCTATAGTTCAGAACATGAATATGCTTTCCAAATTTCAAAAGGCCATGGTAAATGGGTTCATTAAACTAAAAATTTAATAGCTATAACTGTTCTTTGGAAAACATAACGACTTTGTCGAAGAATATTCAGATTTTAATGGCATTTTGAATAACTCTAAAATACTGTGTCTCATTTTTTTAAAAACAGTTTTCTGTTTCTGTACAAGGAAATCCTTTAAAGATTTTGCTTAGCTTTACTTTTCGAAAATATGTACTCCTTTAACATTTTCCTCACTTACTTTGTAACATAGATCTTTCTTCTTTGGAATTCGGAATTGTGTTCGTTTGTTTATAATCTGAGAGGATTAAAGGAATGTTATGTAATACGAAACAATGCAAAATAAAATGAAAATAACTTTTTTAATATTATATGTTTGATAAATGTCTATAAAATCTTTCTAAATTCTGTGTGTTTCCTTTCTTCAAATTTTATGTAGATAAACAAGTCATTCAATGTCTCATTTTGCATATCTATGCTCTTAAATATTCCGCTTACCAGATTGAGCGATGGCTTGATTTCATCTCTAGTGAACGACTTGCAAAATTCGCTTTTGGAAAAATTGATAACCTTTTTAGTTATTTTTGACTCATAAGTTGTCCCGGATTAAGTGTTGAAGACCCAGACCGTCCGACTCATCCGAGGACTGAGCAACAAGATGGAGGGCCGGGCCCAGATTAAGTGTTGAGACCCAGACCGTCCGACCTACCAGAAAGGTGTAAGGTAACTGTTTGGACGGCCGGGGTCCCGGATTAAGTGTTTACCAATTGAGCCCCGTGACTAGAATTTATTGTATTACAATTTAGTGCAAATTTATTATAATAAGCAAAATAACACGTAGAATGTCATTCTTTCACCATCTTGAGACAGTGATTGTGTGTTTTTGACACTTATTTGTGGAATCGACGAGGAGATCAGCAAGAATACAATACAAATGACTTTTAACATAAGTAAGTTATGAAACAACTTTCAACAACAAAATACAATCGAAGGATACTATTGGCTATTATTCCCGGCTATTATTGGCAAATAGGAGTCACAGTGACGCGAATTGTTCCATATAACAGTGCGTAGTTTATAAGCAAAACGATTCACATTTGCGTATAAATATTGCAAAGATCTGAGCCGTGTTCAGGCCCCATTGCAAAGTACTTATTTGATCTTGTATGAGTAAATCTAAGATATCCCAAGTAAAGTGACATAACTCAAAACTTGGGTAGTAATTCATACGAAAGGGCCTTAGGCTCAGGGGAAACGACACACTGATTCAGGAAGTCAACTTAAACATATTTATTGTGTACTGAATCATAATAAAGCAGCTGGCTGCGCAAATAAATATAGGCATATACTAAAACAGCCAGTATTTCGTTTTTCCGTCATTTAACAACAACAAAAAAGCAGATCAATATTGAACTTTGACAGGATCTGCTGATATAATTATCTTTACGCAATCAGTGGGATATTAAAACATCCATACCTTGTATTCAATCATCGATGCATACCCAAATCCACCCTAAGGCCATCTACATATGTTGCTGTTGTCAAATGCCTATCGTTTGACTACTAGGCTATTAGACAGTGAGCTCTCCAGTATTTCTCTATAGGCCATCTAAATATTATCCTGGCTAACTAGTGATACTACTAGTGATACCTTGACTAGTTGTGATACCTTGAAGAAGCCTTGAAATCTGTTTGTTCTTTCTTTTGTTAGGTAATTTTGATGTTATTTAACTTTGCTTCGGGGAAACACACCTTCCTTGTGGCCCTACTATCTTGATTGGCCTCATTTTGCATGATGGCGTAGGTTCAGTCCTGATTGAACTCCACTTTTCTGACGTAGCTTCTTCGGGTGAGGCCCGGACATGTGGTTTACTCCCATGCAGACATTGTGACTCTCCAACTTGGGGATGTCATTGCAAATTGGTGAATTTATGGTTGAACTAAAATGTCGAACCTTGTGCCTATTCGTCCAAAGCATTTGTTTAGTTTGTTTCGCTGCATGCCGTATTACATTAAACATATCTTGCTTTATTTGGTCTCACACTTTCAGATTTCAGTTTAGACTGAGTTTATTTTGACAATTTTTTCTTGCACATGGTACTTTTTTGTACAGTAAACTATAGTGTAAAATGTATTCAGACATTATTATGTCATACACAGTCGTATCCATTCATACCCTGCATGCGAACCCGGATCATTTGCATGTTTAGAACAATTTGAAATTGCAGTTGGATCACAGCTGGCATTGTAGCTCCTAAAAGCTTCCTATGGATAGAATGTCGTATTTTTGACTCTATCAATTATGTTGTTAAGGATGATCTTGGCTCAGAAAAGTGTGTTCCTTTAAATGAAACAGATGATATTTCTGAACTTTTCCTCTTTACCAAAGAAATCTCAAGGAACTATTATGTGGTATACAGGGTGATTAAAAAGGATGGGATAGGCCAAACTTTACGAGATGATAGTACGCATCACACCAAGCATTTTTCGTCATAGTTTACCGGGTTGGAAATGAAGCGTGAAGGCATTACAGGACGCTTACTCGTTGCAAAGAATCATCTCCGCAAACTTAAAGCGTCGATCTAGTTGCTATTTTCTGGTTGAAGAAGAAAACCACGTATGCAGATTTTACCTGGGGAAGAAGAAGAACCATTATGCAAATTTTCGTAACACCGAATGTACGGCCTTATCAGTTTGCAGCAGTTACCCTCTGCTAGACCGTCAAGTGTGGAACAGACGATTCAGAACACAGTAGCAGTTCGACCAGGCACAAGCACAAGAGCAATGGAGCATACCCTTGGTGTGCCACAATCCACGGTATGGCGGGTTCTGCATGGTGAATAGTTAAACC
The DNA here is from genome assembly GCA_951213105.1 of Amaurobius ferox. Taxonomy (NCBI): domain Eukaryota; kingdom Metazoa; phylum Arthropoda; class Arachnida; order Araneae; family Amaurobiidae; genus Amaurobius; species Amaurobius ferox. Next base: position 105,177,321 of record OX578139.1, on the reverse strand, counting down.
CATACCATATACGGCGAATCGAAGCAGTGACAGCAGTGAATTGACCTCGTCTCGAGGAGTTCACCCGCTTGTTCCTGAGAGAGTGTAGCATAGCCTGTTTTTATGGCGACTGTGCTTTTCACGGATGAAGCCTCCTATGCACGTGATGGCACATGTAACATTCAGAATGAACATGCGTGGGTGAGTGTAAACCCACATGCAACATACCCACATGCGCATCAGCAACGATTCTCAGTCAATGGGTAGGTAAGAATCATCGACATCCGCCTAATAGGGCCGTATCTTATGCCGGAACAATTTGGTGGGATGAAGTAAAATATTTTCCTGCAGGAGGTCTTTCCGGAATTGGAAGTTGTTCCAACAGACATCCGGCGGCGTATGTGGTTTCAGCACGATGAAGCACCGGCCCATTTTGGGCTTGAGGTAAGGAACTATCTGGACGTCACTTTTTCGGGACGATGGATTGGGCGAGGTGGTCCCATAGCGTGGCCCCCACAATCGTCCGATGTGTCGTGTCTTGACTTCTTTTCGTGGGGATACCTCGAGAGTCTCGTCTAGGACACTCCTCTTGAATCTAAAGAGGAATTCGGCCGCTGCTACTGAACATAGGGCGCTGCTACTGAAGTGCAACATACGGCTGGTCTGTTCGAGAGAGTTCGCCAATCCCTCCATCGCCGCTGTAAGACGTGTATTCTGGTTGGCAGTCACTCTTTTAAGCCATTGCCGTAATTATTATTTATTAAATATTATTTTGTAACTTCTAAGTAATTCTTGCGTTTTCACCACCTCATCGGTTTCACCATTAAGCGACAGCTGGCGCATTTACGTTTAATTTCCAACCCTATAAACCAGTGCTTCTCAATGTTTTTGAAGTCGGGGAACACTAAACTGTGACATTTTTTTGTACGCGGAACACTTACAATACAACATAAATTTCTAAGCAAGGGTGGCTTTTTTTTTTATAAAAGACTAAAATACCGATATTGATTGATGCAAACATATTTATTTAAAAATCACTTAACATTACAATTCTTAAAAAAAATCTCAAATTTAATCCATTTTTACTTTCCCGGCAATATTTGGTAATATATAGGGAAAGTATTGGAATCATGTCGAAAATCGCAACTCGAGTTTTCGACGGATCTACACGTTTCGAGACCTCTAGAATACGAAAAAACTATTTTTAGAGTGACGTCTGTGTGTGTGTCTGTCTGTGCAGATTTTGTATCCACTCTAACTAAAAAAGTAATTGACCGAATTTCATAAAATTTGGTAGGGTCATTTGTGGGCGAATCTGGTGCTGATTAGTTTTGGGTACGATTCGAGATAAAAGAACCCGTCTTTTTTTGCGAAATGGCCCGCAAAAGCTTGTATCCACTCTAGCTGAAAAAGAAATGGACCGAATTCTACAAAATTCGGTAGGTAAGTTACTTGTGGGACACTCTGGTGCTGATTAGATTTTGGTATGATTTGGAAAAAAATAACCTGCCTTTTTTTGCAAAATGACCCGCAAAAATCGCCAAAATCTAAAATAAAAAACTACGTATGCTCAAATAAATCCATAAAATGCTTGTTTAATACGTAATTTTTAACGAAGAAAAGAATAAGACCACCTCTTACACTAGGACTAGCCGTTCTCGAGATATTCTAGTTTTTTCGTATTTTCTCTACGCCACCTTTGAAAAGAAGTCCAGTTATCAAATGAGAACGAATATTGAATGAAAAGTGAATTAAATGTAGTAAAAGTAAAGAGAACGAGAATATAAGTCTGCAGGGAAAGTCATGTGCTACTCACATCAGATTTTTAATTGTGTATTTGATTTTTTCGCGGAACACATGAAGTGGCTTCACGGAGCACCAGTGTTCCGCGGAACACGGTTTGAGAAGCACGGCTACAAATTATGATGAAGAATGCTTGGTTTGGTGTGTACTACCACCTCGTAAATTTGATCCATCTTTTTTTAATCATCCTGTATAGTACAGTCTGTAGTGAGTACTGACTTAAAAGCACAGTCTGTTGTGAGTAATTACTTAAATATTGAATTTTATTGATTAAAAAATTTCGGGAATATATTACTTTTTTACTTCCCTTGCAATACATGGTAATGTATAGGGAAAGTATTGGAATATGTCGAAAATCGCAACTCGAGTTTTCGACGGATCTACACGTTTCAAGACCTTTAGAATACGAAAAAAACATTTTTAGCGTGACGTCTGTGTGTGTGTCTGTGTGTCTGTCTGTCTGTGTGTGTGTCTGTGTATCTATCTGTCTGTGTGTCTGTGTGTCTGTCGGTCTGTGCAGATTTTGTATCCACTCTAACTAAAAACCAATGGACCGAATTTCACAAAATTTGGTAGGTAAGTCACTTGTGAGCGAGTCTGGTGCTGATTAGTCTTGGGTACGGTTTGGAATAAATGAACTCGCCTTTTTTTTGCGAAATGGCCCGCAAAAGCTTGTATCCACTTTAACTGAAAAACTACTGGACTGAATTTCACAAAATTCGGTAGAAGAGTTACTTGTATGTTACCCTGGTGCTGATTAGATTTTGGTGCGATTCGGAAAAAATAACCTGTTTTTTTTTTTGCAAAATGGCCCGCAAAAATCGTCAAAATCTAAACTAAAGAACTAGGTATACTCAAATATATCCATTAAATGCTCGTTTAATACGTAATTTTTAACGATGAAAATAATAAGACCAACACCATTGCACTAGGACTATCCGTTCTCGAGGAATTTTAGTTTTCCGTATTTTCTCTACGCCACCTTTGAAAATAAGTCCGGTTACCGAATGAGAACGAAAATTGAATTAAAAGTGAAATAAATTTAATTAAAATATAGAGAACGATAATATAAGACTGCAGGGAAAGTCATGTGCTGCCCACATCAGATTTTTACTTTCCCTGCAATACATGGTAATGTATAGGGAAAGTATTGGAATCATGTCGAAAATCGCAACTCGAGTTTTCGACGGATCTACACGTTTCAAGACCTCTAGAATGCGAAAAAACCATTTTTAGCGTGACGTCTGTGTGTGTGTCTGTGTGTCTGTGTGTCTGTCTGTCTGTGTGTCCGTGTGTCTGTCTGTCTGTGAAGATTTTGTATCCACTATAACTAAACAACTAATGGACCGAATTTCACAAAATTTGGTACGTAAGTCACTTGTAGGCGAGTCTGGTGCTGATTAGTTTTGGGTACGATTCGGGATAAAAGAACCCGCCTGTTTTTGCGAAATGGCCCGCAAAAGCTTTTATCCACTCTAACTAAAAAACTAATGGACCGAATTTCACAAAATTCTGCAGATGAGTCATTTGTGAGTCACCCTGGTGCTGATTAGAATTTGTTATGATTCGGAAAAAAAATAACCTGCATTTTTTTGCAAAATGGCCCGCTAAAATCGTCCAAATCTAAACTAACGAACTACGTATACTCAAATATATCCATTAAATGCTTGTTTAATACGTAATTTTTAGCGAAGAAAAGAATAAGACTAACCCCATTACATTAGAACTAGCCGTTCTCGAGATATTTTAGTTTTTCGCATTTTCTCTACGCCACCTTTGAAAATAAGTCCGGGTACAGAATGAGAACGAAAATTGAATTAAAAGTGAAATAAATTTAATTAAAATAAAGAGAACGTGGATATAAGTCTGCAGGGAAAGTCATGTGCTGCCCACATCAGATTTTTGTATTTGTTGCCATTGCATTTTCAGAAATAATAAGTTCTGAGATGTACAGCAGTCTGAGGATCATAGTGTATGAGCTTTGTCTCTCAAATTGTGGCGTATAAAAATTATGATTCTTTTAATTTTAAATTTATTAATATAATAATCACAATAACATGACCGCAAAAACCGGCCAAGCTAATTGAATTACAGGTCGCCATGAATATAACAAAATATATTGCAGAAGTGAAACCCGCCTAGTTAATTTTCTATGCTGCACGGTGTTCCTGAAAAGCAAATTGATTAATGAACATAAAATATAAATTAACTTACATAAGTGACGAGAAAAAATTTCAGCAAATTAAAATTTATTAAAACATATTTTGCATATAATATTTGAGGAAGTAATTGAAGGCTGACCTGTAGTCAGTAAGTAGTTTATTAAATTAATAATATTCGTCCACTGTATCACAATTTACCAGGTCTATTTAAAATACTTACCTGTAACTATTATTTTAATAGCAGATAAGTTGTGATACAGTGGGTTAATATTATTAATTTGACTGGGCTACTGGCTAAAGGTCAGCCATCAATTACTTCCTCAAATATTATATGTAAAATGTTATCTGGGTCATCTTTGATGCATGTCGTTGCCCATGGACTCTTTGTTCAATCGTATTGGGACTTTCTACTGAAAATCTGCAAACATTTCTAGAAGCATTTGCTCTCACAATTTTAACGAGACTGCACGCTCGCGTATTCTAATATATAGATGCATGTTATGTAATGTAAAATTATATAATAGAATTAAATTGCTAGCAGCATCCTTCTCTGCAACATCAGAACGTAATGCGCAATCGTGTAATAATTATTTTCACGAAATGCTGTACGTAGTACTCTGTCTCATTGTCCCCTTCTTCTCATTGGCTTTGGAGATTCGTTCTGCCATAGGTTTCATTCCTGGTAGTGGAGTTCATGCTGAACTTCATTGGCTCATCCTTTCTTGTTTTGGAGCCTTGTTTACGTCATGAAGCTCACGTGCAATGTGGTCATAATTTTATTTCTTGGTCCTAATGTTACTGTCCGTCACATCATAAAAACTGGTGTTTTCATGTCTGGGGCTGTCCTGTATTTTTTACAACTGTAGACAATGTAGTGCTTTTATTCCCAATGTATCTCAGAAATTATTATTTCTGAGATGGGTCATAGTCTATACATATTGATCATAGAAAATATGAAATTTTATAGCATTAGCAATTATGTATATAGATTATGGGGCTTTCAGATTTGATATTTGTAATCAATTCTTCAAATAAAGTACATTTTAGTGTAGTTATTCTAGCCATTGTGAAGCCATATTAACCTTCAAATATATTTGTAGATAAAATAAAATATATTTCACTCCCTTTTAACATTTAGGCTGACTCATATAGTTTTAACATTGCTTCAACTCCCACAGTCACTTTCGCAAATTGCTCCAACTCCTACAATCACTTCCGCAAATTGCTTCAACTCCCACAGTCACTTCTGCAAATTGCTTCAACTCCCATAATTAAGGGAGTAGGTATGTATATAAAATTAATTATGTAACATTATTTACTATATAAAGGATCATTCTAATGTAAACTGTCTAACAATTATAATTTTTGTTCAAAATTGCTATGTTAAATTATTTCTGTTAAGAAACACACATAGCTCACTTACATGCTATACTGGAATAGCTGGCAATTTTTCTCTTTTAAGGTATCTGCCATATAGAAAAGATGTAAACAAATTTTGGTCAAAAGCAATTTTTGACACAGATTAATTTTGTGGACCACCAGCAGTTGTTAAATAATATTATAAACATTATACCACAAAATAAATAATAAAAATCTATATTAATTGAATCATGATACCAAATGCGACTGATATAAACATTTTATATTCAAATTTAAGTTTAGAAATATATTGCGCTTAAAATCTTTTCAAAATTCTTTTGGTGAGAATAATTATTCTAACCAGCATAATCTGGTTTATTGTACACAAAATAAGTTATACTTCAAAAATAATAATTTGAAAATTATAGGTGCTTATTTCTGTCGCTATTTCCTGGATTGACTTTCTGTCATATCCGTTAAGTTTATATCCCTTTCTTTGTAATCTCAAAAGACTCATGGAATGTCATAAAAGAGAAAACAGTGATAAATAAATGAAACATATTTTGATATAAAATACTTGACATCAGTATTACTAAAATCCCACGATGTTGTCATATTTTTTTACTATTTTTTGTTGTGAAAAGAAAATAGTAGTAATTTAATGTCTTTATACGTTTAAATCAGCTGTACTGGTTTTTATGTTCAGATTGGACATTAAGTCATCTGTGTAAGGGTTGTATCGTAATGAGAGTTGATTTGTTGTTATGTCCCAGAAACTAATTTGATTAGGTGTCATCCAGCATAATGAGTTTCTCCGCGACCTAAGTTGCTCCCGGCCACTCAAATTGCTGCTAGTGCCCTAGGGCGAGTCGGGTGGCCTGGGTTTTAGACGGCCTAAGTTGCTAAACATGATGGACTTCCGAAGTATTCTCCCAGTTACGTACATCTACTATATAACTAACTACTACCTTTCATATTATGGTATGCATAAAGTTATGCATAAGATTCCCTACATCCTGCCGCCTTCAAAATTAGCGATATTATTACTTGTCCCCTAACAAATTACTATATATAACTTATTATTACATGTCCCCCTAACAAATTACTGTATATAACTTATTATTGCATGTCCCCCTTGCAAAACATAAATACTATTTTGACACCCTGACAAAATGTAAATATATATCAACCCCCTTAGCTACCTGTCCCATGAACAGCGAGACTCGGAATATATTGAATTTAGTTTTCAAAGATCTTGAATTTTTGCCAACTTGGTACCATTTTCTAAACGACATCAAATTTGAAAAAAAATTATCGCCAAGCTTTTCAAACTGTTGTCAAATTTTTCGCCAAGTAGGATAAGCAGAGAGAAGCGCGTTTCTTATACAGGGTGGTTTAGAAAGATTGCACTACTATATCTTACACGATTTGTCGTAGACGATTGGTTACTATATAAAATATTATTTTTTGTAAACAATCATTGTATATAAATTTTCATGTGACACTTTTTAATAAAAAGTGCAAAATTTTACATTTTGTACCAACCCCCCGCCCCTCCAAAATAAAGTAAATCAATGCCAATTAGATAATTGTATTCCATTGCTCAATTAGTCAGACAATAAAGTTCCACCGTCATTCGTAGGATTAAAAGTACATCATATATTGCTAATTAAAGCATTTAATGGGTAATGCGGGATTTATGGAGTCTTCGCTAAAGAAAGTTAAGCATATACATTTTTGAATTCAAATTTTATCTAACGAAATTTAATTTTATAAAGATCCCCTAAATCTATCTTTTCGATGCTTCACTTGATCAACTGAAAGTGGTTTAAGACTTTTTTTTTTACATTTTTTCACGGCTAATTATACATACTAAAGAAACGAGATTTCATTCAAACGATCTTTAAATGAATAAGAAGCAATTTGCTAATTGGAACTTCCTTTGTAAGGAACCCTTAAAAAAGTTCAATGTTGTACTTTTTCACTAAAACGTATGACGTGAATGAAACTATCGTACTCTGTAAGTCTCTGTTATTTGACGCATTTCTTAAAATAGAATAATGGGTCTTCGACCAGTCATTCAGTAATTTTTTAATCGTACAGTATTTTTGAAATACTCTGTTTATTCACACTAATCGGCACTGCCTTCCAAAGTTTAAGTACGCGATACAAATTCTCAGTTAGCGAGCACATCTATGGTTTATAATGGATGAAACTTAGTGTTGTCGTCAATGGGATATGTACACATGAAATGATGTGTCCAATAGCGATTTTCTCCGCAAACAATATGAAAATTAGGTGTAGGGTGAAAACGACTCGTTTGAGTCTAAAAGTTTCAAAACTTAAAATTTTGGATTAGAGTAGCTTTATTATGACACAAAAAATACATTTAGATGATTCTCAACTCTGGCGCGCTGCTAAGGGGCCATGGGGACGGATATTCCATTAGGTCGTCCATTTAAACCATTCTGTCAATTTTCGTTTATGGAAACAATTCCAAATAAGTGCGATGGTTATCCAGATATCCGTTCCAGATTGTCCTGGAACAACAATATACTCTGGTGCTCAGTACATAGCATTACTTGTCAAAAGTAATCGCTGAACTGCCGCACGAGCCCTCCGATCAATAGATATCACAATAGAAAACAATAGAAAAATGGATATCCGCCATTACTGTGAGGCACAGGCTACATTCCAAAGGACTCTATCCTCGGGTACCAAGAGTTTGTGTTCCTTTGCCAAAGAACAAGTTTAAAGTGGTATCGTCAACATGCGACTTGGTCAGAAGCACATGGTCCAATGTTACGAAAGAGTCATGATTCTCTCTAGATTTATAAAATTAAAATACATAACAAATATTCTTCAATGTGTTGATCTTGGCGATATATTTTGCGATATATCGCCAACGGAAACTGAATGTTGCCGCAGTGACGAAAATGTCTCCAAACTAGCAAAAGCGACGTTTAGTTAACCAAAATGATCCCAAAATTGAGGAAAATTCAATATTTTCTAATTGTTAAAATTGTTTACATTAATTAGCGGGGGAGGGAGGATCTTAGCAATATTTCTAATTGTCAAACTAGATTTGCTCGAAATCAAAATTGTTTTATATATTGTCATCTAGTTAAATAATAAATTTTAATGAACAATTTATCGTTCATTAAAAACATTGTTGTATTCACTGTGTCATGGATCTTGAACATCATTAGTCTGCTGTGAAATAAGTGATAGCAGGGCATTATGTAGGGAATGTGCTGCTATCCTAAACTTCAATACTAAATTTCATTCATTGGATGTAATTTTCTTACACTTTTGCCCAGATTTTCAGACAGGTTGTTAAAAACTCATTATTTCTTTCACGATATCAAAGAAATCAGAAAAGTCAATTTCGAAAAGAAAAATTCTATTCTTATTCCATATTTGATATTTGCGTTTATAAAATCTTGCAGATTCATACGAGATATGAATAAAATGTTTAAAATATTATCGGGAGTTATTAGTTGCTAGGTTTGGATTTAGGGCCAACATATTTTCTTGTGGATAGAAGTCGCCGATAAAATTTTCTCAAGTCCATTTCTTGATCATATTTTTTGTAGTCCTTTCTTTAAATTAAAACCCAAGGAATTTGAATAGACATACATGAGTGAGGTTACATTTTCATGATGATGTATGATATTTTTAAAAATGCACGGAATATGGTAGCAAGTAATTGAAACTGGTAGACAATGCAATCGATGTATTCATATTATAATCGACCATTTATATCCACATATACAGAAATCGAGCTAGAATTTTTCTAGAAGAGTAAAAATACTCCTTGACTTGATTTGAAGGAGTATTTTGCTTTTCAGAGGAGTAATTTTTAACAAACGTACAATTACCCTCAAATTTCCAGGTATTTATTAAATTTATTGTATTTTGAATAAAAAAAGAAATACAATATACTCTTTACCCGTGTTAATAAACAAAATACATCGTATATCTGATAGCACAATAAATATACCTTATAAACATTATGAAATGAGTTTTTAAATGTTTAATTTGCGATTTAAATTGTTTTTTTCTCTTTTTTGTTTGCAAAATCAGTGCGTAAAAATATGCATTACTTAATTTATAAAGCGTATTTTCTTATTTTGTAGCGTGGAATACGCGTATAGAGGCGTTATCTCGATGTCTGCACATATAAGCTCACAATAGATTTGAATGAAATGTTTTCAAGTAATGAGATATAGCCTATAGAATGTTTTGATTTAAGTTTTATTTCCCTACTTCGAAGTGAGGAATAACAGGAAATAAAAACCCTCTTCTGCCTATGTGTTAACCATGACCATTTATATCTTGTGAACAGCTCTGAGGATTTATTGAAGTGTTAATTAATTTCTGAAGTTTAATTACGAGCACCAATGAGGATAAAATGTTTTCAATTTTGTACCACATTAGTATATAGAACTGAATTTTCAAAATTCGCTTTCACGCTAAATACCTGCTTAAATTTCAATCTATTTTGTTAATACTTTTTCCAGGCAAAAAAAAAAAAAAAACTCAGTCTAGATTCTAGAGAATATTGGATATAAGTTTTGCTTTTCTGCGTCTATCCGTGTAAAAACTTGGTTTGAAATACTAGTTTTTGTTTTTATTTCCCGCAGTCCAGACCCGAGGGCTCACCAAATTAGGCCGACCATCTAAGTTCTCGGGCCGGTTTGTTGTTATTGGAATGATCACTTATGTTCAAGTCTTCTACATATCCCTTTGTATAACGGGATTTAAAATGTACAAATTTTGCTTGTCTTCCAATGGCCGAGGCTTAAACTTTGAAAGTTTCTCTTTTTTTATACAGTTTTAACCCTTTCAGCCTCAAATATTTATTTTTAACACTAAAAATCTGTTTTCAAATGACATCACGGGACAATTGTTTCATGAAGTTAAATTTGGAGCACAGGTTGTCGGCTAAATATATTTCATATTTTACAATATGGTAAAAAGTTAAATAATTTTAACGTCGGTATGCCATGCAATTTTTTCAATAAAAATGTATCGTAAAATCTCCATTTACAAAATTTCAACTCTTATAATTTTTGTTCCAAAATAGAGTATAATTAACTCGTTGTTTGGACTTCAAATATTCCCTGTATTGTTCGGATGTGATTTTATCAGAATTTTATATCCCCAATGCAGAGCAACTTCGGATATTTGCTGCTAGAATAGATGTAAAATAGAAAGTATTTCTCTTTGTCCACATACAAATCCGTATACAGTTTTGCGCCATTTTAATTCGGTATAGATATTCTATATTACACTGTTGTAATCCAGCCCACATTTGTAACCCCGCCCACTGGAAAACGGGTTGTCAAGATATTAATAAACACCTGATGTCTGCAGCATATGAGCTTTTGTACATAATTTAAATTTTTCACACTGAAATAATGATGTATATACTCTATGGCATAACGTTTTTAACGCCGAATTGCATATTTATTTTTAAATTTTACTTCTGGCGCTTTTTTCAATGACAACATGTAAAACTATTTCGAAATACTCAATTAATTTATATTTCACGCAAATCTAAATTGGCAACTATCCATATTGATATCCTCAGCAACAAGCCATATAATCCATTTATTAAAATATTTTAATAATAAATTCATCAAATAGGGGCGTTATATAGAAATGGAGAGAAGAGCATTTCTTATATATAAATGACCGTTAGCGAAATTTTAGACGTCAAAATGCAGTGCAAGCAGTATCTTTTCTCCTGAATGGAACGAACTAGATCCACGAGAATTATGTTAAAAAATTTATTGTGTAATATTACACATGGAATGTGAGTATATTTCGCAGCATTTAATATTTTTTTTTAACTTTATACGATTTGTTTTATAAATTTATTAGAAAGAATGCATTATCACATCATGTTCTAAAATTTATGTCAATTGTTTTCTATTGCACAATTACATAAGAAATAATTATGATGCGGGTTTACTTCTAATGGTACGGGGAAATTGCACGTGCTTACTTCTAATTCCATTTTCGTGTTTTTGTCATATATGGAACAAATTTAATTTTTTCTGGCAAATTTGTTTACAATCGGGGCCAGGATATTCTATTCTTCAGATCTGACTTGGCAGCCAATTTGGTACAGCAAAAGCATATATTCTTATCACTATTTTGGGGGAAATTAAATTAAATATTTTAATAGGGTGTTTTGGAGAACAATGTAATTCAGAATACTGTAGGAATGTATACATAGTTTAAATCACGAGCAACGTCGGGCATATCTACTAGTATGCATATATGAGAAAGCTGAGTAGAGTCACGCATTTCGACACAATTTTGGCGACAAAATGACTCAATTGTGACAAATGACACAATGTGGCGACACAATTGTTGTCACATCTGCATTTAACATTGAACACCTTTAGGCATGTTTGAAATTTTCCTTTTATGAAAATCCTAAAACTTTGATATTTTCGACATTTATATTCCGGAATTGATATTCCGTCACATGCGTCGAGAATTTAGCAATAGTCTTATAATCCAACAGGATTCATGAAACAACATGAAATGCGAAACAATTGTGAAAATTTTGAAGAAACACTATTTATGATATAATATATATATGATGCATTTTTTAAAATTAAATCTCGCTATACATGACGCCCGCTAGCGGCCAATACCACTAGAGGCGTTATACATATGCCCGCTAGTGGTCAATAAATATACATATAGCAAATAGTGTTTATAGCAATCCCTTTTTTTTCACATGTTATGCGGTCAGCTAACGATATATTTACTTGCACTAGCATATAAGTCTGACGGTAGCGCTACTTTAGTCAAATTTTGAAAGTAATCACTCTTCTATCTAGGAATCTATGAGAGACAGAAAAAATCTTATGTGGACAGTTCATGACGTTTCTATATTATGCAATGAATTTACATCTGCCACAGTGAAAAAATTATGTATAAAATCCACTGCTCAATGCTTTTAACGCTGAATTGTACATTTGGTGCTTTTTCGGATGGCAACACGTAAAACTATTTCGAAGCAGCCAATTATTTTATATTTCACCCAACTCTAAATTGCCATTTACCAATATTGATAGTATCCATAGTAATCAATAGAGTGCATATAATAAAATATTTTAATAATTAATACATAAATTTGGCGTCATTTTCGGTAACTTAGCACCAATTTTGCGTCGGGTATACCTGCTTGTTTCCAATAAATAATGATGGTAGAGTTGGGTGGTTTAAAGTTTTAAGCATGAGGTTTTAATCCAAATCACCATTTTCACGTAATGACAAGAGAAAAATACGAAACTTGAAATAACATTTCTTTGTGGATTAGCAGGAATTTAATCATGTCCAGTATACATTTTATTTACTTTTTTATTATAGTCGGACTGGTCATAGTCAAATTCTGTTGGCTCTGTCCATTTTAAAGCATTTAGTTAACGTTAAAACGGATGAAATTATTATATCACTCCATCGAATAGGAGGATATTGCAAAAATTTAAACATGAACTACTTTATTGCATACCATCCATATGCACCAGTAATAATTTAAAACTATATTCTATATAAGGCATTAATGTACGATTTTCCTAACTTCTTTTTTAAAGCAACACATCTAGAAAAGTGCGTCGAATAAGGTCGCATTTAATTGAAATAGGTTGAATGTGTGCAATCGTTTATATCCATTGGTTCACTATGGATATAAATATTTTCTTTTTGGGAATGGCATTGAGTCTATAGAATTTTCTGCTATTTTATTTTCCTACTTCAAAGTATGGAATAATAGAAAATAAAATTCAATTTTTGCCTGTCTGCCATGACTTCGTATATCTCGTAAACGGCCGTTTGCATACATTTTCGATAATTTCTTAAAATAACTCCAGGCACGACCCCAATTCATTACCATGCCAGGTGCCTCCAGGACCGTGCTCGAGGTAACCAACTATGGCTGGTTGTTGGGAAGACCAACGTGTCACACGGCATGAAAATAAATATTTGTTTAGCATTTGATCTTGTAATATTTCATCAATTTTAATTTAAGACGATTAAGCTCTACTCTGCTGTAATTATACTAAATTTCTGCTATAATTATAAAAAATATTTGCTATAATAATACTAAAATTCGCTTTTACATATTAACTTCTAATATTTAAAATGTCTGATGTGGGCAGCACAAGACTTCCCCTATATAAAGCAATGAATTTACTTCTTTCACAGTGAAAAAATGATGTAAAGAGTGGCCATAATTGATGCAGAGGTGTTTAGAGTGAGACAATAGTGACACAACTGTTGTTCCAGACTCAACCAAATTTGCAGTAAATACTATTTAGACCATGGAGATTTCATTTTTAAATAAAAAAAACATAGTTCGTATTTTTGCCACAGCGGACCAAAGTGGCGCTGTAAGGTCCATTTTTGGTATAAAATAAGCATGGGAAGTACAGAAAGTTAATATTTTACATGCATTTTGAAAAGAACATACACTTACATTATACATTATATACATATTTAGTACATTTCATATTTATATTTGCATCTTACATTTACATACGTTTGACATTAATTTTGCATGTCTTCCTGTTAATTTTGTATTGGCATAATTTACATGTGTGATTCAATATATTTTTCTTGCATATGTTCCAAAAAGTACATTCTCTGAACAGCATTCTCTACTCCAGAATGCAGCAGATCTCCATTGATTTGCTTAACGTGCAGTGTTATTCGGTCCTTCAAAGTAGCTAAATTATCTACAGTCCCTTGGTATACCAAACGCTTTGCATGACCCCACAACCAAAACTCACAAGGTATCAGATCAGGCGAACGGGCTGGCCACTTTATAAGAAACGCTCGACAAATTATTTGGTTGTTGGTAAAATGCTGTCGTAGGACTCTCTGTACGGGCAATCCAATATGAGGGGGTACTCCATTCTGCATAAATATCTTGGATTCAAGACATTCCCTTTGTTGAAGTTGCAGAATTACAGAGTTGAGCAGCATTATTCGATACCTCTGCATTGAAAGAATTTTCTGCGTTTCCTATGTATATTTTACTCCAGCCGCCCAGGCGGTGAAGTGGATAGCGTCTCCGACTGCTGTCTAGTGAGCTTGGGTTCGAATCCCGAGTAAGGCATGGGTGTTTTCATGAGAATGAAGTCTGTCTTCCGCCTTCTGGGTCCTCGCCAAATGTGAAGCTGCACCCCCCGGACCTTCGACAGTGATGATTGTTTGTGTTAATAAACTTTGTGATCTCGTCTTGTGTCATTCTTTGTCCTTCTTCCGGCATCACTGGTCCTGTATGCGGCTCGACCGAAACAGGAGGTTATAAGAAAAACAAAACAAAAAATAATTACTCCAAAAATGGACCTTGCAGCGCCACTTTAGCCAGCGGTGGCAAAAATCCGAACTATTTTATTTTTGACACTTTACAACAAAGTTGAAAAGTGTTTATGACTTTGTTCATTCTGTCTGTCTGTCTGCCTGTCTGTCTGTCCGTTAACACGATAAATGCCGTAAAAATGATTTAGTCAAAATGAAATTTTAGTATGTTGTTCGGACGGTCTGTAGGACCTATGGGAATATAAATGAATAATATCACCCAATTAGCAAAATTAAACACACATCCATAACAGAAGGTCTTTATTTCACTTAAGACGTCCGAAAGTTTAAAACAGGCCATAGCGCTTTCGAGCATAAGTATGCTCCTCATCAGTGGCTACATGGAAATAAAGTTTGAATCGTTCATGTATAGACCAGATATAGCGACAAAATTTGCATAAATACAATCCACAAAAGAATCTACGTCTAGGCAAGGATAAACCGTAAACAATTTTTCAAAAATTTTAACAACAAAAGAACATCATATTAAATTACAATTTAATTACAGAAATCGAAAAAAGGGAGGGGGGTGGCAATCAAGCATAATCCCAAAGAGGAAGACGTCAAAGATAACTTTGCAGAGACTTGAATTGCATGGAGTCGAGAATGAGTCGCCAAGCGTAACTCAAATTCATAACAGGTCAAAATTACAAGCGGACTCACGGTAAATATAAATAAAAAGGGATTCAAAAAGGAAAATATCACGAGGGTTATTACAACGCATCAAAAAGAAAGTCTTTTCAAAAAGAGGCTGAAAATTATCTTCAACAACAAATTGAGCAAGAGCCGTAGAGAGTTTACTATCCCTGACATCCCAAGCATGTTCTGCTAAACGAATGCCAACGGTGCGTTTAGTACTTCCAATATAAAATTTAAAATTACCATCGGTGGACAACAGGGGAACAACATACAAACCAGCAAAGATTTTAAAGTCACCCCTATCACCCAGTTTATCAGACCGAATACGGTTAAATAAAGAAGAAATATTAGAATGTGCAGGTCTGAAACCAAACTCAGAACAAAATTGGATAAAGGGGCGGAAAATCGTAGGATTGTATGGAAGACCTATAAGTCAAACGGTCTTTTAAGGCAATAAGTTTAGTATCAAAAAGGGTATATTTACGGCGAATTTGGAAGAAAACCTTATAAATATACTCAAAGGAGAAGGCAGCCTCACGGCCAAGGCCAAAAATAAATTCAATTTCATCACTTAAAGCAGAGATAGATGAACAAACAGTAAAAGCGCGATTAAAATAAGCATAAAAAGAAGCTTTTCTAGAGGAAAGAGGATGGTAAGAATTATCAGGAATACAAGAATTATTTAGAAGGTTTTTTGGAAAACCGAGGTTTGAAAACCAGTAGCAGAACGGGTGACCAGTACATCAAGAAAAGGCAAAGATCCATTAGCTGCATGTTCGACAGTAAAATTGATAGAAGGGTAAAAATCATTAAGTGTTTAGTCAAATCATTTGGTTTTCAACCCTCGGTTTTCCGTAAACCTTCTTTTACTAATTCTTGTATCCCTGCTATTTTTACCATTCTGGCCAGTTGGGAGATATTTCGCTATATAAGTAACAAAGTTCACAAACTTTATCACTAAGCGTTATATAAAAACGGCGAGAAGAACATTTCTTATATATAAATGACCGTTAGCGAATTTTTAAGAGTCAAAATTTATTGTACACAGTATCTTCTTCCTGAATGGAACGAACTAGATCCGCGAGAATTATGTTAAAAAATATATATTGCGCAATATTACATATGAAATGTGAGCATATTTCATAGCATTTAATATATTTTTTTAAATTTTATTTGATTTGTTTTATAAATTTATTAGAAAGAATGCAATATCACTACATGTTCTAAAATTTATGTCAACTGTTTTTTATTGAACAATTACATAAGAAATGATTATGATGTGGGTTTACTTCTAATGGTACCGGGAAATTGTACGTGTTTACTTCTAATTTCATTTTTGTGTTTTTGTCATATATGGAACAAATTTAATTTTTTCTGGCAAATTTGTTTACAATCGGGGCCAGGATATTCTATTCTTCAGATCTGACTTGGCAGCCAATTTGGTACAGCAAAAGCATATATTCTTATCACTATTTTGGGGGAAATTAAATTAAATATTTTAATAGGGTGTTTTGGAGAACAATGTAATTCAGAATACTGTAGGAATGTATACATAGTTTAAATCACGAGCAACGTCGGGCATATCTACTAGTATGCATATATGAGAAAGCTGAGTAGAGTCAGGCATTTCGACACAATTTTGGCGAAAAAATGACACAATTGTGACAAATGACACAATGTGGCGAGGTAATTGTTGTCACATCTGCATTTAACATTGAACATCTTTAGGCATGTTTTGAAATTTTTCTTTTATGAAAATCCTAAAACTTTGATATTTTCGACATTTATATTCTGGAATTGATATTCCGTCACATGCGTCGAGGATTTAGCAATAGTCTTATAATCCAACAGGATTCATGAAACAACATGAGATGCGAAACAATTGTAAAAATTTTGAAGAAATACTATTTTTGATATAATATATATATGATGCATTTTTTTAAATTAAATCTCGCTATACATGACGCCCGCTAGAGGCCAATACCACTAGAGGCGTTATACATATGCCCGCTAGTGGTCAATAAATATACATATAGCAACTAGTGTTTATAGCAATGCGTTTTTTTTTCACATGTTATGCGGTCACTACTCTGCGCAAAAATTGCAAAGCATTAAAATTAAGTTAACATTTCGAGCGAGCAGACCGAGTGGCAGAGTCGAAAATACAACATGAAAATTGCATCAAAATCGGAGCAAGCGAAATGTTCTACTTCATGGATTAAAGGATCTCCATCTGCGAAAACTACCTATATCTTATTTACCACTCACCCCTACATCATAAACTGTGTCTAGTGACTTGACCGATCACATCGATCCCTGCCTTGAAGAGCTTGTAGAAAACATAGCGACTTTCCGTATGAAAGTTATCTAATGATGAATTTAATTGTAAAATATTAACAAATAAAGTTACGACAAAAGGAATTAATGTTCTGCAGAGCAAAGATATGACACTCCACGATGACAAAATGTGATGACCCTACCTGTAACAATTATTTTTTTACATAATTTTAATTTTTAGCTCTTGAAAGTTGAAGTTATAAAATCGTTATTTTAATTTTTGTTAAATAACAAACAAATTTACTACGAAGAGAATTATAAGTACTCTAGGGACCAGGGTTTGCTTTTCACGACAGTAAATGCTGAAGACCGTATTTGAAAAACATATATTTTATTTTTAAGCTGATCTAAATTTTTAATCTAATTTTTTTTTATCTTTCCAACTTCGTGAGCTCCGAAAATGGGTAAACAAGGACTGGGAAGCGGTCTTTGTTCAGAATGGGTGCTTTTGCGTTTGTCGGGATTTTTAAAAAACTGCATAAAAAAACTGTCGACGTTATCGAATATTCGGGCTCTAGAGGCCATTTGATATTCATCTGTCTATCATTCGAAAACAATTCAAAACAAACAAAGAAAAAAAACCGAGGTTCTAACATTATTTTTCAATATAAAAAAATATATTTATCGCAATGTACTCCCCCCCCCTTTCAAGAGGTGTTTTTATACAAATATTAAAAAATCTATAAAATATTTCTAATTTTTCAAAGTCTTAGAACCTTCTTTAGTACGATATCTACGTTTAAAAAAAACGGGTGCTTCATGGCCGAGCGAAGGCTTTGCTTTTTTGTTTACATACATACAAAAGCGGTTAGATTTTAATATTATAGACTACAGAACACAAATATATCCATATTAGATTTCATCTCGATTTTATCAGAGATAAAACGATTTTATCAGAGATAATTGGAGTTTTACTTCAATTATTTCTGGGCAATATCCCAGTAAAGAAATACTATCAGTTCAGAAAATAGAATTTAAATATAGCCCTCCGTTCTTTATTCGAATCCACTGAGGTCGCTAAAGCCTATATGGAATGTTACCATAGTCGTGCATTGGTGTGTCGTGCATTGGTGTTAGTCGTGCATTCCATATGGAATTTAACAATGCTAATGCACGATCGCTAAAGCCTAAAATCTGCCAAATAAATTTTGGATGATGGTAGACAGAGACATGGAAGTCAGATAACGATATATTTACTTGCACTAGCAGATAAGACTGACGGTAGAGCTACTTTAGTCAAATTTTGAAAGTAATCACTCTTCTATCTAGAAATCTATGAGAGACAGAAAAAATCTTATGTGGACAGTACATGACTTTTCTATATTATGCAATGAATTTACATCTGCCACAGTGAAAAAATTATGTATAAAATCCACTGCTCAATGCTTTTAACGTTGAATTGTACATTTGGTGCTTTTTCGGATGACAACATGTAAAACTATTTCGAAGCAGCCAATTATTTTATATTTCACCCTATTCAACTCTAAATTGCCATTTACCAATATTGATAGCATCCATAGTAATCAATAGAGTGCATATATTAAAATATTTTAATAATTAATACATCAATTTGGCGTCATTTTCGGTAACTTATCACCAATTTTGCGTCGGGTATACCTGCTTGTTTCCAATGAATAATGATGGTAGAGTTGGGTGTATTAAAGTTTTAAGCATGTGGTTTCAATCCAAATCACCATTTTCACGTAATGACAAGAGAAAAATACGAAACTTGAAATAACATTTCTTTGTGGATTAGCACGAATTTAATCATGTCAAGTATACATTTTATTTACTTTTTTATTATAGTCGGACTGGTCATAGTCAAATTCTGTTGGCTCTATCCATTTTCACAGCATTTAGTTAACGTTAAAACGGCTGAAATTATTATATCACTCCATGGAATAGGAGGAGATTGCAAAAATTAAAACATGAACTACTTTATTGCATACCATCCATATGCACCAGTAATAATTTGAAACTATATTATATATAATGCATTAATTTACGGCATTGCCATATATTATTTATGTGCAAAACATCTAGAAAAGTGCGTCGAATAAGGTCGCATTTAATTGAAATAGGTCGAATATGTGTAATCGGTGTCTTCATATAATAGTTCATATCCATTGGTTCACTATGGATATAAATATTTTCTTTCTGGGAATGACATTGGGTCCATAGAATTTTCTGCTATTTTATTTTCCTACTTCAAAGTATGGAATAATAGAAAATAAAATCCATTTGTGCCTGTCTTCCATGACTTCATATATCTCGTAAACGGCTCAATACAGTTGCATACATTTTCAATAATTTCTTAAAATAACTCTAGACACGACCCCTCTCCATTACCGTGCCAGGTGATCCAGGACCGTGCTCGAGGTAACCAACTATGGCTGGTTGTTGGGAAGAGCAACGTGTCACACGGCATTAAAATAAATCTTTGTTTAGCATTTGATTTTGTAATATTTCGTCAATTTTAAATTAAGACGGTTAAGCTCTATTCTGCTGTAATTATACTAAATATCTGCCATAATTATAATAAATATCTGCTATAATTATACTGCTATAATAATACTAAAATTCGCTTTTACATATTAACTTCTAATATTTAAAATATCTGTAGTGGGCAGCACAGGACTTTCCCAATATAATGCAATGAATTTACTTCTTTCTCAGTGAAAAAATGATGTACAGAGTGGCCATAATTAATGTAGAGGTGTTTAGAGAGAGACAACTGTTGTTCCAGACTCAACCAAATTTTCAGTAAATACTATTTAGACTATGGAGATTTTATTTTTAAAAGAAAAAAATAGTTCGTGTTTTTGCCGCAGTGGACCAAAGTGACGTCCATTTTTGAAGTAAAATAAGCATGGCAAGTACAGAAAGTTAATATTTTACATGCATTTTGAAAAGAACATACATTTACATTCTATACGTATTGAGTACATTTTATATTTACATTTGCATCTTACATTTACATACGTTTGACATTAATTTTTATATTGGCATCACTTACATGTGTGATTCAATATGTTTTTCTTGCATATGTTCCAAAAAGTACATTCTCTGAACAGCATTCTCTACTCCAGAATGCAGCAGATCTTCATTGATTTGCTTGACGTGCAATGTTATTCGGTCCTTCAAAGTAGCAAAATTTTTCCACATTCCCTTGGTATACCAAACGCTTTACATGACCCCACAACCAAAACTCACAAGGGGTCAGATCACGCGAACTGGCTGGCCACTTTATAGGAAACGCTTGACTAATTATTCGGTTGTTGGTAAAATGCTGTCGCAGGACTTTCTGTACGCGCAATCCAATATGAGGGGGTACTCCATCCTGCATAAATATCTTGGATTCAAGACATTCGCGTTGTTGAAGTTGCAGAAGTACAAAGTTGAGCAGCATTATTCGATACCTCTCAGCATTGAAGGAACTTTCTGTACTTCCTATATCTATTTTACTCCAAAAATGGACCTTGCAGCGCCACTTTGGCCAGCGGTGGCAAAAATCCAAAATATTTTATTTTTAACACTTTACAACAAAGTTGAAAAGTGTTTATGATTTTGTTCATTCATTCTGTCTGTCTGTCCGTTAGCACGATAACTGCCGTAAAAATGATTTAATCAAAATGAAATTTTAGTATGTTGTTCAGACGGTCTTGGGAATATAAATGAATAATATCACCCAATTAGTTTTGGATTGAACCCGGGTTGAAAAAATGAAGTACATTGAACCCTATGGGACCTAATTTTTCAAACATTTTTTAAGCGGATTTAAAATTCACAAATTGCTTCGAAAATTTTAGGTAATATTCAAATTGTTCCATAAAATATATAAAAAAAATCAGCGAAGTATATTCAGTAGTTTTTTAAATAAAAATAAAAATAATATTTACACATCTTATATGAAGCGAACACGTGATCATGATATGAAAAAATCACGTGACCTACTTTAAAGTAAAATATGGCATCCATCTTGTCTCAAAATCGTGATTTTTAAATTTCTTTTTAATTCATATTGAGTGTTGTATCCGTCCGAAAACCGCTTTGTTTTTACTTAAATTCTGTGGATCAACATACTGAAACAACTCAATTACAATATATTTGAGTTTAAATGATCATCCAAATTTGATTACTTCTACAACGAAGCCCATTTTTCACTTATGTAAAATGTAAACAGCAAAATATGTAGAATGAGTTGTATTAGAATTGCTGCATTTCTTTAACACAAAATCATTTAGTTCATGAAGTCTGCATAGCTGATATGAATGAAATATTCATTAATTTTATAAAGAGAAGGACGATTTTTTTCTATGAAGTTTTAAGCATAGAGTTTAATTACTTGTAGATCCATGGTCTTAATTTTTAAATAAAGCAAATTATTATGATATTGTGATGAATGAAATGAATGGGAAATTATTTATGAATGAAATGTTGCTTTTATAGAGAGATCAAGGCGTGTTATTATTTAAATGACGTCATTTGATTGAATTTCAGTTGTTTTCGATGACGGTTTCAAATATAATAAATTATCGTAGTATTATGATAATTCTAAAATTATTACCAAGGAATGCATCGCATTTTAGAGATGTTTAAACCAGCAATTTATATTTCAATGCTGTCATTTGAATGAAGTGCATTTTTTTCGATGAAGGTTTAAGTTTTCAACTATAATAAATTAATGTAGTATTGTGATAAGTTTTAAACTATTCCCGAGGAATGAATTGCATTTTAGAGATGTTTAAATAAAATTGCATTGAAGTTTTAAAGTGCTTCATAATCAATGCTTTAAGCATGATTGATCGTTCTTGTTCTTTTAAAAACCGAAACTCCATGAATTGTATATACTGCAAATTTAGCTGAGTTTGGCCCAACAGTTTTCTCACTATCGGGCTTTAAACACCTTTACTGTAGTCATGTCCACCCTGTACATTATGGTCTTTCAGTTTAACGAGTATATGGATATTGATATTTTCAAATTCTTACAGTCTGTTTTATTTTGGGGAAACATTTATAAAATCCATTTAGTGTAGTACGGATACATTTTCTAATACATGGGTATCTATCTATATACAGGGTGTCCCCAAAAGATTGAAACAGGTTTTAATTCTTTACCTGTTGGAGATAAGTGTGCAACGTAAATTGCAAAAATGTTGAAAGTAAGGTAAGAAATAAGACTACGTTAATGAAACAATACTCCTATTAAGTTTTAAAAAGTTACACTTTTTAAAAAATTTATAAGACCCCCTTAGGCAAATTTGGTCAATTAGCATTTTTTTTATTTTTAATGCAACAAGATCATTAAAAAAACCTTGTATATGTATCTTTAAAATTGAGCGAGTTATATTTAATTGTAAATTGAATATTGTGAATGGGGACCATATATCAAAGTAGAAATGCAAATTTGTGACATATCACGAAAAAGATAAAACTGGATGATAGTACATAGGATACCTAATCGCGTAATGAGTATCACATCTTTATATGACCTCTGTTTGTGTAATGCTTTATTTAGATGCATTTGTGATAAAAAATTTTGACACATATTAACGTATTTTTGATCTAAACAATTTCCATAGTCAATTTGTTCATTATCCCTATTTTCACTGATGAAACAGTCTTTCACATGGTACGGAAAGTGGCAAAAGGGTGTTTTCCTTTATCATAATTCAATTGATTATAAAGATACAGTTATGCGGTTTTTTAATGATCTTGTTGCATTAAAAATAAAAATTTTCTGATTGACCAAATTTGTCTATGGGGGGTTCGTATAAAAATGTAGAAAGTGTAACTTTTTTTTTAAATTAGTGGGCGGACTATTTCATTAATGTAGTTTTATTTCCTGCCTTACTTTCAACAGTTTTGCTATTTACATTGCCCACTTATCTCCAACAGGTAAAGAATTAAAGCGCTTTTCAATCTTTTTGGGACACCCTGTCTACTAATTGCAAAGTGTCCGCCTGTCACGCTTTTTTAGGCATTTAGAGATAGATAGAGACTAACAATCTGGTACACTGTTCGATCGTTCAATAACACCTCCCCCCCCCCTGGAAAAATCGAATGTTTCGAAAATGTTCTGAAGAGGGTGTGCTCCACACCAAAATGTTCGAAAAGTGGAATAATGGAAAATCATGCTTAACGATGAGATACAGACTGAAAATTTGGTGTATGGGAAAACCATTTGAAAGGAAGAACATCTGTAATTTCAGATTTCTAGTAATTGCTATGGGAAGGAATCCTTTGTGACAACCATCTTAATGACCTGGACTGCATGATCAAAAGATCCCTGTTGGATGTCTGGCCTTGGTCTCTTTACCATAAGCAGGTTTCTTAGAGATAGTGTGGTATCATCCAGCCTAAGTCGCTTGGTACCTCCAACCTTCTCTTTAACAGCTCCAGCTTTCATCAACTGCTGGTTTGCTGCCTTTGAGTACGCCTCCCCTTGCGCCTCTGTGACGTTGAGAGTACTCCCTCCATCCCGACCTTGGGTTCAGTGTGTTGCTCACCAAGGCTCGCAACTCCGCCTGCTTCTACAGCAAGGTTGCTAGTTTCCCCTTCTACGGAGAGTACATAAAAGGAACAATCGATCAGTTGGATAGCAGTTGACGTGATACGATCTACATTGGATTGTGAGATACGTGAATGTTTTGAGAATAGTATCGGCTATTTTGTGAAACTAGCTGAGCATTTAATTGCTGTTGTGCTGGACCTGACAGTTATTTAGTGATCTTCTGAGATAGTTATCGAGCTATTTGCTGTATATTGTTCCTGTTTACACTGTGCTCGTAAGTAAACGTGTTAGTTATCTAGAAATGTGGACTCATTTTTTGTATCCTGAGAGTAAGTACATCCCACGATTCCTGAGGATAAGTCGTAATATTATCTATACCAGCTCTGATCTTAGAAACTCTGCGCATGGACTAAATTTTAAGAGGGACTATTCCAAGGCTATCCGCAAAATTTCATGAATTTCGGTGTAGCCGTTCTCACGTGATGATGAGATAAACACGCAAATAAATAAGCAGACATATTTTCAACTAGCAGTATACCTGTTCTTCATACAGCATATACAAAATAATGAAACTTAAAATAAATAATCATGTACAAATCCATAAAGTATACTAAATGACATTGTTATTCAAAATATTCTATTAAAGTATTGCAATTAACACCTAAAAAGAAGATTAAGAATATCTGTTCTCGTTATACAAAATTATCTTCAAAGGCAGATCAGAAGAATAAAACATACTGGTCCCGTTTCTAAACAAATTTACAGATAATATGAAATTGAAGAAATATATGCCAAAATAAAATCACTAAAATTGTATTAGAAGATATGACCGTACTACTCATTGTGAGATCAGAAATAGATCTCACGTTTGATGAGACAGTTTTAGGTGAATATTTATGGTGGCCAAAATGGCGAACAATACGTGTAGTCTGGCTGGCACCGAGTTTTATCACCCGTGCACCTAAAGGTCAGAAGACCATAAATTTAGGGGGCCATGACAGAGGGGCTGAGCTGGGCCTTACGAGATGTGGAATGGTTCCATTGGTTAAAGGAGTAACCAATAAAAAAAGAAGATTGTTACGTCAAACTCAATGCGGTAAATAGAAGAAAAGGGGGAGTTACCCCCCCCCAACGAGGAAACCACAGCCTGTGACCCGAGAACCAAGAAGACAATTATGAAGATTTGACTTAAGAAAAACGTGAGCAGATTTGTGCAACTTGTGCACATATAGCTTGGACAACATGGCTTAAAGACTTGTGCAAATATTCCAAAAAATACTGGCTAGATCTATATAAGGTGGAGTGCAATCAGATGTACGAGAAGGAGCCAAACACCGCGAGTTATGGCGGTGCAAATAACTGATGCAAGCATTTGATATATGATCAAAGCCCAAGACAGATTTGAAGGTATGTGCCCATTAACAATCACAGGTCATAGACACATGATACTCAAATCCAGCAAGCTTTTAATATAACAAGATATTTATATATTTTAATTTTCTACGATTTTTGAATAAAATTCTAGCACAAATTAAAAATGATTGTGATTATTAATAAGGAGAAGCAATTTGGCTTGAATTTAATTAGTATTTCTATTTTTAAATGTTTGCAAAATTTATTTGAACATTAAATGATATTAAATTTCTTTTCTTATCTATATTTAAAACGTGTTTTAATATTTATTAGCTGCGCATACTTTCTTTCTAGCAATACAGCAAATGATATAGTTAGCTGAATGGGTAACCCAAATTCTCGTACGATAAATACACAACTAATAAATGAACTGCGGATCCTACTTTCAATAGGACAGTTTTTTACGATAAGCAAAAGAAGTAAATGCCGGACACCCTCAATTAATAAGAAGCCTAATTTACTTAGTATTTCAATGTAGTTTTAAAATTTTTAAAACTTTGAAATTTTTTTGTAGTCCAGTCTGAAATACCGTTTCATGTCCATCTGTGCAAAACATATAAAGAATGCTGAATGAATTTTGAATAAATTTAGAATCCCATAAAACAAACAAACATCTTTGAGTTCGGGCCGTACATACCCTGATATAAACTAGCCGATAATTGTATTAATCACGTGTATGTATTTCCGCTTAGCTTAAATGTGACAGTGTGAGAGTTTTGAGAGTGTTGTGGATCATACACTCCATTGGGCAAACAATTATAATGGATCTCTATATGATTCATATTTGAAAGCGAAAACGGATACTGTAGACTATCCAAATTGACCATAGTTGACAGTAGCTAAGTTATCAGCGCTTCCCAGGATATTGGGTACGCCTATAAATATGAGAGATAAAACGAATTACCACTAGAGTTTATTCGAATTTCCAGTAGAACGAATTACCTTTAGAGGGAGAATTCGAAAATTAGGCCATTTACCTTATATCCAGAGATCAATACTATAAATGTACACAGATTCAGTCTTCTAGGTCGCAGGGATGCTTCTGCAGAGCCTGGAAATATAAATACAGGTTTGACAATTTTTATATATTCTCCGCACTTGGAGATGGAAATCGGTTATTCGACCCAATTAGTTCTGTCCAGTAATTGATAATATAAATGTGCAAAGATTTAGACGAAATCACCTGCTTGCTTTTTAGCGGTACTCTTGGATCTGGAAAGATAAAAACTTGTTAAAGAATCGTTATATAGATATATAGTCTTATTTTCCATGTAGCATATCAGTTGGCATAAAACTATTCTATATTTGTACTATTTAAAAAGCACATATGTAACACTTTCCAACATAGTTGCAAAGCGTTTATGACTTTGGTCATTCTGTCTGGCTGCCCGTTCGCCCGTTATTTGCCGTAAAAATGACTTAATTAAAATGAAATTTTAGTATGGTGTTGAGACTGTTCATAAAACAGTTGACCATAAAACAGTAGCCGAACTATTACAAGTTATCAGCGCTCCCCTCCTTCCAGGATGTTGGGTACACCTATAAGTATGAGAAATATAACGAATTACCTTTAGAGGGAGAAATCGAAATTTCGGCCAATTAGCTTGTAGCCAGAGATCAATACTACGAATGTACAAATATTCAGTCTTCTAAGTCACAGGGATGCTTCTGTAGAACCTGGAAAGACAAATACAGGCTTACAGATATTATTCTCACCGGAGATGGAAATCGGTAATTCGGCCCTATTAGTTCTATCCCATAGTGGATAATATACATGTGCAAAGATTTAGTCGAATCCACACGGTTGCTCTATATCGGGGTGGGTGTACATAGAAAGAATAAAGCTTGTTAAAGAATCGTTATATAGATGCATAGTCTTCCTTTTCATGTAACATATCAGTTGGTATAAAAATATACTGTATTTGTAATTTTTAAAAAGCACATATGTAACACATTCCAACATAGTTGAAAAGTGTTTATGACTTTGGTCATTCTGTCTGTCTGTCCGGTCGCGTGATAACTGCCGTAAAATTATTTTATCCAAATGAAATAATAGTATGTTGTTGAGACTGAATGTGGGACATATGGGGTTAAAAATGAATAATGTGTCACCCAATTAGTTCCGTATTTAACCCAGGTTGAAAAAATGAAATATATTGAAAGCTAAGGGACCTAATATTTCAAACATTTTTAAGCGAAATTGAAATTCACAAATTGCTTTGAAAATTTTGGAAAATAGTCAAATTATCACATATAAATTAG
The DNA here is from genome assembly GCA_951213105.1 of Amaurobius ferox. NCBI lineage: Eukaryota > Metazoa > Arthropoda > Arachnida > Araneae > Amaurobiidae > Amaurobius > Amaurobius ferox. The sequence goes on along the minus strand of OX578139.1, from coordinate 105,149,466 downwards.
AAAAAAATATTGCAGTAAAATTTGTTAAGTAGTTTTTTAAATAAAACTAGTTTAGTATAAGGAGGAAAACAAGTTCAATTAAATTTTGACTTTTATTATATTCTCCAGAAAGAAAACAGAAGTACATATTATAATAAATATATTTCCAAACTTTTCATTGTTTTTTTAATGATGCAATATTCTAATTATTTTCAAAAATCCTGACCAAAAAGGTAATATAGTACGAAAGATAGAATCTTTTTTATAATGCAACATTTTAATTGTTTTCAAAAATCTTGACCAAATAGGTCATATAGTACGAAGATAGAATCGGTACACTTATAAGCAAAACTGGGCGAATATCACTTTTCTCGATTTCGTGGATTCTGATATGGCTGTGTTAGTTAGTTGTTTGCTTAAAACAGTTGTTTTTCGCCAATGTTAATTTGGCGCAAATGAGCACTATTTTGGAAAAAATGTTAAAATATTACATAAAATGATTCCGTACTTCTTCTGGACTGTCAAATTGTGGGCGACAATCAGAAATAATTTTGCTATCCGCAAATCCAGCAAGATTTTAATATAGCAAGAAATTATTATATTTTAATTTTCTATAAATTTTGAATAAAATTCTTGCACAAATTAAAAAATGCGTGTGATTATTAATGAGGAGATGCAGTTTGGCATGCGTTTAATTAGTATTTCTATTTTTCAAATGTTTGTAAAATTTATTTAAATATTAAATGTTATTAAATTTATTTTCTAATCTATATTTAAAACGTGTTTAATATTTATTAGCTGTGCAGGCTTTCTTTCTTGCAAGTACAGAAAACGATACAGTTACCTGAGAGGGTATCCCAAATTCTCGTACGATAAATGCTCAACTAATAAAGAAACTGTGGATCCTACTTTCAATAGGACTGTTTTTTACAATAAGCAAAATTGTTAAATGCAGGACACCCTCAATTATTAAGAAGCCTAATTTACTTACTATTTCAATGTAGTTTAAAATTTTTTAAAAATTTTAAATTTTTGTCGGTTTTTTTGTACTTTTGGACCTGAGAAATCGCTTCATGTCCAGCTGTGCAAGACATATAAAGAATGCTGAATCAATTTTGAATAACTTACCAGTCCCATAAAGCAAATATCTTTGAGTTTGGGCCGTAAATAACCTGATATAAACTAGCCAATAATTGTATTAATCACCTGCAAGTATTTCCGCGTATCTTAAACTAGGGGCGTTGACAGAGAGGAGGGTGTTATGGATCATAAACGCCATTGGGTAAACATTTATATTGGTTCTCTATATGGTTCATATTGGAAAGCAAAAACCGACACTTTAAGCCATCCAAATTGACCATAGTTGACAGTAGCTAAGTTATCAGCGCTCCCCTACTTCCAGGATATTGGGTGCGGCTACAAATATGAGAGATAGAACGAATTACTACTAGAGTTTAGTCGAATTTCCAGTAGAACGAATTACCTTCAGAGGGAGAATTAAAAAATTCAGCCATTTAGCTTATATCCAGAGATCAATACTATAAATGTACAAAGATTCAGTCTTCTAGGTCACAGGAATGCTTCTGTAGAGCCTGGAAATACAAATACATGTTTGATAATTATTATATAGTTTCTCCGCATCTGGAGATGGAAATTGACACTTCCGCCCCATTAGTTCTGTCCAATAGTTGATAATATAAAGGTGCAAAATTTAGTCGAAGTCACCGGATCGCTTTTTAACGGTATGGGTGGATCTGGAAAGATAAAAAAAAGTTTTTCAAGAATCATTAAATAGATATATAGTCTTCCTTTCCATGTAACATATCAGTTGGTATTAAAATATTCTATATTTGTACCATTTAAAAAGCACATATGTAACACTTTCCAACATAGTTGAAAAGTGTTTATGACTTTGGTCATTCTGTCTGTCTGTCCGTTCGTACGATAACTGCCGTAAAAATGACATTATCAAAATGATATTTTAGTATGTTGTTGAGACTGTCTGTGGGACATATGTGGATAAAAAGTAGTAATATCGTCCAATTAGTTTCGGATTTAAACCGAATTGAAAAAACTAAATACAATGAACTCCATGGGACTTAATTTTTCAAACATTTTTTAAGAAAATTTAAAATTCACAATTTGGTAAAGAAATTTAGGATATATAAAAATTATCACATATATATGTGTAAAAATGTTTGAACAAAATATCTTATGTAGTTTTTTTTTAAATAATAATTACACCCATGATATATGAAGAGATCACTTGACTCATTGCAAAATAAAATATATCATCCATTTTTTGTCAGCTACGCAGAGATCGTGATGTTTAAAAATTGCTTAAATTTATAATTAGCGTCTCATCCGTCATAAAACCGCTTTAGTTTTGCATATTATCTGTGTATCTAAATTCTGTGCCAACGCAATTACAATAGTTTTTATTTCAAATGGTGAAATATTCATTGATTTTACATAAAGAGGCAAGCGATTTATATTTCGATGATTTTATTTGAATAACGTTCATTTAATGTAACATACATGGAGTCAGAAAGAAGGAGATAATCTCCTACAGAAGATTTTTTTTTTTAAAGATGCCATAATGCTTTGAGAATTATATCTAGTGATCATTAGTGTTAGTAAAGTAGCTGCAGTTACTAATTCATACAACAGAAAGGCGTAGTATTTAGTAAGTATTTCTGATTATTTTTAAATTAAGAGTTCCCTAATTATGAGTATAAATAACTAGTATATTTTTGCAGTTGTAGGATAGACTATAGAATCTATGGAGATAAAAATAAATTGAAAGGTAAAATGATTTTGAATGCAAAGGAATATGCTTTATTGTTTCAATTCTCACTTGCATTGCGATAAAAATTTATTTTTGCAAATGTGATAGTTTAAAAAATATTTTAGTCTATTTGCCATAGAAATTCATGTAATGTTCTACTTATCTTATCCCAGCGCCACCTGAATTATTGTGTCACACCATATTGGCGATCTCTTAATGTGAAGTTTTAACTCCTTACTTTTACCTCCATAGTTACTAGCATGGTATTTTTCGATAACATTTTATGTTTTCAAATATAGTAAATTACTGTAGTACTGTGATAATTTAAAAAAAATTGATGCGGACAGCACATGACTTTCCCTGCAGACTTATATCCACGTTCTCTTTATTTTAATTACATTTAATTCACTAATTCAATTTTCGTTCTCATTTGGTAATTGAAATCATTTTCAAAACGTGTCGTAGAGAAAAAACGAAAAAACTAAAATATTTCGAGAACGGCTAGTCCTAGTGTAATGGGGTTGATCTTATTCTTTTGTTCGTTAAAAATTACGTATAAAACAAGCATTTAATTCATATATTTGAGCATATATCGTTTTTATTTTAGAATTGGCGATTTTTGCGGGCCATTTTGCAAAAAAAGGCAGATTTTTCTTTTCCCAATAGTACCAAAATCTAATCAGCACCAGAGTATCCTACAAGTAACTTATCTACGAAATTTTGTGGAATTTGGTCAATTAGTATTTTAGCTAGAGTGGATACATGAAATTTTTAAGAACAATTCTGCAGAAAAGGGCAGGTTCTGTTTTTACGAATCATACCAAAAACTAATCAGCACCAGGGTCTGACCCAAGTGACTTACCTACCAAATTTTATGAAATTCAGTCCATTAGTTTTTTAGTTAGAGTGGATACATTCAGTGCACAGACAGACAGACACACACACAGACGCCACGTTAAAAATAGTTTTTTCGTATTCTAGAGGTCTCGAAACGTGTAGATCCGTCAAAAACTCGAGTTGCGATTTTCGGCAGGATTCCAATTCTTTCCCTATACATTACCATGTATTCCAAGGAAAGTAAAATATCAACGCTGAATGTGTCACAATTTAGAGATGTTTAAATAAAATTACATTTCAGTTGGAAAATATTTCATAATCAATGCTTTATGCATGATGGATTTTTCTTGCTATTTAATTTAAATAATAAATAATAAAGAATTGGATATAAAAAAAATTTAATTTTATAAGTGAATGGTACTACGTCACTTACGGTCCTGGGATATAAGATTACGGGAATTATTGATATTTTCAATTTCGAAAGTTATGTATTTTATTTTGGTAAAGATTTTTTAAATTCATATATTATGTGTGGACGGTTGTTGAAATAAGATTAACATAGTGCGAATAAATCTTCTAACACCTTTATAGCATACATTGATCAAATTTCGTATTTGTCAAAAATTTCTTTGCAAACTGAACCAGGATATTTTAATTTGAATATTCGATCTCGCGTCAGTACTTTCCCTAATCATTTTATTTTGAAATTCAATTTAACCTTTCATAGAAATAGCAATATTCCGACAATATTTTTTTCGAAAATATATTTGAAGAAAATCATATTATGTTTCTTGGTACCGCAATCAAACCAAATCTTTTTATATGGCAGATGATTTTTATTTAATTTATCCAATTTAAATAATAATGTAGGTAAATGTAAATAATATTTAATTAAATGTAAAAGAACTTAAAAAAATCAAGATTTGTACACTATGACAAAAAGATGGATGCTATATTTTATTTCGAAATGGGTCACGTGATCTCTTCATATAATGCGTAATTTTTATTTTAGTTTTTGTTTAAAAATCTACTAAACATAGTTTTCTGAATATATTTTATATATTTTATGGGATAATTTGAACATTTCCTAAAATTTTTGAAGCAATTTGAGAATTTTAACTTTTCTTAAAAAATGTTTGAAAAATTAGGTCCCATAGGGTTAAATGTATTTCGATTTTCCAACTCGGGTTCAGTCCAAAACTAATAGGGTGATATTACGCATTTACATTCCCATATGTCCCGCAAACCGTCAAAACAACATACTAAAATTTAATTTTGGTAAAGTCATTTTTACGGCAATTATCGTGCGAACGGTCAGACAGACAGACAGAAAGAATGAACAAATTCATAAATACTTTTCAATTATGTTGGAAAGTGTTGCTAATTGATATAAAAATTAATTTTATAAATGGGCGGTAATACAATTACGGCCTTCAAATATATGATTACGGGAATTGTTTATTTTTTCAAATAAATTGTTCCTTTTATTTAGAAAAATATTTTCCCGTATATTGTGTTTAGCTGATTGTTGAATCAGGTTAAAATCGTACAGATTTACTCTTAACTCCATTTTTGAATTTTGGGCATATGTTAATCAAATATATATGATTAACATATGCCAAAAATTCAAAAATTGTTTACAAACCAAAATTTGTTTACAAACCGGACCAAGATGTTTTGCTTTTTAGACCTGACTGGACATGCAATTTGGTAAAGCGAGAACAGCTATTGTTATGCTTCTTTTAGAGGTAATTAAATTAAATATTTTTATAAGATGTTTTGGAGAACTATTTAGAACACTATAGGAATTTGCATGTATATTAAATCATAAGCAACGTCAGACATATATACTAGTATACTAGTATGGATATATGAGGGAATCGAATACAAGAAGGCATTTCTCCACGATTTCGGCTAAATGCAAAATAAATTGTTGTCACCGCTGCACTTACCATTGAACACCTTCAGGCATTTTCGAAATTATCTTTTTATAAAAATCCTAAAACTTATATACGATATTTCCGACTTTTAAATTCCCGAATTGATCTTCTACCACATGCGTCAAGACTTTAACAATTCTCTTATAATCCAAAAAGATTCATGAAATGACAGGAAATGCGAAAAAATGGAAAACAGTGTTTTGAAGAAATACCATTTTTCACACTTTATAACATAGTTGAAAAGTGTTTATGACTTTGTTCATTCTGCCTGTCTGTCTGTATGGCCGTTAGCACGATAACTGCCGTAAAAATGACTTTATCAAAATGAAATTTTAGTATGTTATTCAAACTGTATGTGGTACCTATGAGAATATAAATAATAATATCACCCAATTAGTTTTGGATTGAACCCGGGTTTTAAAAATATGAAATACATTGAACCCTATGGGACCAAATTTTTCAAACATTTTTTAAGCAAATTTAAAATTCACAAATTGCTTCGAAAGTTTTGGGAAATATTCAAATTATCCCATACAATATATAAATTACAATATATATTTCAGCAAACTATATTCAGTAGATTTTTAAATAAAAATTAAAATAATAATTACACCATTCATACGAAGAGACCACGTGACCATTATATGAAGAGATCACGTGACCCACTTCAAAATAAAATATGGTATCCATCTTGTTGTTGAGACCCAGACCGTCCGACCTACCAGAAAGGTGTAAGGTAACTGTATGGACGGCCGGGAAGTGCCACCCAATTTAGACCGGAACCCAGTGGGGGAGGCATCCACAGGGACCGTACCCTCCTTCCCCTACCACCAACCTCTCGGAAGGACTTACGGACCCACATGTTTAACGTGATCGTACTCCGCATGAACACGGCGGCATTTGTGGCAGCGTGCAAATCTAGCGCGCAAACCACGGGGATACCGCACCCGAGATGGCCAACAGCACGCGGCGTTCCGAGGTGGTCACCCACCAAGTACTAACCGCGCCCGATGCTGCTTCACTTCGGTGATCTAACGAGAACCGGTGTTTTCAGCACGGTACGGCCGTTGGCCTAGGTATCCATCTTGTGTCAAAATCGTAAATTTGAAAGTTCTTTTTAATTCATATTTAGTGGTACATCCGTCCTAAACTGCTTCATATTTTATTTTTTCCCGCGACAACGAAATTTCAATATATGAGTTTAAATGATCATCAAATTTTGATTATTTTTACATAGATGACTAATTTTCACGTATGGGGAATGTTAACACCAAAACATGTGGAATGAGTTGTGTAAGAATTGCTGCATTTCTTTAACGCAAAATTATTTAGCTCATGGAGTCTGCGATATAGCTGATATGAATGAAATATTCATTGATTATACACAGAGAACCAGAATGAAGTTTTTCGATGAAGTTTTAAGCATAGAGTTAAATTACTTGTACCTGCATGGTTTAAAGTTTTTAAATAAAATAAATTATTATAGTATTGTGATGAATGAACGGAATGGAAAAACGTTCATGAATGAAATGCTGCTTTTATAGAGAGAGCCAGGCGATTTATATTTCACACTCGGAGAGTAGCAGCTGATGAGCACGGACCTTTTTTCTCCCGCTCTGACCGACAACCTTCCCTCCGAAGCGGGCATCGACCTGACTTCGCGCCGCAGCTACCGGTTACCCTTCCCTGACCCACACCGACCTTGCTGACCACGTGCACCCTTGCTGACCACGTGTACCCTAGCTGACCACGTGCAAGATGAAAGAGCATGGCAGCACCTGTGATGTTGGACTTGCAGAGCTCTACACCATCCTGAAAGCGATCTTCGAAGCTGATATCGAATTAGATGAACAGCAGGCCAAAGCATGGGATTATGCCAACGAAATACATCACCTTGCCAAAGCTGCAGTTGCCTATTTAGAGATCAACAAAGACAAAATAGACTCGGACAACCAGATGAGGACCAACCAGGAGATGCGAGGTATGTGTACAGATCTCTATTTACTGAATTGCTCCCCCCCTCCTAGACTAAATGACATTGCCATCAACTTGACTTATCTAGATTCTAAAAAGAGAGACGAACTAAAGAGGTACTACCTCGAGAGCAATAATAAAATCAAGGAAACCAAATCGGTGAGAACCACTAGGTCTAAATCAAAAAAATTAATTGTAATTGAAAATGTAAACTCTAGCGAGGAAAGTAGTATTAATAAAAAAACCTCTCAAACTTCCACTGAAAAGGATAACCCACCCCTTGTAAACTCCGAGAATGTTGCGGAACTTCAGGTAACCGAAGTAACTGTGGATGATATCGATTCGGAAAAAGATTGGATAACAGTAAGCAGAAAGAAAAACCCAAGCAAAAATTTAATAACTCACTCAGTCGAATCTGCAAATGTAAATAATGAGGAAAACTTTGATGTTGTAACGAGTGACGAAGCACTCCCCCCCCCCCAAAAAAAAACGACTAGTTGGAGCCAACACCCAGAACCATTTTACATAGAAATAAATGAGAACCCCAGAATTCTTATGTCTGAGCTAGGAAGACTCACAGACGGTCAAGTAAGGGCCAAATTCACCGGAGAAATACTTAGAGCCTATACTAAAACGGAAGATCAATATAGAGCGGTACAAGAATATTTAATTCAAAACCGATACAAATTCCACTCGATCAATCTGAAGGTAGACAAACCCAAAAAGGTAGTCATGAGAGGTCTCCCCCCTTCTTACCCCCCGAAGGAAATTAAAGAATTTTTTTAGGGAATAGGGTACCAACCACTTAAAATACATAACACGAGAAGCCTTAGAACAAAGCTCCCCCTCCCCAATTTTTTAACGCACCTCCCCGCTTCCACAGATCTAGAAGAACTCTACAAAACGAGACACGTGAATTTTATTTTCGCAGAGATTGTGCCCTTTATATCCACAGGATATGCCCAATGTTACCGATGCCAGGGGTGGCAACACTCCTCGGAACAATGTAGTCACGACTACAGGTGTCTAAAATGCGCTGGCCAACATTCCACTAGAGGCTGCACAAAACCTAGATCCATCCCTGCCACTTGTGCCAACTGCGGTGGCCCCCATCCGGCCAACTACAGAGCCTGCCCTGGTAATCCCTCAAACAGAGGACCCCCCCCCCTCATCAAAGAGAAAATTTTCACAGGACCCCATACAGCCCAGCACCAAACTCCAGATACATCTCTCCAGCCCGTGCACAACGCACAAATCTCAGAAATATGCCCACCTCGAGAGCTCACTCCCCCTCCCCCAGAACTGCTCCCCCCCCTCGTCGGTAGTAACAGAAAACGACTCAAGAACTGCCAGGACGGACGGGGAAATATCGAAAAACAGAACTGCTGAAATCTTAAGCAACAGAGAAACTGAAAAAACCCCGGAGAGATATCCAGACGAAAGGGACTTACCCCCTCCCCCCGGCTTCAAGCAGAAGACCACTGGCAGTTACAAGGAAAACGCACACCCAAATTTGAAACAAAAAAACACAAATACTACTAACGAAAAACAGTCACCCATAGCTGAGGCATTAAATATGTATCAAGAAATTGCAGACATATTTAAAACTTTAAATTTAAATAAAATTATGTTATTCCTCAAAGATCTTTGTAGCATATTCAGAGAGAACACTCCCATTGTGGATAAGGGACTGAAAATTCTCGGGCTCCTTGATCAACATTTTAACCAGAACCTAAACTATCACCATGACCCCCTCCCCCTTAAACGCCTTTATTGTCATCTCTTGGAATGCGAAAAGACTAACAAATAAAATACAAGAACTAAGAGATTTCGCTGAAGAGCAGCGCCCGCATGTTATACTAGTACAGGAAACAAAAATAAATGGCCCCCCGAATAGAATAAAAATACCAAACTACGTACAGTATTACACACCCCGCGCCCAAACACAAACACCCCCCATGGAGGCACCGCAATATATATAAAAAGCCAACTAGACTTTATGGAACTTAGCGCCACAAGCACAAATATAATTGAACACACACTAGTTAAACTCAAAATCCCGAATTCTTATCACATTTTAATTGGCTCATGCTATGCCAAAGAAAGATCCACGCTCAATATTCAGGATGGCCCTCTTTAGCCTCCAGAGCCAAGTCATACTGATGGGGGACTTCAATGCCCGCCACACAAACTGGGGCTGTCCGGGAAAGAACCGTTACGGCAAAGACCTGAACACGTACATCTTAAACAATAATATTAGACATCTGCACCCCAATACAACGACTAGATTTAACATTAGAAATAAATCCATCATCGATTTTGCCCTCCTGAATAACATTCCCTCCCCTTACGAAATCTGCACCTTAAATGAACTTAATTCGGACCACTTTCCTGTAAAACTTACTTTATACTTAAACTCGAATCTGCCCATCCCCCCCTCCATTAGATCCACAAATTGGGTGAAATTCACTCATACTCTAGCGAATTCCCCCCTGCTCTACGCCAATATACAAAACGTAACGGAATTAGATAACTGTGTTGACAAGATAACCCATGAAATTAAATCGGCACTTGCTATGGCCACCACATTTAAAACCCCCCTCCCCCCACGCACCATAAACTTCCCTATCACATCAAAAAGCTAATAAAACAAAGGAACCGCACCAGACAGCTCTGGCAGAGTACCAGATCCCCCCCCCTAAAACCCTGTTTAACAACCTCTGTAGCCAAGTTAAATACAAACTCCAGGAACATAAACAACATCAATGGAAAAAATTTATTGAATCGCTGGCCCCTACTGACAACTCGCTCTGAGAATTTACGAAAAAAATCAGAAATCCGGGAAGAAGAATTAAGCACTTAAGAACGAACAGTGGACTAGCTGAATCGGAAATTGAAATAGCAAATGCTCTTGCGGAGACCTACGAAGTCCAATTTACGGAAAACCCAAATCTAAATTGTCCGTAAACGGAAGAAGAAGTCTCAAACACCATATGCACCTTCCCATATAACCCCCCCTCTCACCCTATTGAAATGGCTCCCCCCTCTGAAATAATTGGAGAGATAAAAAAGCTGAAAAATAGAAAAGCTCCAGGAATAGACTTAATTTCCAACAAAGCCATTAAATTCCTCCTCACGAACATAATATACTATATAACCACCATTATAAATGCCATATTTAAACTTCAACATTTCCCCAAAAAATGGAAAACCGCAATAATCATTGGAATCCCGAAACCAGGCGAAGACCACACCCTCCCTCAAAATTTCAGACCTATTAGCCTACTTAACACACTTAGCAAACTCTCGGAGCGAATAATACACACACGATTAAAACAATTCATTGATCAACATAACATCTTAAAACCAGAACAATTTGGCTTCCGCCCCTTGCACTCTACAACACACCAGTTGCTAAGGGTTACCGAATTCATCTCTGAAGGACTTGAAATCGGCCTTACAACTGGTTTCCTACTTATGGACATTTCGAAGGCCTTTGATAAGGTCTGGCATGACGCATTAATATACAAACTAATTCAGCTGAACTTGCCAGACACACTAATCCACTTAATAAACTCTTACCTTCGAAATAGATCTTTCACCGTCCGCTACAAACAGACCCACTCCACGTACAAACCACTCAGGTCAGGGGTCCCACAAGGCTCACAATTGGCCCCAACCCTGTTTAATTTATTCATAAACGACATACCCAGAGCTCCAGACACACACCTTGCAATGTACGCGGATGACACAGCCATATACACCAGGAACTCCAAAAAATATCTTATTCGCTCCAGGCTTCAAAAACATATAAACACCATCTCCGCCTGGTTTCGGAAATGGAAGATAAAAATCAACGAAAAGAAAACAAATTGTATCCTTTTTTCAAAAGTAAAAAAGAAAAAGAAACCGGTCCCCATCCAAATAAACAAAGTCAACATACCCTACGTGGACAACGCTAAATACTTAGGTATCACGTTTGACTCCAAACTAAACTGGAAGCCACAAATCAAAAGCTCAATTAAAAAATTTCACTCGGCTAGAAGCCAACTATCGGCCATACTCCATTCCCCCCACGCGAGTTACAATACCAAAGTATTACTATACAAGACAGTACTTAGGCCCATCCTCTTATACGGATCTGCTATATGGGGATTCGCAGGAAAAAACCATATCAAGAAACTTCAAACAGCTCAAAATAAAACACTCAGAGCTATCAGGAAAGCCCCTCGGTTTTTCAGGAACGATATCATCCACAGCGACTTCGGAGTAACAAATATTAATAATCAAATCTCAAAACTAGCAATTAAAATGTTTCAAAATTTAAATGAAATACCCAATGAAGAAATCTGCAATTTACCGGAGTACGACCCCCATCAGTGGAAGTTCAGGAAGAGACCCAGAGCGTCCACAATACTCTAATCTTTAATAGCATCTAATTTTTTTTTTCTTCCAAAAGTTTATAAGCACTCTGAAACTTAATTAAAATCATCTCTCCACTTGATAAACTGTAAACTGAATAACAGAATAATTATAAAACTCCCTGAAAATTGTGGACGCGCACCCCTTGTCTCAAGAGGAATTCGGACTACTTTTTTTAACATTACGTCATGGCATGTCATACTTTTTTTTTCTCGTGAATTCACTTACCTCCTAGTACCACTTCTATACTCCTCGGAGTATTCTCATCTCCCCCCCCCCCTTTTTGGAGCAATTCAAGTAATTACAGAGATCATGACTGTACACTTACAGCTCGGAGATACGCTCATATTTGACCAGGCGTTCCAGAATTGCACCCCCGACTCGACTCGACTTGACTTGACTCGATTTATATTTCGATCACGTCATTTGAATAAAGTATATTTGTTTTCGATGAAGTTTTCAAATATAATATATTTTTGTAGTATTATGATTTTTCTAAAATTATTACCGAGGAATGTATAAAATGTACCGCATGTATGAATGTATCGCATTTTAGAGATGTTTGAACGAGGCAATTTATATTTCAATGCCGTCATTTGATTGAAGTTCGTTTTATTCGAAAAAGTTTTAAGTTTTCAAATATAATAAATTAATATAGTATTGTGATCATTTTAAAAATATTACCAAGATATTTAACGAATTTTAGAGATGTTTATATAAAATTACATTGAAGTTGGAAAGTATTTCATAATCAATGCTTTGCAATCAATGCATGATTGATCTTTCTTGTTTATATTTAGTGTTGTATCAGGCCTAAAACAGCTTTATTGTTGCTTAATATCTGTGCCTCTATATTTAGAAACAACGCAGTTACAATATATTTTAGTTTAAATGCTCAATGCCTTCCATCTTGTGGCAAAATCGTGATTTTTAAAGTTCTTTTTAATTTTTAACACTTTGAACATAGTTGAAAAGTGTTTATGACTTCGTTCATTATGTCTGTCTGTCGGTCCGTTCGCATGATAACTGCCGTAAAAATAGGATTATTAAAATCATATTTTAGTGTGTTGTTCAGACGGCCTGTGGAACTTATGGGAATATAGATGAAAGACAACACCCAATTAGTTCTGGACTAAATTCGGGTTGACAACATGAAATACATTGAACCCTATGGGACCTATTTCTTCAAACATATTTTAAGCGAATTTAAAATTCACAAATTGCTTCGAAAGTTTTATGAAATATTCAAATTATCCCATAAAAAATAGGAAAAATAAATTCAGAAAATTGTATTCAGTAGTTTTTAAAATAAAAATTAAAATATTAATTACACCCATATTATATGAAGAGATCACGTGACCCACTTTAAAATAAAATACGGCATCCGTATTGTGTCAAAATCGTGAGTTTTAAAGTTCTTTTTAATTTATTAACACTTTAAAACATAGTTGAAAAGTGTTTATGATTTTGTAGATTCTGTTTGTTTGTCTGTCTGTGCGTTCGCACGATAACTGCCGTAAAATGACTTTATCAAAATGAAATTTTAGCATGTTGTTCAGACGATCTATGGAACCTATGGTAATATGAATAAATAATAACACCCCATTAGTTTTGAACTGAACCCGGGAAAAAAAAATGAAATACATTGAACCCTATAGGACCTAATTCTTCAAAAAAATTTTAAGCGAATTTTAAATTCACGAATTGCTTCGAAAGTTTAGGAAATATTTAAATTATTCAATAAAAATATAAAAAAAAATCAGCAAAATATATTCGGTAGTATTTTAAATAATAATTAAAGTAATAATTCCACCCATATTAAGTGAATAGATCACGCGTGTGAACCTCTTCAAAATAAAATATAGCATACCATCTTGTTTCAAAATCAAGATTGTAAGTGTTGTGTCGTAATTTAAAGTTCTTTTTAATTTATATTTAGTGTTGTATTCGTCCTAAAATCGCTTTATTTCTGCTTAAATTCTGGTCATCTACATTTTGAAACAACGAAATTACAATATATGTGAGTTTAAATGATCATCAAACTTTGATTATTTTTACAACGAAGCCTAATTTTCAGTTATGGAGAATGCAATCAAATAAAGTTGTAGGATGAGTTGTATAAGAATTAGTTAATTTCTTTAACGCAAACTTATTTAGCTCTGGGTTCTGCAGCATAGCTGATATGAATGAAACATTCATTGATTTTACATGGAGAAACAGACGACTTTTTCGATGGAAACAGACGATTTTTTCGATGAAGTTTTAAGCACAGAGTTACATTTCTTGTATCTCCATGGTTTTAAGCTTTTAAATAAAATAAATTATTGTTGTATTATGATGAATGAAAGGAATGTAATAAGTGTATTAAAGAAGTATTTATAGCTTTTACATAGAGAGACAGGGGATTTATATTTCAATCACTCCATTTGAATAAAGTTCATTTTTTTCAATAAAATTTTAAGTTTTCAAATGTAATAAATTATTGTAGTATTGTGATAAGTTTAAAAGTCGAATGTGGGCAACACATGACTTTCCTTATACAATTCAATGAGTTTACTACTTTTACAGTTTAAAAATGTTATTCTTATAGTAGATACTTATATTTTTTCCAAGATATTGAATTTTCTTCAATTAGTCGTCATTGTCATTGATTTAGAGTCATTTTTATCCATTTGGCGAGATTTTCGTTAATTTGGCAACATTTAAAAATGTCACCGAGTTGGCGACATTCCGCTGAATTCGTCGCCAAAATCTCGCCAAGCATTATGAACGGAGAAATAAGTTATTCTTACAGCAGATAAATGACTATTGGCGTTCAAATACAAAAGTATTACTCAAATTATCTTTTCTCCTGAATGAAACGAGTTAGATCCATGAGAATGATGTCACCAAATTTATCGTATGAAGTTGTCCAATGTTCCGATCTGGCCAATTTTCAAATTTGGCTTAATCTGGGCAGTGATCAGAACTGGATTGATCTGTCCAATGTCCGGATTTAAACCCCATCGAGAACGTTTGGGACATGTTGGAGAGACACATCCGACAATAATCTCCTCTGCCCTCAACTGTACAGGAGCTTTCATCTACTTCGCCCAACGGCTGGTTACAGTGGCTAGAAGGGAGTTCTAGACACTGTAGCCTGGTGTAGCACCTTGTAGAATACATGCCTAACCGCATACCTGCTGTAATTCGTGCTGAAGGTGGTCCAATAAAATACCCGGGTTTCTAATTCACTATTCGGTGTGTTGAAGACCCAGACCGTCCGACTCATCCTGAGGACTTGAGCAACTATTTGGACGGCCTTGACTAGTCGGTGTGTGCACATTCCGTATGAAAAACAGGTATGCAGTTAGTAACTTATTGAATAAGTTTGTAGACTTTTTGTATACAATGTTACACAAAAACTAATTGCAGCTTCTGTAAAGCAGATAGAATTATGTCTTATCCGCAATTATTGCAATGTAATAGCATTAAATACCTTCTCGAAGGAAATAAATAAAAGCATTCATTATGCATTCATTCAATATACTTGTAATTAAATGCAATACTTCTATATATATTTCGTGTGCATATTAATAAATTTTAATATTATATGCATCTAAGCACTTTGTAATAATATCTCGTATTATTCCAAACTAAGTGCCCCAATTTAATTTATACTGTATCCATGCGACGCAAATAATGTTGGTTAATGCATCTTACATGATATTAAAGCGGTTAAAAGCAAATTAAAAACAAGTGCTAAGTAGTGTAAAAGCCAAATATATTTCATTGTTTTTGCTAAAAATTTCAATTTTGTAGTTAATAAAAATCGCATGTCTTGGATATATAAGATAAAACTTAAAATTGTAATTACTATTCCAATTATTTTCAAAAAAATTGTTTAACGAATTTTTATAACGATTATTTTTTATTTTGTTTCTTTGCGTAAAATGGCTTGTTTCAATTAAGGATCCTAGGGATTTTGGTTCAATATTCTTTTTAAAAATTCAAAAACAGTTTTTTTTTTATAAGAAATAATTTTGTATCATAAGCCTTTGTATCATAAACAAATCAATAAAAATAATTTGTATCCAGCGCATGAATTTCACTACAAATTGGTAAACTTTGGATTTGAGGCAAAACATTATATAATATCTGATGCGTGAGATTTCGTCTTTCTGTTGCAATCATATAACATATATTTTTAACACTTTACAACAAAGTTGAAAAGTGTTTATGACTTTGTTAATTCATTCTGTCTGTCTGTCTGTCTGTCCGTTAGCACGATAACTGCCGTAAAAATGACTTTATCAAAATAAAATGTTAGTAGGTTGTTCAGACGGTCTGTGGAACCTATGGGAATATAAATGAATAATATCACCCAATTAGTTTTGGATTGAACCTGGGTTAAAAAGATGAAATACATTGAACCCTATGGGACCTAATTTTTCAAACATTTTTTAAGCGGATTTAAAATTCACAAATTGCTTCGAAAATTTTAGGTAATATTCAAATTATTCTATAAAATATATAAAAAAATTTCAGCAAAATATATTCAGTAGTTTTTTAAATGAAAATTAAAATAATAATTACACCTCTTATATGAAGCGATCACGTGACCATGAAATGAAAAGATCACGTGATCCACTTCAAAATGAAATATGGCATCCATTTTGTCTCAAAATCGTGATTTTTAAAGTTCTTTTTAATTCATATTGAGTGTTGTATGCATCCTAAAACCGCTTTATTTTTATTTAAATTCTATGCATCTACATACGAAATAACGCAATTTGAATATATTTTAGTTTAAATGATCATCCAAATTTCATTATTTCTACAACGAAGCCTATTTTTCACTTTCGTAAAATGTAAACTGCAAATTATATAGGATGAGTTGTATAAGAATTGCTGTATCTCTTTAACGTAAAATTATTTAGCTCATGGAGTCTGCATAGCTGATATGAATGAAATATTCATTGATTTTACAGAGAGAAGGACGATTTCGATGAAGTTGAGAAGCATAGAGCTTAATTACTTGTAGCTCCATGGTCTTAAGTTTTTAAATAAAATAAATAATTTTAGTACTGTGATGAATGAAATGAATGGAAAAATGTTATGAATGAAATGCTGCTTTTATAGAGAAAGCCAAGTGTGTTATTTTTTCTATGACGTCATTTGAATGAATGTCAGTTGTTTTCGATGAAGTTTTCAAATATAATAAATTAATGTATATATATATATATATATATATATATATATATATATATATTTGAAATGTAATAATAACAATTATGTAAAAATAAAAAAATAAAAAAAATAAAAATACAATTCAAGTAATATTAACATCACCATAGAAGCAAATTCATGCCATAATGCCGATAAGAGAAAAGAACAGAACCTTCCCAAATTCGATGATTAATCAGAATTAAATTCATATTCAGGTTTGAGTATTTAATTCTAATTAACCCAAACAAATGCCTGTTTCAGATTAAGCAATAGTACATTACTATAAATGCTTAAACTCAGACTACAGGCATCAAAAAATGAAAAAATGAAAAAAGGATACATTAAGAAAATTGTATTACCATGCGGCATGAACCCTTCTTTTTCTACCACGTGTATACACGATCAACCTCAACAGCTTAATCTAGAAGCACCGGAATGCACGAGTCGAAATTCTACCAGGGAGGCAGTACGAACGTTCACGGAAATACTCCCAAACCCGTCCAGTGAGTCTAAGCTGGAGACTGGACAAGCAATTCAGAATACAACTTCCCAAACATACAGAACTGAATATGAATGTGAATCAAAGATGAAAATTCCTACTAAACAAGTAATTCATAGGAAAACTGGATAATCGAGAATGCCACTATACACCATTATAAGGGCGCTCAAAACGTAGTTTCAATACTGACAAAAGTTACATTTTTTTGCGAAAATAAAATTTAAAACATTAATGTTAATGCATCTTATTTTCCGATTTTTTGATTTTTCTAATGTTTTTGACTTAGTTTATTATTTTTCATTTTTATTTATTTATATAATTAATAAATAATTATATATAATATACACATATATATATATACATACATATATATATATATATATATATATATATATATATATACATATACATTTTTTTTTGTATGTTAGTCACTATATTTGGGAATGTTTTCTAGTTTTCTAGGATGTTATCGAGTGAAATTTGATACACTGAGTTGATAATTTTAATAACAAAATTGGGGGGATATGCATTATTAGTCGCTGTACTCCATAATTCCATAAAGTGCGCCAATTTATAATATTCATCACAAATTTTATTGATTCTAAGAGCCTGGTTTATTATAATATTTCTAAATACAGATATATGCAGACAAGAGTCAAAATGTTGAATTTTTGATGTATCAAATTTAAAATCCTGTCTTTTATCATGCAAGTTTATAACCATATTACAATTTTGTAGATTTAAATTTAAATCTAAAAAGTTTGCAACATTTGTGTCATTATTACTTGCATTTAATTGTAAATTTTTTGGATAAAAGTTTAATACTATAGGGATATTATTATTTGGGGATACACATAAAATGTCATCTAAATATCTAAACATGTGCATATTATGCAAGCTTGGATTAATGTTTTTTTCATAGAAAAATAAATACAGATTAGCTAACAATGATGAGGCACACACCCCTTGTGGGATACCAACCTGTTGTTTAAAAATAGTACCACCATGTTGAATATAATTCTCATAAAGAGTGAAGTTAAGTAATTTTTTAAAAAGAAAATTTGAATATTTTAGGTTGATATTATATTTTTCAAAAATTCCTATATATATATATATATATAATATATATATATATATATATATAATATATAAAATATTTAGGATGCAAAAGAATTAAGAGAAAGAAGGCAGTGTAAGGTGCTTACATAATGGCGGTAAGGGGTAGTGACTTTACACTCCAGTTAACAACGTGCACGTCCTTGATGCCGCGGCATTGCACCCCTGGACGCCAGCACCGACTGTTGCCGACCTTCGGAGTGACAATCAAAATTATTGACAATTAATTTTGATTGTCACTCCGAAGGTCCAGGCATACAGGCCTGCACCTTCGTTAATAAGTTAATAATTGGGGAAATGGCGTCCAGGGGTGCAATACCGCGGCATCAAGGACGTGCACGTTGTTAACTGGAGTGTAAAGTCACTACCCCGTACCACCATTATGTAAGCACCTCACACAGCCTTCTTTCTCTTAATTCTTTTGCATCCTAAATATTTTATATATTATGTATATATATATATATATATATTATATATATATATATATATATATATATATATATATTCAAAATGAAAAGATGTATGGATGGAATGTACCAAAAGATGGCCGGGGGGGGGGGTTGTGACCCTGGCCATATTTTGGTACTAGCAATGTACCGGCCATCTTTTGGTACATTGCTTCCAACCATACCTCTTTTCATTTTGAAAATATTTTTAATCCTCTTTTTAGTGCAGCTTTCCGCCTTTTAAGTGTGATTTCTGATAAATTTATAATATTACTAGCAGCATACCCGTTCTTCGTGCGGAGTATAAAATATAAAGAAACTTATAATTCATAATCATATGCAAATTATGTTAAAATATTAAATTTATTGCTCCTAAAGAGAAGTTTATGAATATCTGTTCTTATCATGCAAAATTATCGTCACGGGCAGATCTGAAGAATAAAACATCCTGGCCCCTTTCGAAAGCAAATATACTATGAAATTGAATCAATGTATTCAAAATAACGGTGCTAAAATTGTATGGGACCCATAGTATTTATATACTCATATACTCGAATATTAGAAGATATAACCTGTATTAGTAGATTATATGTATAAATTGAAAATATCAATAAACCCGTAATTGATTCCAATATATGCCAGAATGAAAGCACTAAAATTATATGGGAATATATATATATATATATATATATATATATATATATATATATAAATATTTATATATATATAAATATATATATATATATATATATATATATATATATATATATATATATATATATATATATATATATATATATTTATATATATATATCCCCATACTACTTATATTGTCGCAGATTAGAAAATATGCCTGTATGTTAGTAGAAGATTACCCTTATTACGATATGAGTCTAAAAAATCTTTGCCGAAATAAAACAGATAACATTATAAATTGAAAATTTCAATTATCCCCGCAATCTTTATTCCAGAAGGTCGTAATTGATTCCAATATATGCCAATATATATCAAAATATATGCCTATATACCTGTACTACTTATATTCTCGTAGATTAGAAGATTACACGTGCATTTATAGAAGATTACTCGCACAACGTACAATATGTGAGTTTCAACAATTTTTGTCATAATAAAACAATGGTATAATAATTTGAAAATATCAATAATCCCTGAATCAATAATCCCCGAAAATATCAATAATAATAATATGTAACCTAAAGACCGTAATCGATATTATCCAGTCAAAAGTGCGATGCCAATGAAATTTATTTTATATACTTATCTTTATTATTCAAATCGGAAAAGATTTAATTAAAATCGTATGCCACATAACACATTGGATTTACATCCATTGCTAAACGATATGATATCAGGTGCTTCAAATAAATTGATGGAAATCATATCGTCTGAATAATGCTATCTCCATGAAGGGTTTGGCGATATTTTCTTCAATTTAGCGATAACTTAAAAAATCGCCAAATTTATCGCCAAGTGGGACTATAAAACTGATAGTCCCATTTTGCGAAAAATTGACGAAACATCATCATAATATTATCCCCTAACAAAACACAATTAATTTCATTTATTAAGCGCAATTTTATCAATTTCATGACATTTTTATAGATTTACAAACATTTTTATCAATTTGTTGATATTTTAAAAATTCGATAAATGTGTTACTAAGTAGGATGAATAGACTGACCCACAAATGCTACCGAAATATCATTTCAGTACTGTCTTCTAAAAAAATGAATTTAATTTCATTGATTTGCGTCGTTTTTAACAATTTGCCGACATTTCCGTCAATTTGACAAAGTTTAAGAAAAGTTGCCAAGTTAGCGATATTCCGCCAAATTCGTAGCTCTGAAATTGCAGATCTGAAGATAAAATATCCTGATCCCGTTTGTATATACTAAATGCAAACACTAAAATTGTATTAGAAGATATACACTTTCTACTCTTTTTCTCTTTCAACAATCGGATAAATGAATTTATTGGTAAACAGAATATGAGTTTATTAGGTAAACACAATATAAAAGCTTAAAAACTCTTTGTCAAAATAAATGAAAGTGATGTATGTAGTCCGTAATTAATATAATTAAAAAAAAAATCAAACCGTTCATTTACAAAATATATTTTTACATCTATTTATTTATTATTCAAATAGAAAAAATAATAACAAATATTAAGAAACACATTTAATTTAATTGCGTTGCTGAGCAACATAATATAATAAAGAATCTTCCTCATAAACTGTGAAATTAAATAACCATTTTGATCTCTTCCCCATAAAATGCAAAAATAATAACCATTTTGATTTCTTTATACTTTCCATTGTTTAGTAAATGCTTGACCATGGAGTTAGATTTTCCATTTAAATTCATGTTTCAAACAATTCATGCTTTCAGATAGTGCCTATTTAATGCAAAAATCCTGCATCAAACTCAAAAATAAAGTTTTAATTCTCTTTGACGTTTTAAGCAAACGATTTTCATCCTTTCCGTTTGGATAAACCACGGAGTTGGAGAGTAGAACTCCCAGGAATAAGTTCCGTTTTCCATTAATATCTCAACAACCCCTGGTCTTAGAAACCCGAAACTTGGACAAAATGTATGGGGAGCTATTTCAAGGCTACGCACAAAATTTCATTCAATTCGGTTCAGCCGTTCTCTCGTGATGATGAGACAATCGAAAGTTTCGTTTTTTACTAATATCTCGAGAACCACTGGTTGTCGAAACTCCAAACATAGACTAAATTTTAAGTAGGGCTATTTCCAGGCTACCCACAAAATTTCATCAAATTCGGTTCAGCCGTTCTCTCGTGATGATGGGACAAACAGACAGACTGACAGACAGGCAGATTTTCAATTTTATATATATAGACTAGCAGCATACCCGTTCTTCGTACGGAGTATATAATATAAAGAAACTTATAATTCGCAATCATGTGCAAATTATGTTAAAATATTAAATTTATTGCTCATAAAGAGGAGTTTAAGAATATCTGCTCTCACTATACAAAATTATCTTCACGGGCAGATCTGAAGAATAAAACATCCTGACCCCTTTTGTAAGCAAATTTACAAAAAAAAAAGGAATTGAATCGTTATATGCAACCTCGTACTACTTATATTGTCGTAGATTAGAAAATATGCCAGTGTGTTAGTAGAAGATTACCCGTATTACAATATGAGTCTCAGAAATGTTTGCCAAAATAAAGGAGATGACGTAATAAATTGAAAATATCAATAATCCCCGTATTCTTTTACCAGAAGGTCGTAAGTGATTCCAATATATGCCAATATATATCAAATATATGCCAATATACCTGTACTACTTATATTCTCGTAGATTAGAAGATATAATGCATTTGTAGAAGATTACTCGTACAAATTACTGCATATGAGTTTCAACAATTTTTGTCATAATTAAACAATTGCATAATAACTTGAAAATATCAATAATCCCTGAATCAATAATCCCCGGAAATATCAATAATAATAATGTTTAAACCTGAAGACCGTAATTGATATTATCCAGTCAAAAATGCTATAAGAAAAATCAAATCGTTTTTTCTAAAATATATTTTTATATCCATTTATTTATTATTCAAATCGAAAAAATAATAATTAAAATTAACAGACAGATTTAATTTAATTGCGTTTCTGAGCAACATGATATAAGATAGAATCTTCCTCATAAACTGCGAAATTAAACAATCATTTTGATTTCTTTATACTTTTCATTGTTCAGTAAAAGCTTGTGAAATATAAACCAAGGAGATAGATTTCCTATTTAAATCATGTTTCAAACAATTCATGTTTTCAGAAAGTGACTAATTAGTGAAAAAATTCTCCCCCACCCCCCAAACTCAGGGATAATAACTTGATAACTTGACAACATAATAACTTGAAAATATCAATAATCCCTGAATCAAAAGTCCCCGAAAATATCAATAATGATAATGTTTAAATCTGAAAACCGTAATTGATATTATCCAGTCAAAAATGCAATGTCAATGAAATTTATTTTATATACATATCTTTATTATTCAAATTGGAAAAGATTTAATATAAAATCGTATGCCGCATAACACATTGGATCCGTTGCTAAGCGACATGATATCATTTGCTTCAAATAAATTGATGGAAATCATATCATCTGAATAATGCGACCTCCATGGAAGGTTTGGCGACATTTTAGTCAATTTAGCGATAACTTAAAAAATCCCCAAATTTATCGCCAAGTGAGACTGTAGAGCAGATAGTTCCATTTTGCGCCAAATTGACGAAACATCATCACAATACTATCCCCTAACAAAACACAATTATTTTCATTTATTAAGCGCGATTTTAACAATTCTATGATATTTTTATGGACTCACAAATACTTTTATCAATTTGGTGATATTAAAAAAATTCGTTAAATGTGTTACTAAGTAGTATGGATGGACTGTCCGACAAATGCTACCGAAACATCATTTCAGTACTCTATTTTAAAAAATCAAATCATTGATTTGCGTCCTTTTTATAAATTTGGAAACATTTCCGCTAATTTGGTAAAGTTTAAGAAAAGTTACCAAGTTATTTAGAGATATTCCGCTAAACTCGTGGCTCTAAATTTGCAGATCTGAAGAATAAAATATTCTGATCCCGTTTGTATATACTACATGAAAACACTAAAATTGTATTATAAGATACAGCCGTTCTACTCTTTTTCTGCTTCAACAATCGGCTAAATGAATTTATTGGGTAAACACAATATATGAGTTTATTAGCTAAACACAATATATGATCTGGAAACCTCTTTGCTAAAATAAATGAAAATGATGTACGCAGTTCGCAATTTATATTATTAAAAGAACAACCAAACCTTTCATTTAAAAATATATTTTTACATCCATTTATTTATTATTCAAATAGAAAAAATAATAATAAATATTAACAACACATTTAATTTCATTCCGTTGCCGAGCAACATGATATAAGATAGAATCTTCCTCATAAAATGCGAAATTAAATAGCCATTTTGATATCTTTATACTTTTAATCGTTGAGTAAAAGCTTGTGAAATATAACCACGGAGGTAGATTTTTCCATTTAAATTCATGTTTCAAACAATTCGTGTTTTCCGTTAGTGACTAATTAATGCAAAAATCCCGCACCAAACTCTGAAATAAAGTTTTATTTCATTTCGCCGTTTTAAACAAACGATTTTCATCCTTTCCGTTTGAATAAACCACGGAGTTGGAGAGTGTAACTCATAGGAAAAAGTTCCGTTTTTTAGTAATATATGGACAACCCCTGGTCTTAGAAACTCGAAACTTGGACAAAATTTATGGGGGACTATTTCAAGGCTATCCACAAAATTTCATTAAATTCGATTCAGTCGTTTTTCCGTGATGGTGAGACAAACGAAAATTTCGTTTTTTACTAATATCTCGAGAACCACTGGTCGTAGAAACTCAAAACACGGACTAAATTTTAAGTGGGGCTATTTCTAGGCTACCCACCAAATTTCATCAAATTCGGTTCAGCCGTTCTCCCGTGATGATGGGACAAACAGACAGACAGACAGACAGACAGACAGACAGACAGATTTTCAATTTTATTTATATAGATATTTCACGGTATTTTTATATTATATATATATATATATATATATATATATATATATATATAGTATAAAGTCAGTTGAACGTATGATTTTATATGAGACTGAAAACAAATTTAGGCTTTCAAACTTACACCTTCCGTTTATATTTCCTGCTTCTTTCATGGCATATACTTGACACAGAAATTTTCCTCGACGTGATTCTTGATGAATGATACAATGGATGGTAGAACAGTTAATGTTATCGCTAGCTGACTTATCCTTTAATAGGTGCGGAACACAATAAAATCCGTTCAAAGCCAACAAGACTTTTGCACCTATTTTGTTAATACCGAATCATTGCTTTTTAAAATAATTACTTAATTATTTAACTATGTGTTCAGATAGAAAAATGATTTCTGAAAACCAACATAGCGTTTCATAGGTTGAAATGCAGGAATAAAATACAAAACTAAAAACATTGAAAAGAAACAAATGAATTTTCATAAAGGAACAAAAAAAACTATTTCGATTGCTTCAAGGAATATTATAATTTTTCTTGTGTGTCTCAGACATGAGGAAAGTCTATATAATTTTCAAGAACAGATAAATTGATATTGACGTATGTTTATCTTTTAAGGTGAGTAAGCTTTTCTTTTGATAAAATAAATATATCGATTTCCTCCATTCCATAGTTCGCTTTATACTCAGCCTATCACAGTGCGAATACATGAAATCTATCAACTTCTTACCAATATTCCAAGATCCTCTAGAGAGAACTGTATAAATAAAATATAAAATGAATTTTTGAATCAACGTACCAGACACATTTCCAAGCATATGATTCATGTTTAGATTGCTTGCTGCTATAATATTTTTTATCTGTGGAGTATTCAATAGTATTTGAATAATACATATAAGATATATTGATATATCGGACTAAAATTATAGTATTAAAATGTCCCACAATTTAATTACTATTATTAAACTTATACTTATTAAACACAATTATTAAACTATTGTCAAGAACAAACAACTAAGCTTTTAAAATATTCCAAATTATATATTCACTATTTTCTACCAAAATATATTCAAACAAGGTACCTTCTGAAGTAATAAGCTATATTTTGTCTTTTAATTCTTACTGTACAATGAAAATTAAGGTTTAGTATTCATTATTTCTATTACTCAATCCTATTATTTAATCTTATTATTCAATCAGGACACTGTTACTCATAAAATAAAATTAAGAACATTTTCTTTAAACTATTGCTATTGTCACACGGTTTTTGATTGTGTGACCCAAATTACATAATAAATTACAAAATTAGTAATCCACTTCCCCCCAGTCTGTAGAAATAATGTCTATACTTTATTTTTGTTTTGCAATGTTTCATCTATGTTAAATTTTACGTTACGGCTCAAAGAATTCAGTTTGTCAACTCCAGAACGGCAAAATAACTGAAAATTCCACCCCTGTAAATATCAGGAGAAGCTTGGAGAAAGGGCTGCAGACATTTTTCAAGGCACTCAACTGGGTACAATAGGTACAATTCATTTTCCAGAAAAATGGGGGTGAAAAAGACTGATACAACAATTGAACCAATCCATTCTAGAAGAGATTTTCAGTAGCACAACTGTTGTACCGTCGTAGTTAAAGGTTAAACGATGCTCCCGAGTAACCTTCTAAATCCCCAAAAATTCTGCATTTCTATCCTACTTCTGTGCCTTTACTTAAAAACTCACTATGAATTTCATCTTTTCTAACGTCAACAGTACGGCAGAGAGACTCCCTGTCACGGATTTTTTTTTTCATTTGCGGTTGTTAATTGATAACATATTCGCTATGTTCGGTACGCGTGCTGGTATCTGTCGGAAAAATTAGTTATGAGTTGCTATAATTATCCAGTACTCCCAACAGCTGAGTTTGAAATTATCATGATTGCAAAAGTGGGAACCTCGTTTTGAAAAAAAGGGTAGGGGTTAGCAGTCTCATAAAAAGCTCCCATGTAATAACACGTTTCCGTCAAACTGCGGCATGCAACCTGAACCGAGAGCCCTGTTACGGCAAACTCTGTATCAGATAGGAAAACATGTAAAAATAAAAAAATGTAGTTTTTAAACTAAATCCTTTATTATTTGTATGAACATTAAATGTATAAAGAATGCACTTATTAGAATGTATGTGATTTAAATGTATAAAAGATAACGGCATACCAATTAGAACGTTCTATCTGCCCGGATCTCAAATTATCCCCCAAAGACGAGTGCATTCCAATGGCGGGCACAGGGCGGGCGGGATGGTAAAGTTCAAAATCCTCAAAAATAAAAGTATGCCAAGAAAGGCAGCAATATGCCAAATATGGTATTTCTAGCTAAACCAGTTATTCTAGGAAAACGAGTACAGTCATCTCGTTACGAAAGGATGGGCTTTACCGAGAAAGTTTTAAATCCCGAATATAAAATTTAAAATAAGAAATGACAACATACCAAATTTGGTCTTTAGAGTTACTTCGATTCTCGAGTTATTCGAAAAAGTGAGTAGATTCTTATGACAGGCCCAGAACGGATGATATATATTCAATGATATATATACAGGGTGTCCCAAAAACACTGACCTCCGATTTTATTCTTTAAATATTGATTTTAGACGTATATAATATATTACAAAGTTGAGTAAAAAAGGGTACAGAATTTTATGAAACCAATTAAAATTTTCAAAGGAATTAAATTTTAAGAAATACAAAATTTAAGTTTTTATACAGTCCCTTTTTGAAAACATTTCCAATGAGTGAAATGTGTTCCATACTATAATAAGGTGATGTACAAAATTTCAGCATTTTATTATAAAAAGTCCCAGAGATATGAAAATACAGAAATACTGATTTAAATCACTTTTCGATGCATCGGCATGGGAAAAATCATGTCGGCGGATCGCATGTCATGGGTCATACACTAATTACGAAAGAAAACAATGATTACATAAATAAATAATGATTTTGCTATTTATTGGTACAAAAGTATCTACACTGTGTAGAAATAATAACTTTACAGAAAGATTACAAAGCTTGTTCAAAAATTTTTTTCCATCCATGCCAAAGATCCGTTAAAGTTAAGAGGGAGATATTATTTGCCTATGATGCAATTCTGCGTTGCGTTATTTCCAGTCTTGCTGTAAACATTCACATGTTAATTTGGTATTAATCCCTCACTAACTTTGTTTAAACATATCTCTGGGACTTTTTATGATAATATGCTGAAATTTTCTACATCACCCTATTAGTGTATGTAGCACATTGTACTCATTGGAAATGTTTTTGTACGGGTGCCGTATAAAAATTTGAATTTTGTATTTCTTCAAATTTAATCTCCTGAAAAGTGTTATCGATTTTATAAAATTCTGTACCTTTTTTTACGCAACTTTGTAATTTATCATATATGTTTAAGATCAATATTTAAGGAATAAAATACGAGGTCAATGTTTTTGGGACACCCGATATATATATATATATATATATATATACTTATAAATATAACATTTATCTCATCTAAAACTAACAACTGAAAATATACCCAAAGGCGCCAAGCTACTCAAACAAGTACATTTCTATACAACACAATAATTAGAAAAAGAAAAAAGAAGAATGACATTGCATCAAAATTTGGCAGGTGGGGATTATGACCCCCACTTCCCGGTTTAGCCAGCTTTATGTCATGACGACACTCCCGGAAGCGGATACAATGTCGCCAACCAAGTACATATACTAAAACTTTAAATGTAAAAAAAAAAAAAGTTGAAAAACCTATACTGTCCCTACACCTATACAATAACTACGAGCTTTACTACATCCAAACAGAAACACAAAATACTATAAAAATGACTTACATCCAATACTAATATATCTAGAAAAACAAGCCACGCATACACCTCACCGAAAAGCTAAAGACTCTTACTTTGTACAAAATGAGAGTACAAATTTTGTACAAAGTAAGAGTCTTTTGCTTTTCGGTGAGGTGTATGCGTGGCTTGTTTTTCTTGATATATTAGTATTGGATGTAAGTCATTTTTATAGTACTTTGTGTTTCTGTTTGGATGTAGTAAAGCTCGTAGTTATTGTATAGGTGTAGGGACAGTATAGGTTTTTCAACTTTTTCCTTTTTTACATTTAAAGTTTTAGTATATGTACTCGGTTGGCGACATTGTATCCGCTTCCGGGAGTGTCGTCATGACATAAAGCTGGCTAAACCGGGAAGTGGGGGGTCACAATCCCCCCGGCGAAATTTTGATGCAATGTCAATCTTCTTTTTTCTTTTTCTAATTATTGTGTTATATATATATATATATATATATATATATATATAAGGGTTAATATGTAAAAATAAAAAAGGAAATAAAAATGAAGGGCAACGTAAAGTGCTTACACAATGGCGGTAAGGGGTAGTGACCTTACTCCCCAGTTATCATATTAACCCTTTATATATTTTTAGTGTTTTATGCTGCTGTGCGCAAGTACACTCAAATTCATTTCAATATTTTTCTTTAGAAATCTATCTTTTATATTTACATATAATATATATATTTGATTAGACGCTTTCCTATAATCAAGAATGGCCTCCTACATTTTAAAAATATAGACTCCTTTTAAATTACGCTGGTTATAGGAATCCAGTAGAGCGCTGATTATCCAAATCCAGATTATTTAAGCTTCAAATTATTAGAAAACTCCCACTCAATGTATGTCTCTTCTTCCCTCATGCACAGAGACATATTGGTTTGGTTTATGATTGAGCAACCACATATTTACGAAATTTGTCCCCTTCGTAGATGGTGTTGCGATTGCCACTTTTCTAAGGAATATCTCGGACAAAAGGAAGAGGGGATGGGATTATTCAAACCGGAATACATTCAGGGCGATGATTACAGGTGAATGGGGGAGGCCGAACATGTCACTTGGCAATTGTTAACTTTGAAAAAAAAAAATAAGTATCATAAAAAAAAATTAAATAATGTAAAAATTAAAAGCGTCAGCCTGATTTGAATAATTTAATAGTATTTAGTTCTGAGCATAAATAAAATGTGAAAAAAAGTAAAATGCACATATACACTAATGTAAACCATTACCTTTAAAGCATCAGAATAATCGTATGAATTTTTGACTATCCAAACAAACTTCCTCCCAACTGGTTCCGATACTAGTTAAAATAAATTTCTGGTAAAAAATTCAAAACTTATTCCTGGAAAAGTTTCAGATATACTTTTTAAAGCAAAACAGGAAATAAAATATTCTTTAGAATGGTCTGTTAATAAAACAATTAGACAAGAAAGATCAATCATGCTTAAAGCATTGATTATGAAACACTTTCCAACTTCAATGCAATTTTATTTAAACATCTCTAAAATGCAATACATTCCTCGGTAATGTTTTAAAACTTATCACAATACTGCATTAATTTGTTATATTTGAAAACATAAACCTTCATCGACAAAAATGAACTTCATTCAAATGACGGCATTGAAATATAAATTGCCTGGTTTAAATATTTCTAAAATGCGATACACTCCACGGTAATACTTTTAAAACTATCATAATACTAGAATAATTTATTATATTTGAAAACTTCATCGAAAACAACTGAAATTAATTCAAATGACGTCATAGAAAAAATAACACGCCTGGATCTCTCTATAAAAACAGGATTTCATTCATAACTTTGTCCCATTTATTTCAATCATCACAATACTATATTAATTTATTTTATTTAAAAATTAAGACCATGGAGCTACAAGTAATTAACCTCTATGCGTAAACCTTCATCGAAAAAAAAGTCCTTCTCTTTATAAAATCAATTAATATTTCATTTATATCAGCCATGCAGACTCCATGGGCTAAATTATTTTGTTTTAAAGAAATACAGCAATTCTAATACAACTCATTCTACATATTTTGCTGTATACATTTTACATAAGTGAAAAATAGGCTTCGTTGTAGAAATAATCAAATTTGGTTAATCATTTAAACTCAAATATATTGTATTTGCGTTGTTTCAGTATGTAGGTGCACAGAATTTAAGCAAAAATAAAGTAGTTTTAGGACGGATACAATACTCAATATGAATTAAAAAGAACTTAAAAAATAACGATTTTGAAACAAGATGGATGTCATATATCATTTTGAAGTGGGTCATGTGATCCTTTCATATCATGGTCACGTGATCGTTTCATATAATAGGTGTAATTATTATTTTAATGTTTATTTAAAAAACTCCTGAATATATTTCGCTGAATTCTTTTTTTATATATTTTATGGAACAATTTGAATATTATCTAAAATTTTCGAAGCAATTTGTGAATTTTAAATCCTCTTAAAAAATGTTTGAGAAATTAGGTCCCATAGGGCTCAATGTATTTCATTTTTTCAACCCGGGTTCAATCCAAAACTAATTGGGTGATATTATTCATGTATATTTCCATAGGTCCTACAGAGCGTCTGTACAACATACTAAAATTTCATTTTGATTAGGTCATTTTTACGACAGTTATCGTGCTAACGGACAGGCAAACAGACAAACAGACAGACAGATAGACAGACAGAATGAACAAAGTCCTAAACACTTTTCAACTTTGTTGTAAAGTGTTAAAAACTATTCATTCAATATTTTAAAGTCACAATATTTGTAAACACATTTACTGAAACATCACCTTTGCCATTTTTACTTTACCGTAAATAAAAAGTATACATTATAACATGGTGTATTATTGAAGTGCTTAGTATTTTGATACTGTAAATGGCGATCTTAAGAATAGTCATTGTCAAATAACAAAAAATAATAATGATAATTTTTATTGAGGGGTTTCGAAATAATTTTGGTTCCGCAAGTATAATAATATGTGATATTACTGTTAGTACAAGGCTATAAAAGTGAATAGCAGAACAATTAAAATCTTTGAAATCAATGACAAAACATTAGAGTCAATGCAAATTTCCAACGGAATCCTCAGTTGTTAGTACGAATGAACTAAATGATTATAAAATATTTTTTTTAAATTATGATTCACTGAAGTGAGTAGTGAAACATTTTGTTACCGTAATTGTGTAGTTTCAAAACCTTTTCGATAATTTTATCTAGACAGGGGAGAAAGATGTGATGACGAAAAGCTTGCGAATTTAGATTATATGGTGGTGCATATAGGATAGAAAATTAATCTTCGATACACACAGATATTCAGCCTAGGATCATCCTGATGCTATAAAGTGTGCTACATGAGTTCGAGGCAATGAAACGAAAGTAACTGCGGCGAACAATTGGGCGGTCTGTAATTCGCCGAAAATGTACACTTATATCTGATTTAATTTACAAGTTTGCCGTACCCTAGAGATATCACGTGTTCCTTGGGAGGTACAAATTTCCACCACGGGCTCTTCGCAACAGATAATTTAGGAGCCAATCAGTAAAACTCAACGCAACATTTCGAGTTTATAAAGTATCAAATGTACTATATTTAGGCTGAATGAGAGGGAAGGGCTTAGAAAAGTCTCCTTGGAGCAAGTAGAAGCCGAAGTACAGACAGATTATGTTGAACTCGGAAAAATGCCTCTATTAATATCTGAATTCTCAGATATTAATATGTTTACACGTTTTATGAATATTTGAGTACAAATCATATGTTTTTTAATTATGCCTGTCTGCTTGAAGCCATGGACACGAGAAAGCAAAATATTCGCATGATATGTGGTATAATTAATTTATTCATAACCTTTTCATTTTTAGCGAGATGTACACATCCAATATTTTTTTTTAGAACTCATGGTACTTGACACCATTTGCAAAATTGATATCACCATATATTTATCTTTGAGTTAAGCAAAACATTTTACTTGATAAGTGATACATATTATTTCCTTCATTTTAAGCTTCGTTCTTATCTGTAAGAAAATCTATCAGCTTCCAACAAAAGTTCCAAAGATCCCGGGAGAGAGCTATATAAATGAAATATAGATTGATTATTTTAAATAAACATGCCAGAAAGTTTTCAAGTTTATTTGCTTCCATTACTTTTCTATCACTGGACTGTTTACTTAAGAAAAGACTATTAAAACACACATTAAATATTTAATATGTTTTATCAGTATCTAAAAATTAATATTTATGTGATTCAAATATAACTACAGGTCTTTTTGATCTCGTAAATATTCAAACGATAGTTGTCTTATTTTACCTGTATCTACTATACTGCTGAAACTGACTGATGCTAAAGGTAGAACCTTGAAACTTTGTATACACGTGGTACTTGACATATATGTAACGAGACAAATCTAAAATCTTATAATTTACTAGCAGCATGCCCGTTCTTCGTACGGAGTATATAATATAAAGAAACTTATAATTCGCAATCATGTGCAAATTCTGTTAAAATATTAAATTTATTGCTCCTAAAGAGAAGTTTAAAAATATATGTTCTCACTAAGCAAAATTATCTTCAGGGTCAGATCTGAAGAATAAAACATATTGGCTCCTTTTGTAAGCAAATTTACAAAAAAAAAAAAAAAAGGAAGAAATTGAATCAATATATGCAACCCCGTACTACTTATAATGTCGCAGATTAGAAAATATGCCAGTGTGTTAGTAGAAGATTACCAGTATTACAATATAAGTCTAAAATATATTTGCCAAAAAAAAGATGACGTAATAAATTGAAAATATCAATAATCTCCGTACTCTTTATACCAGAAGGTCGTAATTGATTCCAATATAGGCTAATACATATATCGAAACATATGCCAATATATATCAAAACATATGCCAATATATATCAAAACATATGCCAATATCCCTGTACTACTTATATTCTCGTAGATTGAAAGATATACCCGTGTATTTGTAGGATATTACTCGTACAACGTACAATATATGAGTTTAAACAATTTTTAACACTTTACAACAGAGTTGAAAAGTGTTGATGACATTGTGCATTCTGTCTGTCTGTCCGTTAGCACGATAACTACCGTAAAAATGACTTAATCAAAATGAAATTTTAGTATGTTGTTCAGATGTTCTGAAGGACCTATGGGAATATAAATGAATAATATCACCCAATTAGTTTTGGATTGAACCCGGGTTGAAAAAATGAATTACATTGAGCCCTATGGGACCTAATTTTTCAAACATTTTTTAAGCGGATTTAAAATTCACGAATTGCTTCGAAAATTTTAGGTAATATTCAAATTGTTCCATAAAATATATAAAAAAAATTCAGCGATATATATTCAATAGTTTTTAAAATAAAAATTAAAATAATAACTACACCTCTTATATGAAGCGATCACGTGACCATGATATGAAAATATGACATGACCCATTTCAAAATGATATATGGTATCCATCTTGTCTCAAAATCGTGATTTTTTAAGTTCTTTTCAATTCATATTGAGTGTTGTATCCGTCCTAAAACCACTTTATTTTTTCTTAAATTCTGTGCATCTCCATACTGAAAAAACGCAATTACATTATATTTGAGTTTAAATGATCATCCAAATTCGATTATTTCTACAACGAAGCTCATTTTTCACTTATGTAAAATGTAAACAGCAAAATATGTAGAATTAGTTGTATTAGAATTGCTGTATTTCTTTAACACAAAATTTAGCCCATGGAGTCTGCATAGCTAATATGAAAAATATTCATTGATTTTACAAAGAGAAGGACGATTTTTTGCGATGAAGTTTTATGCATTAGAGTTTAATTACTTGTAGCTCCATAGTCTTAATTTTTAAGTAAAATAAATTATTGTAGTATTATGATGAATGAAATGAATGGGAAAATGTATGAATGAAATGAATGGGAAAATGCATGAATGAAATGCTGTTTTTATAGAGAGATCCAGGCGTGTTATTTTTTCTATGATGTCATTTGAATGAATTTCAGTAGTTTTCGATGAAGTTTTCAAATATAATAAATTATCGTAGTATTATGATTGTTTTAAAAATATTACCGAGGAATGTATCGCATTTTAGATATGTTTAAACCAGGCAATTTATATTTCAATGCCGTCATTTGACTGAAGTTCATTTTTTTCGATGAAGGTTTAAGTTTTCAGATATAATAAATTAATGTAGTGTTGTGATAAGTTTTAAAATATTACCGAGGAATGTATTGCCTTTTAGACTTGTTTAAATAAAATTGCATTGATGTTGGAAAGTGTTTCATAATCAATGCTTTAAGCATGATTGATCTTTCTTGTATTTCATTGTATTCTGCATTCTATTGTATTCTGCATTCTATTTCTTGTATTCTGTCTGCAAACAATTTTTTAAGATAGTGTATTATGAGTTACTTCTTCTATTTTACCATTGGATATACGATTTTAATATATATACTCTTGTCGGCATTGTGACCGTGGATTTGCTTCCATGGTGGTGTTGATATTGCTTTATTATTATTATTATTATTATTATTATTATTACATAATTTTTTTATTATTACATAATTCTAATATATATATATATATATATATATATATATATATACAGAGAGAGAGAGGGGGAGGTGTTAACAATCGAATTGTTGACGTATTTAAACGAATTTTAAATGCAAGAAATTTAATAATTGTATACCACTTTTAAATTTTAAATTAAAAGTTATATTCTAAAAGTTAGGACTAACAATAGTATATTAGAGCACTGATTCGTAGAGAGCCGCAGTTGCTTAGCGACAGTGGCTTACTGCTGGAGGACGTGGCTCGGACCCAGATCATGGGGCTAATAATGGGTTTCTATTAATAGTTTCATGTGTACGCCGAATCGAAGTGTTCTGGAATCGATCATTGGCACGTATGATGGCGTGCGTGCAATATGGTTGACGGTGGGTGGAGTACCTTAACGTGTGCTTGCAGTTCAGGTTTACAACTGTCGTGAACAGAGAGTAATTCACTCTGTTGTGGTAAACGTGAAACCTGCGACACATGCTGGGGTGCTACTGTTGGCATTTGGGATGGAATACCTCTTGAGGAAAGCGTTCGGGTTCTTTTTCGTGTTTCTGCCAACTGTGTGATTTTTTTTTAATTACCCTGCAATACATGGTAATGTATAGGGAAAGTATTGGAATCATGTCGAAAATCGGAACTCGAGTTTTCGACGGATCTACACGTTTCGAGACCTCTAGAATACGAAAAAACTATTTTAGCGTGACGTCTGTGTGTGTGTGTCTGTCTGTGTGTGTGTCTGTCTGTCTGTCTGTGCAGATTTTGTATCCACTCTAACTAAAAAACTAATGGACCGAATATCACAAAATTTGGTAGGTAAGTTACTTGTGAGCGAGTCTGGTGCTGATTAGTTTGGGGGTACGATTCAGGCTAAAAGAACCCGCCTTTTTTTGCGAAATGGCCCGCAAAAGCTTGTATATACTCTAACTGAAAAACTAATGGACCACCGAATTTCACAAAATTTGGTAGATGAGTCACTTGTAGGTTACCCTGGTGCTGATTAGATTTTGGTACGATTCAGAAAAAAATGACCTGCATTTTTTAGCAAAATGGCCCGCAAAAATCGTCCAAATCTAAACTAAAGAACTGGGTATACTCAAATATATCCATTAAATGCTGATTTAAGACGTAATTTTTAACGACGAAAAGAATAAGACCAACCCCATTACACTAGGACTAGCCGTTCTCGAGATATTTTAGTTTTCCGTACTTTCCCTACGCCACCTTTGAAAATACTTTCGGTTACCGAATGAGAACGAAAATTGAATTAAAAGTGAAATAAATTTAATTAAAGTAAAGAGAACGTTAATATAAGTTTGCAGGGAAAGTCATGTGCTGCTCACATCAGATTTTTTTCATCAGCAACTAATCAACCCATGACAGAGCAAATTGATGCCAGCTCAAGCAATCAAAGTTTTGCCAAGATTGGAAATTCTAAATATTTACTATTGAAAAACCGAGCTTTGAATAATTCATTTGCTGTTGGTCTCTTGAAATCGAACGAAACATACCCCACTAGCAGGGAACAGGGCTTTGAATGGACTCGCACGAATAAAGTATGCGAGCGAGGAAATATTTCAAAAGAAAACATAATTTTACAAATAATTATGAAATTAGAAGTATAAAAAATAATTTCAATATTTGAGAATCCTAACACAAAAGAACCTGTAAGTTTTCAGAATTTGGATATTAAATTAAACAAATAAGAAAAAGGAAAATCGTGGATTCAAAGTAACACATTTCAATCGCAAAAACGTATTTCCATAGATTTGCGTTTTATTATTCCATGTATCATGGAGGTGAAGGGTTACACTCTAACTCCATGGTATGTATCATTAGCTAATACTCATAAATAAAATATTAAAACTTTAACAAATTGATATTTCAGTTCTCTTACGGGCCTTATTTATTATCCTAACACATATCTTAAATTATTTCTATTTCTAAATAAGTTTTATATTCTTATTTCATAATATGTGATGTCTAATAAAATTTCGTTTAATGTTATATGCAATCCTTATCCATATTTATTTCATTATAATCCTTATTATTATGTAATCCTTATTTAGTAATATATTGTGTTCTGTATCACTGATGCAATATCCGTTAAATATATCATTAGGTAATGTCCATAAATCCATATTTCAGAACACCAACATTCGAGATTGGAACTTAGAGGTAAATGGCTTAAGTTCGGAAATTTATGGACCACGGACGAGCAACAGATTTTGATTATACATATGAAACATGCAGTAATATTGTAATAAACATTATTTTTATCTAAATATGTTTGCTAAAGTAAAACTGTAAAATATTTTATATAAAATTGAAATTGCAATTTTCTCTTTCTGTAAATACTGCTTATTATTTCCCTTAAAAGTGTGGATATTTGTATTTTTGTAATTATTAATTTTACTAGGGAATATTTTCTTAAAGGTTTCAGTATCCTGTTCAAGCTCGAGTAGCTAAATGGTTGGCGTTTAAGTGTGAATCAAAAATCGTCCATTAAAGTACTTTGCACAATTAAAAAAAATCCACGCGCTACTTAATTAAAGAAAATCATAGCAGGTGCATGTGGAATACATCACTTCTTTTATTTCAAAATTTAATCTATCGGACGGTTGCATAGCAGTTCACAGACAGAAAAATCCATCGCCATTTCAGAACATTTTGCAAAGCAGACGATAGAGAACTGTGAAAGAAAATATATATAGTGAATATATAGAATAAACACACTGTATATAACTCAAATACAGAATCCGATTTTAATTTATTGGCTTCCATAAGCTTTGTTTATTCCAAATATTAAGTGACATTTGAATAAACAATGGATTTTTATCAGGTTAAAGTACTATATTTAACACTTGGAGTGCTACATAATAAAGTAACTAGTTACGTCTGGAACGAAATTTTGTTTCCAGGTTTCATTATAATAAATGTATTTCTCCATCAATATCTTGATATATGTCATCTCTTTTTGTGAAAAATGTAAATTTCAGGCAATTTTTACTGGGATATGTTTGATGATGCCATTGTTTGAAACAACACTATATTTTCTTATAGTGTTTGTCATTTCTACTCAGAGTGTACAACTTTTCCCGAATGTGTAGAATATGTGTTTGAACGGTCTTTAAAGTGTCACCTAATTTAGACCGGAATCTGATAAGAGTTGTAACCACAGAAACCGTACTATCATTTTTCTAACCAACCACCTCTCGGATGAATTTTCGGCCCCATAGATTTATTTTGTCCGTTTTCCGCATTCAGGTTCGAATACGGGTCTGCCGCATGCGATCCTCCTGCCTGTTTCATTCGACTATCCTCTCCTCCACTTACAGTATCATAAGATATGGGCCAACACCGGTATTGCATGTGTATGGGATTAAAAATCAATGGCTGGTATGTAAAATACATATAATTCATGTCGAAGGTTCTTTAATATAAGGTTAGGCACTGGGCAACTAAACAGAAAGTTGTCAGCTTAACGTCATGGGAATTGAATGTCGTCATTAGTGTTGTCATGATCTGTTAAGTTTCACAATTCATGGTATACAGTTTTGTGTTTAGGTAACTTTGAGAAGAGTTTCTAAAATGTAACAAAAAATCGCGTCACTACAGTTAAAATTTTTTGTTAATTTTGAAGTGGCAATATCCAGGCGTAAAAAACTTCTACAAAGTTTTTACATTATGTTGTGCACACAGGATCCAGTGACATCCAAGGAAATTGTCGTCGATGAAAAATGACGTCTGTGGAGAAAAATGACAATCATAGTTTCTCTTGCAAGTCCGAGAACAAAATGCGCGCGTTAATGCACATATCGTCATATACATAGAGCTAAGTAAAAATAATGAAGTCAGTCATGCCTGGGTGAGCATCCCCTTCGAGGAGTAATTTGAGAGTACCCCCTAGTCGTGCCATTCTTGATACATATGGCGCAGAAGCGAACATGAAAATGTCCACAGGTTGGCACATTTTCGCTGTAATAAAACACCAAATGAACATGGGTGGGCATTTGGCTGCCAACGTGTTTGATTTAAAACGGAAATATAAAATGTTTATACATAAATTGGAAACAATTTTATTGGTTTTTATACAATTGTAGTAAACTTTTGATTATATTGGAATATATCAGTGAGTGGAACACCAAGGTTCCGTGGAACACTAAGGTTCCATAGAACACTAAGGTTCCGTGGAACACTAAGATTCAACGTCCCAAGTTCGACGAAAATATGCAAAAATGTGTGAAAAGTTGCACAATTATCGTTATCTATTTTAAATTTTATAATGATCATTTATACATTTATTCAGTTTCAAACATTTTTTTGTTCCTTACTATATTTTATTTATCAACGTGTGTATCAATTCTGCTGTTTCAGCGATAACGTAGTTTAATACTTTTTGTGACACCGTTGTTGTTCAATGTGTGTTTTCTCTACCATTATTTAAAACTTGAACATGAGAGATATTAGGAAAAATCATCTATACCAAAATAACTGATCTTACGGATCTTTATAAATTAGCTTATTACTTGAAAGAGATTTGATTAAAAGAAATCAAAATTTTAGGGATTCGTGTTAAATCAATATTAGGAAAAGTCTCTTTATATTGGAATTAATAAAAGTATCTTTAATTTAAACTCTATTTGATTATTAAAAGTATCTCAGTGAAAATGTTCTCCCTCATCAATAAGCACATATTTACAGTAGGTCAGATGTATGCGTATTATTTATTCTACTATCTTAACCAAATGTAATTAATGGAACCGTGGAATTATAGGTTTATCTACAATTGCAAATAATTAATTTTTATCTTTAATCTTTGTAAATATGAAACAAAATCATGAGTTCAGCAAAATAATAGTCTTGAAAAGGAAGTACATATTTTCCATTATCTAAAGATTAGATTTCAGTAATAAGAAATCCAATTATTATTAATGGTATGTAGTAGTTTATCTCGAAATAAATCATAGTTTACGTCAAAGTTCATCACTAAGATCAATTCTTATGCATTTATTGAAAGCGTTGTAAACATTCAGAATCAGAAAGTCTTCAAATTAAGAATGTAATCATTCGCTTATGCTGTAAGTTATATGAAGCAATAAAATTTATAAATATAATAGTCTTTGCAATTAAATTCTTATGTATGATATTATGTGAGTTTGCATGTAGGATAAGACTGTAAACCTAATTTTTATTATCAATATTAAATAAGACACATTTGCGTAGGACCACATTCACAAAACATTTCCGTATGCTTTCAAATGTTTAACAATAAAAACGAAACATAAAATGCATGCTTATCAAATCTACCTCCATAATTGCATGTATATATATAAGTATGCACATCATTCTTCAATAATACCCAGTTTCAATTTATACCCAGATTGAGTGTAAGGCTGTATGTATCATTGTAACTAGGGCACTTTTCCTTTAAATCACCATCATTTTTATAGTCAGACTGAATGTCAATATAATTAATTTTTTTTTCTTTTAGTCTATTTTTTCTGCTTTCAGTCTCTCTTTTAATCTACTTTTAGTTTTTCTGTCTTTAGTCTATTTTTTATTTTTCTGCTGCTTTTAGATTTTCTGCTACTTTTAATCTACTTTTAGCCTCTTTACTCATAGAAGTTTTCTAAATTATGAGAATTTCCCTTTTTTCTGGTTTTATGAAACGTCTCAATGCCGAATGAAATTGGTAATGAAGAATTAGAGGGAACATAGATTTTAAAGATACACATATTTTCTTTTATATACATTTGATTTCAAATATGAATGTATACATGTAATGACTTAAAACGTAAATTTAAATGATATAGAGAAATATTTTTAAGAAGCAATCACTGTATCATTTTAAACATTACGATTTAAACACCAACAGAGAGAGAAACAAGCACCACCCAAAGATGCTATAAAATTGTAAAAATTGAGTTCGGAGTATTATTATTTAATTAATTTGAATAATTGGACGTAGTGTCTCGAATAAAAAGACAGTTCTATGATGAGGGAATTACGATACCGCAAGGAAATTCAGTGAAAATTAATCTGGCGGAAACAGAACTGAAGTCCCATGATGAAAGAAATACGCCAATGATGAAGAGACATTCCGAAATCTCGCTTTGCATTCAATATCCAAAGAACGGACATAACATATAAACTGTGCTTACATAACACAACAGTGAGTAATAAAAAACAACGCGGATGTTTTAGAAATTTATTCAGAACTTTTACAATCAGGGCATTTTGAATGTCAATAAAAATGTTTATGAAACTTTGAACACCATGAATGATTTGTCAGATTAGAATAAAGCGTTCGTACAGGACATGTAAAGCAGGGTAGGACGTGCAATTGGTTAGAAATGCAGAGTGAATGCGCATGCTAGGGCCCTCTGAACTGATGTACGAGGAGTATAAACAGAAGGCTGAAGAGCCTTCTATTAAAAGTATGGTATCGACGTCCGCGAATTAAAAACAGCGCGAACTGGAGTCACTATGCCTCGTCAACTTAGGTGCCTTATAAACAAATACGAGTTCGAAAGGGGACGAATAAACAGCCTGAGGGAAGGATAATTTTCGTATCAGGATTGCCCGTAAGAGGCATAATGCCACGACAGCAATACCAGTGTGGAAGAATTGAACGAAGAAAACCGGATGAGTCGAAAATCCGACAGTGGACCACGCAATATGACGACAATACTGGATGATAGACATCGCATCCGCATGGCGGCGGCGAACCTTACAGCTTCTTTTCGAGTGTAATCGCAGCATTGGGGTACTACTATAGGCATGGCATTGCCTGCTTCTACGGTTCGAGGGCGTCTGTTGGCCAGAGCATTGTGTGTAAACATCCTTTGGAAGATACCGTTGACCCTGAATCTTCGACACTTCAGGTTACAATGGGCGGAGGAGTATAGACCATGGCGCAGGATTGTGTTTTCAGAAGAGTCACAACCTGGACTACAGTGATGGCCGCATACGTATGAGATGGTATTGTGGTGAGCGCCATCTTCCGGCATACAGTTTAGAGAGTCATATTGCCGGAACGTTAAGTGTGATGGGTGTGGGGTGCCATTCGCCATCATAGGTGATCCCGGCAGCTACGCATTGCAGGTACACTCAACAGCAACTACTACATCACGGAGATTTTGGAAGTCGAAATTGTACCCTTCCTTCAACACGCTCCTGGCGCTATATTACGCCCGACATGTTGCACAACGTTCGACACATGTTGCCAGGAATGTCCAAGCTTTCTTCATTGTACACCAGATACCACTTCTTCCTTGGGCTGTCCGTTCGCCAGACATGTCAGCGATTGGACATGTATGCGATATGGTTACTCTGAGATCGGTCCACTACTATTTTTCAGCAGT
Source organism: Amaurobius ferox (assembly GCA_951213105.1). NCBI lineage: Eukaryota > Metazoa > Arthropoda > Arachnida > Araneae > Amaurobiidae > Amaurobius > Amaurobius ferox. The sequence continues at coordinate 105,106,818 of OX578139.1, read as the reverse complement.
CACCACCAATGAACTCTGGACCCGGATCAAAGAAGCCTGGTAGGCAATTTCCAAGGCACACATCCAAACTCTCTTTGATTCGATGCCGCGAAGTTTAGAAGATTTTACTGATACTTCGGGGGCTTTACAAAATACTGATTTCGTGCCAGCAATGTGATTGTATTGATCTGAAACGGAAATTATTTATTTGTATCACAATTAATAATATGTGGTATAAATGTCATTCCAACCTGACCATTCCTTCGTGGTGTTGCAATTTTCATAAGCATGAGTGTCGAAAGCCCAGACCACCTTTTTGTGTGCTTTTAAATAATTCTTTGTACCACCACAATACATATTCTTTTATAAAAATAGAATGTTATGAAAACTGTTACTTAAAGCGCCATATAGTTTACAGTTTCGATAGGATAAATAAACTCTATACAATTTCACGTCACTAGTAAGACTGGAGGTGTTTAATTTTTTTCAAATGGTGAAAAATGATAAGATCTAAACTTTTAAATGGATACAAGTCAGATATTAATTTACCAATTGGATTTTAGGATTATATATTCTCTTAGATAATCCTCAATTTTGCACGTCCTTGTCGTATTAAATGAATAATTTATTTTGACTATTTAACTATAATCTTTGAGGTTGTAGTATTAATAATATTTGAAAAACAGAAATATGATATGGATCCAGAGATTAGGCTGTTAGACTTGAATGGAAAATTTTTTACCGGGAAAACTGAAAATATATTTTCAAAAAGAACAATATTTAGCTTTCGTCAATAAATACTTTTCTTTATCCTCCTTTATCTTTTCTATGAAACTTCAACATAATTTCTAGGGAAATATAGATTGAGGTATCGGCATGTTTATCTTTCAACTTCAGAAAACCTTTTATTTGATAAGTGTAATATATCAGCGTCCTCCATTTCATGCCTCGTTCTAATTCTAAATTATATCAGATAGAACGTAGAAAATCCATCAACTTATTTCCACCGTTGCAAAACTCCCTAGAGGGAACAATGTAGAGAAAATATATAATAAATATTTCAGAACTAACAGAAATATATAATAAACTAATGATTCAATTCAAATTCAATGATGTAGTGAATCTGAAATAAGTAGCATCTTGTTCGAAAGATAAATAAAATGGTGGCATGTCCGCCGGCGAGACATAACCGAGGGCTTTGTAAATAAATAATTGCAATAGAAAAGGGGAAAACTTATAAAAAAAAATTCTATTAGTTTATAAAAGAACGGAATTATATTTTATATAAAATTTTTAGCAGTAGTTTTACTCTTACATGATACATTACTAGTTGATTCCTTTGTTACTTTTTTCATTATGTCGTATGCCATTCTTCATTCTGTCGACCAATAACATTTCAGTCATGTGATCTGAACTGCAAAGTTCGTTCGCACTGCTAATATTCTTCAAAATTTCAACAGCGTTTTCATTTCAATAAGCAAAAATACCTTGCAAAAGATAAGAAAAAGCCACTCAACGTATTTAAACACAATTTGATAAACAATTCAGCATACATCTCTATCAAAGATACGTTGTATCCCCCTTTTCAATTCTAGACAGACTAATTAACTGAAAGTCAAGAGACAAGATTCAATTCGGTGCTCATTTCAAATTATTGTTTTTTTACCAAACCGAAATCTACTGATCAAATCATCACGTCTACAGGAGAGGAGCGACAAAACTGACCATCTCAATTGCTATTTCTACAACTCAATAGTCCGATATTGCCATATTCGATGTGGGGATGAGTGTCATTGACACAGGAACCCCGAAAGTATGTGTCTTGGTTTTTTACTGAACTTGTCGGTCTATCTAGCACTTAAGAAAGGAATCCAATGTATCCTGGAAACAGTTGTATGTTGCATTGATTATCAATTTTTACTTAATAACATTACTCAATTTTTGTATAGTTTTTTTTAATTGATGGCAGTGTTTCTTATCCATTCATAACTAATTTTCTCATTTGTTTCATTCCTGTCGTATTTATGATGCAATGTGATGATTAGAAAATTTTTCAAATGCTGATTCTTCTTCTTCGACAGGAATACATACTTAAAGCTCATTTTTCGATTACATTCATCTCTAGAACTTTTACTGGATCCACAAAAACCGGTGTTGTATTATATTCTTGCGTACCAGATTCAATATCATTTGCCGAACGCTTTCAAATAAAAATTCAGAAGTAAAGTAAAACCTATGGCTGTTCGTCAGCAATGCTTTGTTATCGAAAATTTATAAATACCTTACCTTTCAATGACAATTTTGGTGTTCTCTCAAGCGATGCTATAAATCACGTTCACATAGGCATATGTATGATTGCCTAATTTGAAAAAAAAAATTGAGTGATGTCCCATAATTTAGTTTTCAATACAATCTTTATGGTCAACTATAAGTTTAATTGATAGGAGAGAAAACCATTTTGAAGTCAAACTTTTAAAGAATTCTAGGGATATCGTGATTATTTTTTGGATATGCTGAAGCAATACTTTTTATTATTTTAACTGGGGAAACCTCGATCTATACTGGTTTAATTTTTTGAAAAAAGCACAATGAAAACTTTCAAAGGAGAATCCACGATCAAAGGCAATATGAGTTTATTTATAGCTTATAAGCTTATTTATATGAGATCAAATATGTACGAATTATAATATTAATTTAATTGTAAAACGATGGAGGGTATGCAGTTGTTATTTGTGGACACTCACGGGGTACAGTTTAATGGAATTAATATTCAAAGGCTACACGTGTCACTCTATGCTCTAGAGATTAGAAGGTTACACTCTAAAAATATAATTAGAAATGGGAGGGAACTCTTTAAAAGAATAACAAATATATTTTTATTTCATAAAAGACATTTTTTGTTCCTTTATCTTCCATAAGGTATTGGGCTATGATTTCCCTAAAGGGATAAACTGATCTTGTGGTACGTTTATCCTTCATATTCAAAAAAATATTTTATTTGATAAGTGAAATTTATCAATCTTTCTCAGATTGTTTTGTTCTAATCTCGAAACGCAGAGAGAAAAATCTATATCAGCCTGTTGCAAAACTTTCAAAGATATATTTATAGAACTGTACAACGAAAATATAAAATAAATATTTTGAGTTAATATTTCCGATATATTAAAAATAATCGCTGCAACCTTTATATTTTCAGTATAATATACCGTGATATTTGAACAAATATTTTTATTTAAATTAGTGGAAATTATTAGCCTAAAATTAAAGATACTTATGAATAACTCATATGAATTCATAAATGTTTGCTTAATTAATTTTGTTTCGTTTGAGATTTCCATATAAAAAATAATTTTCATATAAGAAAGCAAAATACCTTCTAGTACATTTATACATAATTTGCTTTCACTCCTGCCATTTTATAAATTCAAATGGTACTCCAATTTTTCAAAAGAATCACATTTGAATCACACTGATATTTTCTTAATATATTGTGAGGTTTTAATTAAATTTTACCAAACAATCTACACACAATTAAAAGAAATAAAAATACATATCTTTAAATCATCGTCTTTACATATAAAACATTAATCGTCAAATACATTTATATCATTGTCGTGACTCTTGTGGATATTTCCAGTTCTGTTTACGACATAAAGCATTTTTGTAATACTGTTGAACTTTCACGCAGACTACTTTACTATATTACATTTTATTTTAAGTGATACTATTACGAAGTGCCCTTTTGGAACTGTAAGTGTATTCTTAATAAAGTTCGTATTTCTGGATAATTAACTCATTTATTAAATGCATTAAGCGTAAACAAGAACAATATACATCTGACACCGCTTTACCTACCTGAAACAATTATAGAACATCAGTCAGATACAGGGGAAAATAACAACAATTAATTTATCACTAAACTGACGATTATATTCTCAAATCACTGACTTATTGGCAAGTCACTTTTACTCGTATTATGCCAATTCCCACGATGATTAACTGAACGATGACCACCGAATATATGAGGTGTCAAGAAAAGTGACGGACCCGGCTAATAATTTGATATGTATTAGGGTTATCGTATATTTTTATGCAGGTGTATAGGAAACTTAAATGGCACTACACGACGAGATAACTATAGGCTGCTGAACATCCTTTTTAGTTGGGTACAGGGGGATATATCGCTTCCAGCCACAGATAGGGGAAGCACTTAATTAAAAATCTGATGTGGGCAACACATGACTTTCCTTATATAATGTAATGAATTTACTACTTTTAAAGTAAAAAATTGGTTTTTCTTATAGTAGATACTAATATTCTTTCCAAGACATTAAATTTTCAACAATTAGTCGTCATTTTCATTGATTTAGCGTCATTTTTATCAATTTGGCGAGATTTTCGTTAATTTGGCAACATTTCAAAAAATCGCCAAGTTGGCGACATTCCGCTAAATTCGTCGCCAAAATCTCGCCAAGCGTTATGCACTAAGAAATAAGTTATTCTTACAGCAGATAAATGACTATTGGCGTCCAAATACAAAAGTGTTACTCAGAGTATCTTTTAGCATGAATGGAACGAGCTAGATCCACGAGAATGATGTCACCCAATTTATCGCAAGGTATTACATATGAAAAGTGAACATGTTTATCAATAGGAAATATATTTTTTTAATTTTATATAACTTTTTGATATTTTTTTTAAATGTACAATATCTCAAGAACGGCTCGTGTTAGCGTTCTAAAACTTATGTCAATCGTTTTCTAATGAAAAATTACATAAAACATGTCTATTTGCGTAACTTTATTAGTGGTTTTGATTTTTTGACGATGTTTTCAAAATTTCATTCAAAAATTTAGGAGGGTTCTGAACATTCGATTCCATATAAAAACAATAGGCTTCCAGTGTTTATGGATTGTGATTTTTGTACCAAATTTGGTTCAAATCGGTCCATTCGTTCGTCAGTTATCGTCTCCACAGACCCACTGACACACACACACACACACACACACACACATACTTTCTCACACACACACACACACACACACATACTTTCACACACACACACACACACACACACATACTTTCACACACACACACACACATACTTTCACACACACACACATACACAGACATCACTTCAAAAATGTTTGATTCGTGATCAGGGATGCTTGAAACTTGCTCTCCCGTCGAAAACTCGAATTCGAATTTTCGACCCCGTCACAATACTTTCCTTATACATTATGTATATAAGGAAAGTAAAAAGTTTTAGAGTGTTGCGAAATCTGTACAAATCATATTTCTCCTCCTGCAAGAAATATAAAGGAACACTGAAACCCACTGTGCACTATCTGACTCGCACTCCCTAAACACGGACATATACACAATGCAGCAGAATAAAATTGACTGTATTATAAGCAAAAAAAAATGTTGACCTTTAACAACTATACACGATGTCATATGTGTAATTAGATGTCTCGGTATTTTCCAACGTCTCAAGGTTCACGCTGTTACATACAGATTACTAAAATTTCTCCTTTAAAGCCGTTATTTAAAGAGTTTTTTGCTGGAGGGTAAAAATATTTAATACGAATTTTGCAATACCCTACATTTTGCAATTGGCTTATTTCCTCTAACAGGATGGCAAATAGTCTCCCATATCCCACTTAAAAAAGAGGTCAGGCTCCTGATATATGTCTCATCGTGTAGCGCCAAAGGGATTTCCCTGTCATAATATTACTATCTATATCTAGGACTCCCTAACTTTGAAATGACATAACTACAAAACAGTGATAGACAGAAAGATGAAACAAGTGGTATGTTGGACAGACAGGTCTCGAATTTTAAATACACCGGTTTACAAAATTAGTTACTGATAAAAATATAGTAGCTCAGTTGTGCAGAGGTAATGGCGCTCTGACTCACTAATGAAAAATATGTTATATCATTTTACTTTGTCCACAGCATAATTATAATAGGTAAAATGCTTACCTTTCTATTTGAAGGGCGTAGGGCAATTTTACTTCTACTTCGTTCCTCCTAAAGTCTTAAAAAATATCAGTTTAGTGTGTTTGTTTACCATCTTGATATCCGGAATAATTTCTCTTTATTGGAAGAAAAAACATATTATTTAATTAGATTCTGCATTTAAAAATTACATAGGAAAATTAAGAAACAAGCATTTTGCTCCGACATTAAACGAAGCGTTCACGACACAGAACAGAACTTCAGTTCGTAAGTGTACCGGTATAGTCTCTTTGATGCGCGCGCAGATTTCTCGAAGTAAACGCATTCCTCTTCTGCGGAAAGGCGAGAGTCAATGTTTATGGGTTTGTCTGTCTTTCGCAGCGAGGAGATCATTTATTTCTAACAGTCCCCCTTGATCTCTGGAGCTGCATATCACGGCTGTAGCAGTTTGGATCTGTGCTTCAGAAATTCAGGCTTTGGCAGTGGTTTAGTCATCATGTCCGCTGTCATTAGCTTAGTTGGAAGATAACTCAACTGGATTACACCCGATTCCTGAAAGTCTCTTATGGCGTGGAATCTGATGTCAATATGTTTGGTTCTTGACATGTACTTCGGTGATTCAATCATTTTTATACATGACTGGTTATCTTCGAAAATAGTAATCGGGAGCTGTTGAAACATATCGAGATCTTTGAGTAGGTTGATTAACCACAGTACTTCTTGAACTGCGTTAGCAGCGGATATATATTCCGCCTCTGCTGAGGAAAGTGCAACACATGATTGTTTTTTGCTTAACCAGTGTATAGGAGAATCATCAATTAAGAAAAGATTACCACTCGTGGATTTCCGATCCGTTTTATCGCTTGCCCAGTCGGCATCAGCGTATGTTGTAAGAATTGGTTTTGTCGTTGATTTTATTACCAAATTTAGATCCTTTGTATGATTTAGATAACTTATTAGACGCTTTACTGCGTTCCAATCCATTTGACGTGGTTTCTCATTTCTCCGACTTAAAATGTTTATTGCGGCTGTGATGTCTGGTCTTGTGACCGTGGCAATATATAGAAGAGCTCCAATAGCTTGGCGATATTTAGTGTTATTAGGAAGCAGGTTTTCTTCTGTTTCATTTCTCAAATATCCAGTTTCCATTGGTGTACTATAGGGTTTTGAATCTTGCAAATTAAATGTATTTACAATTTCTTCAATCTTATTTTTTTGATTTAATAGATAATCTCCATCATGGTTTTTCCTTATGCTAATTCCAAGGTAATAATTAACTTCACCCAAATTTTTTAATTCATATTGTCTGCCCAGTTCTTTCGTTGTTTTGTCAATTTGTTCTTCAGATCCTGATATTAGAATATCATCCACATATACGATTATATAGATAGTTTCTCTTCCTTTTCCCTTTTTGAATAGACATGGATCAGTAGTACTCTGCACGAATTTTAGTTGTTTTAGAGAGTCACCTATTTTTAGATGCCAGGCTCTTGCGGCCTGTTTCAACCCATATATAGCTTTATTTAATTTCCATACTTTGTTTTCGTTACCAGGGGAGATGTAGCCATCTGGCTGTTGTATGTAAACTGTTTCGTCTAAATCCCCGTGTAAGAAAGCAGTTTTAATATCAATGTGTTGTACGTTATGTTTTCTATATGCTGCTCCTGCCAGGAATGCTCTAATTGTGCTGTGTGAGACCACTGGTGCGAAAGTTTCGTAATAATCTTCACCATATTTTTGTGAAAATCCTTTTGCTACCAGTCTAGCTTTGTATTTAGCTATTTTTCCCTGAGAGTCGTGTTTAATTTTATATGTCCATTTTGAACCTACTATTTTTCTTCCATGCGGGGGGTCCATTAATGTGAATGTGTTATTTTCTTGCAAAGATTGCATTTCTTCTTCCATAGCGTCTAGCCAATTTTGTTTCTCTTGTGGGCTCTTAATTTTTAGTACCTCATTATAGTCTCTGGGTTCGACGGTGTTAGCTTGTTGCGCTAAGTAGATGAGTCGATCGGGCGGTACTCCGTTGTTCGATCTCTCGGATCTGCGAGGTTGATTGGCGGTTATGTTATCAGAATTTATTTGTTCATCATCTGACGGTGCCTCAAACTCAATCTCGCTCTCTTCGGGTTTTTCATCTATTTGAGCATTAGTTTTTTCGACTTCACTAACTGTTCCTTCGAATAATTCCTTTGAGCTTAATTCTGAAATTTGTATTGATTTTTCGAGGAATTTAACTGTTCTAGCAAGTGTTATGTTTTTTCCTTCTGTATATATTCTGTAAGCTTTTGATCTGTCGTCGTATCCGACAAAAATCCCTTCTTGGGCTTTTTCATCTAATTTTCCTCGTTTGCTTTTATGGATGTAGGAATATGCTTTACAGCCAAAGACTCTTAAATGACGAAGATTTGGTTTCATACCAGTCCACATTTCGTAGGGTGTTTTTGTATTGGCCTTTGTGGGAAGTCTATTTTGTAAGTAATTGGCAGTGTTTATAGCCTCTCCCCAAAATTTTTTGCCTAAATTTGCTTCTGACAACATAGCTCGTGTCATCTCGATTAGTGACCTGTTTTTTCTTTCCGCTACGCCATTTTGGGATGGACAGTGTGGCACGGTCAACTGGTGATGTATGCCGTTGTCACTTAGATATTCCTCGTATTCTTTACTGACGTATTCGCCGCCATTATCGCTTCTCAGTATTTCTGGGTTTTTTCCGAATTTGTTTGTCGTAAAAGCGATGTATTCCTTCAGTTTACATAAAACTTCACTCTTTTTTGATAAGAGATAGGTCATTGTGTACCTGGAGAAATCATCGATAAATGTTAACACGTATGATTTTCCTCCTATAGTGGGAGTTTGCATTGGTCCGCATACGTCGCTGTGCACAAGTTGTAGAATATGAGTCCCCCTGTTTTGAGTAGATTTGGGGTATGGCATGTCGGTGAGTTTTGATTTTATGCAAGTTTTGCAATTTAGTTCATGTTTACATTCGTTGATGTTTATGCCTTCGGCTAACTGTTTCGATTTAATTTCCTTTATAGAGCCGAAGTTTTTGTGACCCATTCTTCTGTGCCATAATGTAACACAATTGGGGTTGTTACAGTTATTTACCATATATGTAACATTTTTGTTTTGTGGTGTGAGCAGGTCTAGCTCATATAGGTTATTTTTTATTTTTCCTTCTAAGAATATTTCATCATTGTAAGATAACTGACAGTTGTCTTTAGTAAAAGTTACTTTGCATCCACGCTGTGTTGCTTTTCGTACGGAAAGTAAATTAGCTTTCAGTTCTGGCACAAATAGTACTTCCTGTAGCGTTACTTGTCTTATCTCTCCATCCGAGGCTCGACTTTTTATTTTTACTTCGCCTGACCCATAGGCGGTTAAGGCTTTACCGTTAGCAACGATAACTTCCGATTTGTTTTCATTATTTATTTTAGTGAATAAATTCTTATTATTTGTTATGTGGGATGAGGAACCACTATCAACGATCCAACTGTCTTCTTCAGTTTGATTAGTGATGAGCGCTAAGTCTCTAAATTTCGATCCTACTTTATCTACAGTGTCTGAATATCTTTCTTGTGTTCGTGATTTCGCGGCCGGTCGGTCGTTTCCCTCATACACTAACTGTGATGAGTTGTGTCTGAATTTATTTTTATAATCTTTATATCTGCCGGGCTCATTGGTCTTATTCTTTAGACGCCAACATTCAGATTTGTTGTGGTTCTTCATTTTGCAATGTGAGCAGTATTTGTTATCCATTTTATAGCCATAGGTGTTAGAGAATTTTTTATTCGCGTGAAAAGCCTTTGCCATGTTTTGCGGCATTTCTTGGTGATCCCTACGTCTATTATATTCATCAATCAGTTTGCTGCTAATGAATTCCGGTGTCAGTTCATCCTCTGGTCGCGCTTCCAACGCCGTTATCAGCGTTTCGTAACTGGGGGGTAGCGAACACAGAAATAGTGCTGATATATGCGAATTATTTATTTCCTCCCCGATTGCTTTAAGTTTATCCACTGTTTCCAGAATTTTGGTTATATGTTGCTGCATGTTTCCCCTTTCATCTAACTTTATACTGTACAACTTTCGTAAAAGGTATAGTTTGCTGGATAAATTAGCTCTTTCATGTATCGCGCGAAGCGCATTCCATGTGTCGCGCGCCGAGGTGAGATGCTTGACGTGAACGATTTGGGAATCCTCAATACATAAGTTTATGAGCGCTCTGGCTTTTCTATCTTTTTCTGCCATTCGTCGGTAATTGGGTCCGGAGCCACTTCTGTTATCGTTTCTGATAATTCTTTATTCAATAGTGTCATTTCAATTTTAAACTTCCAATTGGAATAGTTACCTTGGTTTAATTTTTCAATCAAGTGACTTTCCTTGATAGATGCCATTATATTTTATTTTTAGTTTCCTTGAGAAATATTTTCCTTTTTTTTTTGTTTATTTGCAGTGCGATATTTCCTTTTAATCTTATTCCGTAAAAAAAATCACTTTCGGTTTGGAAGTTTTTTACGAAGTCAATGGGGAACGAAAAATAACAGTGATATATTTGTATATCAATTTTCTTTTCGGTTACTTATTTTTATGCCCTTTTTCTAATAATAATTTTATTGTTCATGAAAAAATGCTGCTATTTTATTTTGTTAGTACCAATTTCTCCAGCGAGACAGGCAACAACTTCAGTCTCATAATCTGATAAAAATATAGTAGCTCAGTTGTGCAGAGGTAATGGCGCTCTGACTCACTAATGAAAAATATGTTATATCATTTTACTTTGTCCACAGCATAATTATAATAGGTAAAATGCTTACCTTTCTATTTGAAGGGCGTAGGGCAATTTTACTTCTACTTCGTTCCTCCTAAAGTCTTAAAAAATATCAGTTTAGTGTGTTTGTTTACCATCTTGATATCCGGAATAATTTCTCTTTATTGGAAGAAAAAACATATTATTTAATTAGATTCTGCATTTAAAAATTACATAGGAAAATTAAGAAACAAGCATTTTGCTCCGACATTAAACGAAGCGTTCACGACACAGAACAGAACTTCAGTTCGTAAGTGTACCGGTATAGTCTCTTTGATGCGCGCGCAGATTTCTCGAAGTAAACACATTCCTCTTCTGCGGAAAGGCGAGAGTCAGTGTTTATGGGTTTGTCTGTCTTTCGCAGCGAGGAGATCATTTATTTCTAACAGTTACACGATTTGCTAAGACACGGCGCTGCAAACACAGTGAGCTTCAAATAGTGCCCAGAGGTACAGAAGGCTCAGTCTGCTGTCTGTTCCACTCCCGAGACGTGGCAGGTAGTTGTATTGGAGGAGTTAGTACAGAAAATTCAATGAAGTCGTCTATTCATTGTTGCAACGTGTTTTCATTGTACTGGAATATCACCGATTAGATCGCAGTCCGACGATGACAACACCGTTTCCTGAGATTTATTACTGGTGGTACAAGATCTGCGCCAATTGCCGCTATGAAACTTCAATCTGGTTTGGAGCCTTTGTGTGAACGTAGATGGAGAATGGCCTTAAACCTTGCTGAAACAATCTTGAGAAGAAGGGACAATTTTTCTGAGTCATTACTGGCCAGCTGTGGAGAGGTTGAAAACGCAAATAACTTTCCTTTCTTGTATAAGAGAACTACATGATACCCTTGACTTTCCTTCTTCAGCTTTCCTTCTTTTTTCCCTTTCCAGACCCTTGGTGTCCATTGAAAAACTTTAAACTTACTGAGAGATATTTGTACCTTGTCTCTGTTGTTAACAAGAAATCTTCTCTTGACTCTGAATTAAAATTTACTGCCTTGACTACTGTACGTGAACGTTTTCCAGATGATTCTTGGCTCCATATGTCTAAACTGATTGTTAGCCTGAGGGGGCAATTAAAAATGATGGAGCTGGCGCTTACTCTATAGACCTTGCATTGTCTTTCGCCGTTGGAAAACACTTTGACAACTTTAATGGCGAAATAGCCGCCATTTCCTTAGCCTTAGACAAAATGGAGAAATATGTAAAGAAAAATATCGCCTTTTTTGTTGATTCCAGGGCGGCAATTATGACCTTAACAACTTTCAATTTCTGGGAATGTGAGATTTCCAAGAATTGTGTGAAAAAAATAGATAAGCTGCTGAATATCAAGAACAGCATTGCCCTGCAGTGGATTCCAAGCCATTGAGGGATATATGGAAGTGAGCGGGCAGATTTATTGGCTAAGAATGGATTTCAAATGATGCAACCGGATCCTCCCTTTCCTGTGCGGCATATAAAACGACATATATCCTTCTCTATTAAAACTAGCCGTCTCAGTCTGTACAGGGAGAGAGCTTCTGGGAAAAAGTGGGACTCCCTGTTAAATAAGTCGGCAAGAATACCCAGTTCCTTGCATAGAGCAGTTGGCGTGGCTTGCTTCAGACTTACCACGGGTCACGATTACTTACAGAGTCACCTGTATCGAATGGGACTGACAGATACAGATGTCTGCCCTTTTTGCGACCATGGCGTTCCCATGACTGGAGAGGACTTCAACATCTTCTCTGCTGTTCTTGACTGCTTTTCTTTATGTGTTACTGACATGGCTTTCAGTGACAATATTTATCGTTCTGCTTTGTATTGGGCTGTTCCTCGACTTATGACCGAGAGGTCGGAGACGAGCATAGGATAAAGAAAACGATAACAAAGCGAAGTTTTCAACAAAAATTTTGTGGGACGTGGAAAATAATATGTGATGCTTAAGTTACAATTAAAATTAAAATTAACATTAATTATATGGCCGTTAAAACACATTAGTGGAATTAACATTTAAACGTACATCACTCGTTGTTGTGCCGCAATAACCCTCCAATTATTTTTACCTTTTGTGTAAGTCCTGAAAAGAATTCATTAATCATTAAAAAAAGACTAGCCTATTTAAAACTTAAATAATATCATTTATTAACAACATCAATTTATCAAAAGCACTAATTTCAACAATATCAACGTTCAATTATTATCAATTTTCATTTATTATTTTATCTCGGGGAGATATGACCAGCGATATTAGATTTCGAATATTTCAATGACCTGGGGAAATGAGCACATACCTTACAGTTTAGACTTGGGCTCATCATCTCGCTTGCATCGGTCTTAGTGCTGACCGTACTGCCATAACTCTATGGTGTGTGGCTCCTACTCGTACTTTTCACTTCGATTGATACTTATATCTGCAACTGCTAGGTCATGGTCGCTTCGCTCCTTTTGTCAAACTCTTTTCATCAACACTTCGTATCAAAGTTACTTCTACCACCACATTCTGGATCCGAGTTCTTTCTCCTTTTTTTTGTATCGAAGTCTCTTGGTTCCTTCGGCTGGGGGGGGGGAGGTAGCTCCACCCTTCTTCTCCTTGCTGCTCATTGGTTCTTCTGAACCCAATGGCATCACTTGACATTTATCAAGGGCTCTTTCAGCCCCCTTTGGCATGGGACACTCAAATTTATTGTATTTGACCTAAAAGTTCAAGTTGTTGTAAAGTTCGGTGCCAGCCAGTCTGCACGCTTTGTTCGGTGTTCTGGCCACCATAAATACTGCAATAAACATGCCTCATGTGAGGACATATTGTGGCCTCACAAATTTCATGTTAAATAAGGTCCTGATCCGAAAACAATTTGAAATTTGTTCAACAAGATTGAACGGACAGGCAGCGTTGCCGATGATTTAGTCGGAAATGTGGGATGCAGCCGGTCAGTCATGACACCTAAAAATGTGCAAGCAGTTGAAGAAATTGATAAACGTAGTCCTCGGAAATCCATCGGACGAGTAGCTGCTGAGACTGGATTGTCAGATTCCACTACTTACAGAATTATGCGAAAAGCCCTGCAGCTGCTCCCGTACAAAATTCAGTGTCACTAGGCGATCACAAATAAAGCTCTGCGACAAAGAGAAGATTTCGCAAATGTGATACTCCAGATGATTAATGGGAGTACATTTAATGTCGGCTGCATATGGTTTACCGACGAAGTCCATTTCTATTTGGAGGGTTTTGTCAATAAACAAAACTGGCGAATTTGGGGTTCTGAAAAGCCGTGTGTGTCTCTTGCAAAACCCCTGCATTCTGAAAAACTTACCGATTGGGCTGCACTATCCAGTAAAGGGATCATAGGGCCCTTTTTCATGAGGGAAATGATTAACTCATTCCACTATATTGTGATTTTACAACAATTCGAACTTTAGAGGATGCACCAAACAGTGTACGATTTTTGCAAGATGGTTCCCTACCACACCGTACTCCTGCAGTGTTTGATTTCCTTGAGGAATACTTCAGTGACAGAGTCATTGCTCTGAATTATCCCCAAGTGACAGGCATCGGCCTCCATATTCCCCGGATCTCAGTGTATGTGACTTCTTTCTTTGGGGCTATTTGAAGGACACTGTTTACAGTAAGAATCCTCAAACGTTGAAACAGATTGAAGAGTTTATCTGTGAGGCATGTGCATCCATTTCAGTGAAAACATTGCGAAAGGTGGATTCAAACTTCGCCCACCGCTTGCTTCATGTTACTGCTACACACAGTGGCCATATCGAATCCATTGTAATGTGGTTTGACCGGGGCCGGCGGGATTAGTTCTGCTCTTTATCGGGCCTATGCCTGCGGCGCTGCTGTAGCTCGTGACGTCATAAAGTACATCCCACAATTTGCAACTTACATCATGTGTTTCAAAGTATGATCGTGTAAATATTGACGAAGATACAGATATCACCGAAAGGGGTTTTCTTTTAAGTGCATTTTTAAAATCTAGAACTTGATTAGAAGTGATTTAGAACTAGATTCATGGATGTCAAGATTTTAGGTAGCGTATTTTTTTTCAAATCCAACGTCAAATTCGTCCGTTGAACGAGTATTTTTGCTACGTAAGAAGCTGCTGGAAATCGGGTATAAATAAACATACCTTAATGGAATAAGTGGAATGCAAATACACGTTTTTTTATTTATGCATTAGCATAATGAAATTTTTCTTACTAAGGTTTGTTGTTGTCAATATAAACAATTGTTCGATTTATATATGTAAAGTGTAGAGTTAGAAATTTTTGCGGATTGTTGTTGCACCCCCCTAAAATTTTTGGTACCCCCCCCCCAAAAAAAAAAGAAAAAATTCATGGATTATACACCCTCAAATTTTTTGGTGTAAGTAATTAAAAAGGTAAATGTGCAGAAAATTTCATGTAAATAAAATTTTTACGTTATCTTGTTCTTTTTGTGTACGTGTTTTGATTTTTTATTAGTGAGTCAAAAAGGAATCATTGATCTGCAATTTGTAAATGGTCTATGGGCAAATGTCATATTGTCGCAGCAAAAAGCAAGATTAAAATTGAGAATTTGCTACAGTACTGTCAATTAATGTATAATGTAACGTTATTCTTTCAATCATCTGACCTCCAAAGAGACTGGAAACCGATGGTTTTATTTATTTTATGCACATGTGTATTAAATATAAAAATGTGAAATACACAAATCATTGGTGTGTTTTTTTTACATGCATTTTTGTAATTACAAAAAAAAAAAATCTGAATTTCATAATTTTTTTTTGGAAAAACTGAAATTCATATTGGCTACGAAAACTTTTCGTGGATTATTTAGCTTATTATTGTTTCATTAAAATGCAGATGACAACACTCAGCAACCTTAAAGTGTTAAAAGTAGAATTTTCAAAACTTCACATCACAGGTGAAAATTGTCTGTCAATAAGTAACGTCTAAATTATTTTCGTTGAAAAAAAAACAGGTAAGATTTAAGCTATTAAAATAAGTTTGGTAAAATAGTTTGTCATTGTAATACAGTATTACATTTGATATTTAACCGATTTATTCAATTTATTAAATTATTTCTGTTGTAAAAAAGCGTATCACCCGAAAGCGATTTTTTAGTTTTTTAAAAATTATTACTATTTGAGACTACTGCCTTTTCCTGTCATTCACGCTAATCTCTACATTTCATTTTACCAAACCAGGGATTTCCATTTTAACTGAAAGTGCACAATAACAAAAAATAAATATGTTTACATCACAACCCTGCTATCAATTACAAATGTAACTTCCGAAATAGTCGCTCATAATGTGCGTGATCACTTATTGACGCTTAAAATATAAATCTAATGTCTGTATTATTATGCATGTATATTATTATTAAGTATGTATGGATATTATTAAGTATATATATATTATTAAGTATGTATTATTATTAAGTATATATATATATATATTATTAAGTATGTATGTATATTACTATTAAATAAGTATTCATATTATATTAATTAATAGTATTCAATAATTATTAATAGTATATTAATTATTAAATATTATTATTAAGTATGTATGTATATTAGGATATATGTTATGTAAATCTGACAGTTAAAACTTTTGAAAGACCTTATTACAAAAATGTTTTAGGAGAACTATGTAATTAAAAATTTAATTAACTCTGCCCAAAAGCATTATTATATATATATATATATATATATAAGAGGTCATAATGTGTTTCTGTGCATTAGGTTATTTTAGAACAAAAGCCAGATTTCTCAAGTAAATAAATTTTATGAAAAAATAAAATTCAAAAGGTTGAAACCTGGCATTGAATCTTTTAGAAGAAAAGAAAAAAAAACCTCGTAACTACGGAAATATTCAGTATTTTTTTACTTTACAATCTTATTTATATTCCTTCTTTATATATATAATTTGTTTTCGTCATATTTATTCAATTAAAACATTTTTACTTCAACCAACTTCTATCACTCTAAAATATCGACTCCATAATCGACGCTGATTAAGAACTAGAACAAAGTGTAAACGCCGTGGATGGGATGTAAGTTGTGACGTCACGAAACCTGCATCTAGGCCCGATAAGAAGAAGAAATCCTGCCGGCCCCGGTTTGCCCCTGTTTACGAAAAACAATCTCATCCACTAGTTAAAGGACATTACACTGAGACTGCAGCGCCCTCTGTTATCCTATATTGTAACTAATTTTGCAAACAGGTGTATTTAAAATTCCAGACCTGTCTATCCAACATACCACTTGTTTCATCTTTCTGTCTATCACTGTTTAGCAGTTATGTCATTTCAAAGTTAGGGAGTCCTTTTTGAAGGACCTTGTATTACATGATGCTTTTTTCATTGAAACCTCCGGGCCCCTATAAGTTCTGCCCTATGAGTAATTTTAACAAGAAAGATCAATCATGGTTAAAGCATTGATTATGAAACACTTTCCAACTTTAATGCAATTTTATTTAAACAAGTCTAAAATGCAATACATTCCTCGGTAATATTTTAAAACTTATCACAATACTACATTAATATTTGAAAACTTAAACCTTCATCGAAAAAAATTAATTTCATTCAAATGGCGGCATTAAAATATAAATAAATTTCCTGGTTTAAACATCTCTAAAATGTTATGCATTCATCGTTAATAATTTTAGAATTATTAGAATACTACGATAATTTATTATATTTGAAAACTTCATTCAACAACAACTGAAATTCATTCAAATGGCGTCATAGAAAAAATAACACGCCTGGCTCTCTCTATAAAAGCAGCATTTTATTCATAAATAATTTCCCATTCATATCATTCATCACAATACTATAATAATTTATTTTATTTAAAATTTAAGACCATAGAGCTGCAAGTAATTAAACTCTATGCTTAAAACTTCATCGAAAAAAATCGTCCTTCTCTTTGTAAAATCAATGAATATTTCATTCATATCAGCTATGCAGACTCCATGAACTAAATGATTTTGTGTTAAAGAAATACAACAATTCTAATACAACTCATTCTACATATTTTGCTGTTTACATTTTACATAGGTGAAAAATAGGCTTCGTTGCAGAAATAATCAAATTTGGATGAGCATTTAAACTCAAATATATTGTAATTGCGTTGTTTCAGTATGTAGATGCACAGAATTTATGCAAAAATTAAATTGGTTTAAGGACGGATACAACACTCATTATGATTTAAAAAGAACTTTAAAAATCACGAGTTTGAGACAAGATGGATGCCATATATCATTTTGAAATGGGTCACGTGATCTTTTCATATCATGGTCACGTGATCGCTTCATATACAAGGTGTTATTATTATTTTAATTTTTATTTAAAAAACTACTGAATATATTTAGCTGAATTTTTTTTATATATTTTATGGAACAATTTGAATATTACCTAAAATTTTCGAAGCAATTTGTGAATTTTAAATCCGCTTAAAAAATGTTTGAAAAATTAGGTTCCATAGGGCTCAATGTATTTCATTTTTTCAACCCGGATTCAATCCAAATCTAATTGGGTGATATTATTCATTTATATTCCCATAGGTAGTGCAGACCGTCTGAACAACATACTAAAATTTCATTTTGATTAAGTCATTATTACGGCAGTTATCTTGCTAACGGACAGACAGACAGAATGAACAAAGTCATAAACACTTTTCAACTTTGTTGTAAAGTGTTAAAAACCGGCTTATTTATAAAATACGCTCCATATAAGCGTAATAATATAATCAGAGCATTGTTATCAGAAAATGGTTAAATGGTGATTGCTCAATTTCCATCTGATTGTTCATGTATAATAATAGAATATCATAGTGCATTTGTTAATAAAAATAAATAATACTAATAATAAACGTTAAAATCAGTGGCAATGTTTGTTATAATAATAAGATAGATAAAATTACAACTTAACTCCTGAAATAAATATGTTGCATAAGATATCACTCGATAATAAAGATTGGTGCTAACTGGTGTTTATGAAAAGTTAAAAAAAACAAGAAAGATCAATCATGCTTAAAGCATAGATTATGAAACACTTTCCAACTTCAATGCAATTTTATTTAAACATATCTAAAATGCAATACATTCCTCGGTAATATTTTAAAACTTCTCACACTACTACATTGATTTATTATATTTGAAAACTTAAACAATCATCGAAAAAAATGAACTTCATTC
Source organism: Amaurobius ferox (assembly GCA_951213105.1). Taxonomy (NCBI): domain Eukaryota; kingdom Metazoa; phylum Arthropoda; class Arachnida; order Araneae; family Amaurobiidae; genus Amaurobius; species Amaurobius ferox. Next base: position 105,087,898 of record OX578139.1, on the reverse strand, counting down.
AAATGACGGCATTGAAATATAAATTGCCTGGTTTAAACATCTCTGAAATGTGATATATTACTCGGTAACATATTTAGAATTATCATAATACCACGATAAACTTCATCGAAATTTAAAAACTTCATCGAAAACAACTGAAATTCTTTCAAATGACGTCATAGAAAAAATATCACGCCTGGCTCTCTCTAAAAAAGCAGCATTTCATTCATAAATAATTTCCCATTCATGTCATTCATCACAATACTATAATAATTTACTTTATTTAAAAATTAAGACCATGGAGCTATAAGTAATTGTACTCTATGTTTAACTTCATCGCAAAAAATCGTCCTTCTCTCGGTAAAGTCAATGAATATTTCTTTTATATCAGCTATGCAGACTCCATGAGTTGAATTCCTTTGCGTTAAAAAAATACAGCAATTCCTATACAACTCATTCTACATATTTTGCTGTTTACATTTCATATAAGTGAAAAATAGGCTTCGTTAGAGAAATAATCAAAGTTGGATGCTCATTTAAACTCAAATATATTGTAATTGCGTTGTTTCAGTATGTAGATGCACAGAATTTAAGCGAAAATAAAGAGGTTTTACGACGAATACAGCACTCAATATGAATTAAAAAGAACTTTAAAAATGACGATTTTGAGACAAGATGGATGTCGTATTATATTTTGAAGTTGGTCACGTGATCGCTTCATATAAGGGGTGTAATTATTATTTTAATTTTTATTTTAAAAACTACTGAATATATTTTGCTGAATTTTTTTTTATAAATTTTATGGAATAATTTGAATATTACCTAAAATTTTCGAAGCAATTTGTGAATTTTAAATCCGCTTAAAAAATGTTTGAAAAATTAGGTCCCATAGGGTTCAATGTATTTCATTTTTTCAACCTAGGTTCAATCCAAAACTAATTGGGTGATTTTATTTATTTATATTCCCATAGGTCCTACCGACCGTCTGAACAACATACTAAAATTTCATTTTGATTAAGTCATTTTTACGGCAGTTATCGTGCTAACGGACAGACAGACAGACAGACAGACAGAATGAACAAAGTCATAAACACTTTTCAACTTTGTTGCAAAGTGTTAAAAAACATAAATATCAGAATCCGTCCCTACATTTATTATCTGTATATAGAGTAGTATTTTTGAGTTCTACGTTGCGTATGACATCATATACTGAAGCCGAAGCTGGATATTGAACTTATTTTTAACTTATTCAAAACAATTTATATTATAATACCACCTTTTGTGATTTGGCTACGTAAATACTGAATGAGTGTTGTCTTTTATTGTAGCAGATATCCCATGAAATAAACCCGTTTTTTCAATTGCTTATCGGCAGAATGCCCGCTGGCCTCACTAGTAATAATAAGCTAAATACAATCATATCTTAACTCTTGCAATAAATATGTTACATAAAAAATCAATCAATATTCACGATTTGTGTTAACTGCTGCTTATGAAACGTAAAAAAAAAGGAATTTAAACGTCAGAATCCGTGATAATGTATAAATATATTGATTGGCCGGAGCACCATTATATATACTACATTTCACTTCTCGATCATTGACTATGGTGACGTAAAAGATCACCATCTGGCGTAGGCCATTTCAAAAAAATATTCAAGTCATTTATTCGCGAAATCGAATTTGTCCAGCATGGTGACAGATTATTATTATTGAGGGGATTCTACCACGACAACCATAACGTCAATGCAGGTTAATTAAGGGCCTCAGATGCAAATCTTTATTCCAGCAAATTGGAAATCGTGGTTTCTTCAATCAGCTAGATCATTCACAAGATAGGGTGGGTTCGAAGATTACCTGCCAAGATCAACACCCCAGTCATCGAAGGTTTTCGGCTCAGACCACAATTTAGCTCAGTCCATTCGAAGTCGCCAAGAGTTAGGTTCGCGATTCGGAGAATTTGCCCAAAATTATCTGAAGAATGTGCACAACGGATTCCCTGGATGTATATGTTTTTAGAAGAGGTAGGTCCAAGGCTACATAGCAACTGTCTGTCCAATACAGTGGGATATACCATTATTTGATATTTTTTAAAAATAGGGTTTCAAAATCTATAAAAGCATTTGATCTACATATCGCAACTGGTTTTTTAACGCGAGTAATTATTATAAAGAGCCAAAAATAATTTTCCATTAGCGTTAATGCCACGAAAAATTTAAACGCTACCTCAAAGTGGCCTCGATAGAATTTTGGAAACCGGATGCTATTAGCGATTTTAATTCTGTTTATGGGGTATTCTCCAAATTGAGCTGCGACTTGCAGTTCGACATATTTTAGTGCGGATACTTTTAAATATAAGTGCAACTATGTATTTTCAAAATGTATACTACATATTATACTTTCAGCATACACTTTCTCAGTATCATGAAATTAATATGATTATAGAGGATTTCTAAGTAAGCTATTCATTACTAAATGCAGTTAAAAACTTATATATTCAAGTTAGTAACATGTCACTCAGTTCCATGATCTTGGCGTATTCATGATGATGGATGCTCATAAATCCTATTTCTGTATTCCATCTACAAAGAATCCAAATTATTAATTTAGAGTAACATATACTGCTACCTTTTAATATTCTTTAATCTATCATTGTTTTTATACGGAATGTATAAAATAGCAAATACTAGAGTTATAATATATATATATATATATATATATATATATATATATATATATATATATATATATATATAAATATATATATATATATATATATATATATATATATATATATATATATATATATATATATATATATATACAAGGTGTCTAGTGCTATCGGTGCCCAATGGCTTCCAATTGCAAAAATTTTTAAATTTTAAAATCTATTATCTTACAAACATCTTAAATCAACAAATGCATTTCTGAACGAAATACGAAATATAAATTTTATACAGTCTCCCTGTCCTACCAATTATATTTAGGAAAATCATCCTCATATAATTTTATGCAAAATAAAAAAAATCATCCTTTTACGACCAAAACTGACCGACTTATAGCTCTTTAAAGTTGGAGCACATTTTGTGCTGAGAAATGGTAAATACGGTACCTGATTGTTTGCCTGAAACGAGGCATTTTTATGCGTGGAAAGCAACTTAAGTCATAAAGTTTAATGCTTCATAACTCGGTGAATTTTGGTCGTAAAAGAATGATTTTTATCATTTCGCAAGACATTGTATGAGGATGACCTTCCTAAATATAATTGGTAGGACCAGGGGATAAACAAAAATTTATTTATTTAAACTGTTTCTAAGATAATAGATTTTAAAATTTAAAACATTCTTGGAGACATTTTTTTAAACATATTTGAGAATTATATATATATATATATATATATATATATATATATATATATATATATATATATATATACATATATATATATATATATATATATATATATATATATATATATATATACATATATATATATATATATATATATATATATATACATGTATATATATATATATATATATATATATGAACTGACTAATCTTTTGGTTTTAATTCGAATTGTATGGCTGTCCTGACGAGAATGCAATTTCAAACTAACCGTCATTTTTTATATAGTTTCAACTGATTGTTCTTCATGTCTTGATATTTTATCTTGATCTAATTATTATTGCCTTTTCTCATTTTCGCCGTATTTGCTTTGTATAATTATATATATATATATATATATATATATATATATATATATATATATATATATATATATATATATATATATACATATATATATATATATATATATATATATATATATATATACATATATATATATATATACATATATATATATATATATATACATATATATATATATATATATATATATATATATATATATATATATATAATTAAACAAAGAGATTAAATATAAAATACTAAGGATATGAAACTAGTAAGCATAACAATACTAAAGTAACAAGAAAGATCAATCATGCATAAGCATTGATTATGAAACACTTTCCAACTGAAATGTAATTTCATTTAAAAATTTCTAAAATGTGATTCATTCAGTGGTAATATCTTTTACATTATCACAGTACTACAGTAATTTATTATACTTAAATATTTAAAACTGTATCGAAATATAAATCATCTGATTCTTTATGCAAAATCAATGAATATTTCATTCATATAACTTGTATTCCAGACTCCAGAGCTAAATAATTTTGTGTGAAAAAAATTCAGCAATTCTTATGTAATTCATCTTACAATCGCTTGAGATATTTGCATTCTGCATATGTTAAAATTAGGCTTCCTTGAAGAAATAATAAAAGTTTAGGGATCATTTAAAATCACAACTATTGTAATTGCATAGGCACGGAATTTAGATACACAGATAATACACAGATAATATATATGTGTATGTGTATGTACTCAAAGTATTGGAATCGTGCCGAAGATCGGAACTCGAATTTTCAAAGGATCTACACATTTTGGGACTTCTAGAACACGAAAAAACTACTTTTAGGAAGACGTCTGTGTGTGTAAGGGTGTATCTGTGTATGTTTCTGTGTGTCTGTGTGGATATTACATCCACTCTAATTGAAAAACTAATGGACCGAATTTCATACAATTTGGTAGGTATGTTTTTTGTGGGAAATCCTGATGTTCATTAGATTATAGTACGATTCGTAATAAAAGAATCTGCCTTCTTTGCGAAAAGGCCGCAGAAATTGCCTTTATCCACTCTAGCTAAAAACTAATGAACCAAATTTAACAAAATTTGGAGTATAATATTTCAATAACCTACAAATGATTTATATACCAAATTTAACAAAATTTTGTATATAAATCATTTGTAGGTTATTCTACTACGATTCGGGAAAAAGGAACGGGCTATTTTTGCGAAATGGCCAGCAAAAATCGTTATATATAAAAATAAAAGACTACGTGTGCTCAATTATATCAATTAAATTCCTATTTTATATGTGATTTTTGACAACAAAAAGAATAAGACTAACCCCATTACTCTAGGACTAGCCGTTCTTGAGATATTCTAGTTTTTTCTCGTTTTCGCTACGCCACCTTTGACAATAAGTCCAGCTATCAAATGAGAACCAAATTTAAGTTTAACGTGTAAATTCAATGTCATTTAAAATACTTATGTTGTGCAGATAAACTCAAATTATCATTGAATAAATAAAGAGAACGAATATGAGTCTGCAGAGAAAGACATGTGCTGTCCACATCAGAATTTTTAACAATATTACACCAATGATTTATAGAAGTGAACGGGGATTATTTTCAGGCCATTTCGAAAAAAATGTATGATCTATATTTAAAGATCCATCACATTTTTGTCGAATAAAATGTTCAACAAATTTAAGCTGTGTACCAAATTTTAACTCTCTAGGACGTAGGAAAATGCATTTAAAATGCCATCAATTAAATTTATCATGAAGAGTTATATAAAATTTAAAAAAAAAGAAAAATTGTTATCTACCAAATTTATTTTAAAATATGAAGCCACTCCCACATGCTAATCGTTTAAACAAATGGAGAGATATTTATTATATAATATCTCTTTCTTTTCTTTCTGGAAGATATCCCAAAGTCAGAATTTAATTGAATTTGTTTTTTTCCCTATATTAAATAAATTTTTTAATTAAAAAACTACTTAACATATTTTACTGAATTTTTTTTTATATATTCTATGGGATAATGTGAATATTTCCTAAAAATTTCGAAGCAATTCGTGAATTTTAAATTTACTTCAAAAATGTTTGAAAAATTAGGTCCCATAGGGTTCAATGTATTTCATTTTTTCAACCCGGGTTCAATAAAAAACTAATTGGGTGATATTATTTATTTATATTCCCATAGGTCCTACAGACCGTCTGAACAACATACTAAAATTTCATTTTGATAAACTCATTTTTACGGCAGTTATCGTGCTAACGGACAGACAGACAGACAGACAGACAGAATGAACAAAGTCATAAACACTTTTCAACTTTGTTGTAAAGTGTTAATAAATTACGGTACAATTAAAAAAAAATTATGTGGGAAGTTCATGACTTACCTTATATAATGCAATGAATTTACTACTTTTACATTAACAAGAAAGATCAATCATGCTTAAAGCATTGATTATGAAACACTTTCCAACTTCAATGCAATTTTTTTTAAAACAGTCGAAAATGCAATACATTCCTCGGTAATATTTTAAAACTTATCATAATACTACATTAATTTATTATATTTGAAAAATTAAACCTTCATTGAAAAACATGAACTTCGTTCAAATGACGGCATTGAAATAAAAATTGCCTGGTTTAAATATATCTGAAAAGCGATACATTCCACGGTAATATTTTTAAAACTATCATAATACTACGATAATTTATTATATTTAAAAACTTCATCGAAAACAACTAAAATTAATTCAAATGACGTCATAGAAAAAATAAATAAAAAGAACGAATATGAGTCTGCAGCGAAAGACATGTGCTGTCCACATCAGAATTTTTAGCAATATTACAACAATGATTTATAGAAGTGAACGGGGATTATTTTCAGGCTATTTCGAAAAAAATGTATGATCTATATTTAAAGATCCATCAAATTTTTGTCGAATAAAATGTTCAACAAATTTAAGCTGTGTACCAAATTTTAACTCTCTAGGACGTAGGAATGTGCATTAAAAATGCCATCAAATAAATTTATCATGAAGAGTTTTATAAAATTTAAAAAAATGAAAAATTGTTATCTACCAAATTTATTTTAAAATGTGAAGCCACTCCCATATGCAAAACGTTTAAACAAATGGAGAGATATTTATTATATAATATATCTCTCTTTTCTTTCTGGAAGATATCCCAAAGTCAGAATTTAATTGAATTTGTTTTTGTCCCTATATCAAATATTTTTTAATTAAAAAACTACTTAACATATTTTACTGAATTTTTTTTTACATATTCTATGGGATAATGTGAATATTTTCTAAAAATTTCGAAGCAATTCGTGAATTTTAAATTTACTTAAAAAATGTTTGAAAAATTAGGTCCCATAGGGTTCAATGTATTTCATTTTTTCAACCCGGGTTCAATAAAAAACTAATTGGGTGATATTATTTATTTATATTCCCATAGGTCCTACAGACCGTCTGAACAACATACTAAAATTTCATTTTGATAAAGTCATTTTTACGGCAGTTATCGTGCTAACAGACAGACAGACAGACAGACAGACAGACAGACAGACAGACAGAATGAACAAAGTCATAAACACTTTTCAACTTTGTTGTAAAGTGTTAAAAACAAAATAGGTTATTTTTATAGTAGTTATTTATATTTTTTCCAAGATATTGAATTTTCGTCAATGAGTCAATTTTCCATGGGTCGTCAATGAGTCGTCATTTTCGTCATCATCAAAGAGTCGTCATTGATTTAGTCAAAAAATCTATCAATTCATTTAGTCAAAGAATCTATCATTCAAATCAATCCATTTGGCGAGTTTTTCGTTAATTTAGCAACATTTAAAAAAGTCGCCAAGTTGGCGAAATTCCATCAAATTCGTCGCCAAAATCTTGCCAAGCGTTATGGACGAAGAAATAAATTATTCTTACAGTAGATAAATGACTATTGGTGTTCAAATACAAAAGTATTACTCAAAGTATCTTTTTTCATGAATGGAACGAGCTAGATCCACGAGAATGATATCACCAAATTTATCGCATGGTATTACATATGAAAAGTAAGAATGTTTCTCAATAGGAAATATAGTTTCTTTAATTTTATATGACTTTTTGATAATTTTTTTGAAAAATTGGCTATATCTCGAGAACGGTTCATGTTAGCGTTCCAAAAATTATGTCAATCGTTTTCTAATGAAAAGTTACATAAGAAGTGTCTATTTGCGTAACTTTATTAGCGGTTTTGATTTTTTGACGATTTTTCCAAAATTTCACTCGAAAATTTAGGGGGGGGGTTCTGAATATTCGATTGCATATAAAAACAATTGGCTTCCAGTGTTTAGGGATTGTGATTTTTGAACCAAATTTCTTTCGACACGATCCATTCGTTCGTCAGTTATCATCTCCGCTGTCTCACTGACACACACACACATACTTTCACACACACACACACACACACACACAGACATCACTTCAACAATGTTTGATTCGTGATCAGGGATGCTTGAAACGTGCTCTCCTGTCAAAAACTCAAATTCGAATTCTCGGCCCCATCACAATACTTTCTTTATACATTATGTATATAAGGAAAGTAAAAAGTAGCTGACGCCGCCTTCGTCGTTTGACAAATTTATCGTTTTTTGATATTCTAATTCGTTGCCAGAATCTAGCCAAGCGTTATATACGGAGAAAGAAATTATTTTTTCTGCAGATTGCTGTTCAAATACAAAAGTATAACTCAAAGTATCTTTTCTCATGAATGGAACGAGCTAGATCCACGAGAATGATGTCACCAAATTTATCGCATGATATTACATATGAAAAGTGAACATGTCTCTCAACAGTTAATATTTTATTTTAATTTATGGGATTTTTTGATAAATTTATTTGAAAAATGTGCAATATCTCGCGAACGGTCCATGCTAGCATTTTAAAGTTTATGTCAATCATTTTGTAAGTAAAAATTACATAAGAAATGTCTATTTTTGTAACTGTATTTAAGGTTTTGATTTTTTGATGATTTTTTCAATATTTCACTCGAAAATTTAGGAGGGTTCTGAGCATTCGAATGTGTTTAAAAACAACAGGCCTCCAGTATCCACGGATAGTAATTTCTGTACCAAGTTTCAATCGAATCGCTCCATTCGTTCGTGACATGTCGTCTTCAAAGGCTCACTGATACACAAATATACATTCACACACACACAAACACACAGACAACACTTCAAAAATGTTCTGATCAGGGATGTTCGTGATCAGGGATGCTTGAAACGTGTTCTCCCGTCGAAAACTGGAATTCGAATTTTCGACCCCGTCACAATACTTTCCTTATACATTATGTATATAAGAAAAGTAATACAATAGAATCATTGAAAAGAAATTGTAAAACATCCATAACAAGCAAAAGAATTCAAATGCCCCCACCCAAAAAACTCAAGAGAATGTCAGAAACCATCCATTATATTTGAAACGAAAAAATATGAAAGAAAAATGGAATATCAAATAATAGAATGAAGGTGATGAAATAATAAACTATTCAGGGGGCGACTACTATACATCAGCTTCAATTAGCACATTTCATTTACTGACCTGTTACTGTGAACAATAGTCTCTCCTATGTGCTAAAAATGGAAAATGATTGAGAAATTTGAAAATCTAAAAATAATTGAATAAATACTTATACTTTATAATGGATTTACCATTTACATTTTTTAAGAACGGCAACATGGACATTACTCTTTAGGATTGGCAACATCTTCTTTGCACATTATATTTTAATTTATTCAAGTCCTTTAAAATTTTAAACTTTTCAAATATTTTCCATGTTTAGTACATAAGGGCTAATTTCGTTCACAGTCACACGGCAAAAATGAAATGTACTAATTGAAGCTGATGTATAATAGTCGCCCCCTGAAGATTTTACTATTACATCACCATCATTCTATTATTTGATATTCCATTTTTCTTTAATATTTTTGTTTTAAATATAATGGTTGGTTTCTTACATTCCCTTGAGTTTCTTCTGGTTAGTATTTGAATGCTTTTGTTTGATATGGAGGCTTTACTATTTATCTTCAATAATTCTATTTTAATTCATCTTTATTACTTCTAGATATATATATAATATATATATAGCTGTTAGCCTTAAAATCGCTCCACCTAAACTTAATCCAAATTTCGAGTTTCTAAGACCTTTGGTTGTTGAGATATTAATGAAGAACGAAACTTTTTTTAGGAGTTTTGCTCTCTAACTTCATGGTTCCTCCAAACGAAATGGTTGGAAATCATTTGTTTAAAACCTGAAAGTAAATTAAAACTTTATTTCTGAGTTTAGTGGGATATATTTTTCCGCTAATTAGTCACTTTATGAAAACATGAATTGTTTGAAAACATGAATGTTTGAAATATGAATTTAAATCTATCACCATGATTTTTTTCACAAGTTTTACACAGCAGTGAAAATAATTAAGAAATCAAAATGGTTATTTACTTATCAGCATTTTATGAAGAAGAGTCTATCTTATATCATGTTGGTCGGCAAAGCAATTAAATAAAATGTGTTTGTTAATGTTTATTATTATTTTTTCGATTTGAATAATAAATATATGGATATAAAAACGTATCTTATAAATGAACAATTTTATTTTTCTATTGATTATATTAATTGCGCACTGCGTACATCACTTTAATTTATTTTGGCAGAGTTTTCAAGATTATATATTCTGTTTAGCTTATAAACTCATATATTGTGTTTAGCAAATAAATTCATTCAGCCGATTTTTGAAACAGAACAAGAGTAGAACGCGTATATCTTCTATTACAAGTTTAGTGTTTTCATTTACTATATAAAAACGGGATCAGAATGTTGTATTCAGATCTGCAAATTCAGAGCTACGAATTTGGCTCGATATGGTTAAATTGACATTGTTTCATAAACGTTGCTAAATTGACGAAAATATCACGAAATTGAGAGAAACGATGCAAATGAAAGGAATTTATTTTGTTTTGTTAGAAGATAATACTGATTTGATATTTCGTTAGCATTTGTCTGTCTGTTCAACCGTCCTACTTACTAACACATTTAGCAAATTTTTAAATTGTCGCCAAATTCATAAAAATGTTAGTAAATCTATTAAAATATCTTGAAATTGATAAAATTTGGCTAAATAAATGAAATTAATTGTGTTTTGTTAGGGGTTAGTATTATGATGATGTTTCGTCAATTTGTCTACAAGTGGGACGGTCAGTTCTCTATTCCCACTTGGCGATGCATTTGGCGATTTTTTTAAAATGTCGCTAAATGGACGAAAATATCGCCAAACCTTCCACACAGTTAGTATTATTCAGACGATATTTTTTCCACCAATTTATTTGAAGCTAATGATATCATGTCGCTTAGCAACGGATTTAAATCCAATGTGTTTATCCTGCAGAGGATTTTTAACACTTTACAACATAGTTGAAAAGTGTTTATTACTTTATTCATTCTGTCTGTCTGTCCGTTAGCACGATAACTGCCGTAAAAATGACTTTATCAAAATGAAACTTTAGTATGTTGTTCAATCGGTCTGTGGAAATGGGATGGGAATATAAATGAGTAATATCACCCAATTAGTTTTGGATTGAACCCGGGTTGAAAAGATGAAATACATTGAACCCTATGGAACTTAATTTTTCAAACATTTTTTAAGCGAATTTAAAATTCACAACTTGCTTCGATAATTTTAATTTATATTTGGTGTTGCATCTATCTTAAAACAGCTTTATTTTTTCGTAATTTCTATGCATCAATGTTCAGAAACAACATAATTACAATATACTTTTGTTTAAATGATCATCAAACTTTGATTATTTTACAACGAAGCCTAATTTTCATTTATGGAGATTATAAACACATCAAGCTGTAAGATGAGTTGTATAAGAATTCCTGAATTTCTTTAACGCAAAATTATTTAGCGCTGGAGTCTGCAATATAGTAGATATGAATGAAATAGTCATTGATTTTACATAGACAACAGACGATTTTATAGAAACCTTTTTCGGTGAAGTTTTAAGCACAGAGTTAAATTACTTTTATCTCCATGGTTTTAAGTTTAAATAAATTATTGTAGTATTGTCATGAATGAAGGGAATAGAATAAATGTTTATGAATGAAATTTTTACTGTTTTTTCATAGAGAGCTAGTCAATTTATATTTGAATGACGTCATTTGAATAAAGATCATTTTTTTCGATGAAATTTTCAAATATAATGAAATATTGTGGTATTATGATAATTTTAAAAATATTACCGCTGTGAATGTATCACATTTTAGAGATGTTTAAATAAAATTGCATTGCAGTTGGAAAGTGATGTTGTTGTTGAAACCCAGACCGTCCGACCTACCAGAAAGGTGTAAGGTAACTGTTTGAACGGTCGAGAAGTGCCACCCAATTTAGACCGGAACCCAGTGGGGGAGGCATCCACAGGGACCGTACCCTCCTTCCCCTACCACCAACCTCTCGGAAGGACTTACGGACCCACATGTTTAACGTGATCGTACTCCGCATGAACACGGCGGCATTTTGTGGTAGCGTGCAAATCTAGCGCGCAAACCACGGGGATGGCCACCCGAGATGGCCAACAGCACGCGGTGTTCCGAGGTGGTCACCCACCAAGTACTAACCGCGCCCGATGCTGCTTGACTTCGGTGATCTAACGAGAACCGGTGTTTCCAGCACGGTACGGCCGTTGGCCCATTCAGTTGGAAAGTGTGTCATAATCAATGCTTTATGCATGATTGATCTTTCTTGTTATTAAACCTTTTCCTATTTGAATAATGAAGATATATGTATATGAAATAAATTTCATTGACTTTGCATTTTTGAATAGATAATATCAATTACCGTCTTCAGGTTTAAATATTAATATTATTGATATTTTCGTGGATTATTGATTCAGAGATTGATATTTTCAAGTTATTATGCCATTGTTTTATTATGGCAAAAATTGTTGACACTCATATATTGCAATCTTCAACAAATGCACAGGTATATCTTCTAATCTACGGAATATAAGTAGTACAAGTATATTTGCATATATTTTGACATATATTGGCATATATTGAAATCAAGTACGGTCTTCTTGTATGAAGATTACGGATATTAGTGATATTTTCAATTCATTACGTCATCTGTATTATTTTTAGACACATATTGTAATACGGGTAATCTTCTACTACCACTCCGGCATATATATCTTCTAATCTACGACATTATATGTAGTACGGGTATATCTTCCCATATAATTTTATGACTTTCATTTTAACATATATTGGAATCAATTACTCTTTCAGGTTTAAAGTTAACGGGTTTATTGATATTTTCCATTTATAAATGTAATCTACTAATACAGGTTATATCTTCATTTATTCGCGTATATAAGTAGTACGGATACCATACAATTTTAAAGCTTTTATTTTGCATATATTGATTCAATTCCATATTTTTTGTAAATTTGATCATAAAAGGGGCCAGGATGTTTAATTCTTCAGATCTGCCCGTGAAGATAATTTTGTATAGCGAGACTAGAGATTCATAAACTTCTATTTAGGACAATTATATTAAATATTTTACCATAATATTTTGATTACAAATTTCAATTAGTATACTATAGGAATTAGCACATGATTGTGAATATTGATTTTTTTTATATTATATACCCCGTACGAAGAACGTTTATGCTGCTAGTATATATATATATTATTTATATAAATATATATATATATTATATATATATATATATATATATATATATATATATATATATATATATATATATATATATATATATATATATATATATATATTATATATATATAATATATATATATATATATATATATTATATATATATATATATATATGTGTGTGTGTGTGTGTGTGTGTGTGTGTGTTTTCGTCCTAACTTGATTTTAAAATATTGCCTTTCACAGTATCTTATAAAGCTGTTATTTTGAATTTTAGATGCACAAAAGAAAAATGTTTTATGAAAATATTTATTATTTTGTGTAATAAGCATTTATTTCAACAAAATATTTGCTATCTAATATAAGGGAAAAAAATCTATAAATATATTTAAACAAAAAACAAACAAAAGATAGTTTTATGAAGATTCGTCTGCGAAACTAAAACGAAAAACATGGCATTTCCAAAAAATTGTGCAGATATAATTTCAAAAAGAACAAAAAAAGCCTTTAGATTCTATCGATATATTTCTTTTTCGTTTTCTCTTACTTTATCTCTTATTCGAAACTTCAGCATACTTTCCAAGAAAAGACAAAAAAATGGTATTATCGTATGTTTATCTTCGTAGTTCAGAAAAACTCTATATTTGATAAGTGAAATATATCAATTTCCTTTATTTCATGCTTCGTTCTAATCCCAATTCATCCCAGATCGAACGCGGAAAACGTATCAACGTCTTGCTACCGTTCCAAGATTCCCTGGAGAGTGCTACATAAATGAAACAAAGAAGGAGTATTTTGATTCCGCATGCGAGAAATAATTTGATATTCAGAATTCGCATTTAAATTATGTGCTTCTGTAAACTTTTTACTGCAAAAATAAGCAGTTGAACACGAAGAAAGTTTCCATTTTTATATGATGGTCCAATATTAAAACTAACATTTTAAGCACTTGCGCAGAAAATGTAGTTACTTTTTCATATGTATAAAAATCCAGTTACTGTTATATGTGAATCAGGTTTTATCTGGATGGCAAGAAATATTAGATATCCATATATCAGAGGAGGAAGCGGCATATGCGAAAAATGCTTAAGTGTTTTTGAGTTCTCTTAAGCACCGTGTATATAAATGAACTATAAATGAATTTGAAGCAGAAACACTTGCTAAATGCATTTTGCAAACCTTTACGATAACAGATGGTACCCGTCACACTACTTGCGCAGCATGCTTTAAATTTTCCCCAAATAAGTAACAAGTTGGAATGAAAACAATCCTACGCGTTTTCAAAACAAATTATGTATACGAAAGCCCAATCTTACGAAAACCCAATCTTTATTTGCCCAATCTTAACTTTTGTGGGTTTTTCAACAAAAATACTTCGAATTCGTGAAGGAAAATAATTTCAGCAATGAATGCCTTATCACTCCCTACACTACAAAATAATCTCCAACTTTTGCTCATTTTTTCAGTTACTTTGTTGATAAAATTTGACAAACTGATAAAAAAAAGCCACAATTACAGGCGTTCATGAAAATCCCAGCTTCATTTCTGAAATATTTGGCTACTTATATTATCGACTGACTAAGCGTTATTTTTGTATTTATGTATATGTATATATACACACACACACATATATATATATATTGTGTATATATATATATATACAGTGTGAGTTTTAATAAACCCACAACTTTTATGAACACCGGTGAATATTGGTTCGTGCGGACGGTGCCCCTCTGGCAGAACAGGCAGTGTTTTTGACACCATTAACAGTGAGTTTGGAACCTTAGTAATCGCCTATCAATACTCAAATCGTTATCCCGGTGCATTGCATTGACCTTCTTATTCAATAGATATTAATCCATGTGATTTCTATCTTTGGGGTCATATGAAAGATTTGGTTTACAAGAAGAAGCCGACAGACCATATTAGCCTCAAACGTTCCATAACTGACTCATTTACAAGCATGAAAAAAGAAACATTTGAATTTGTAACTGACAATTTCTGACTAGTTTGCGCTATTGTGTCCTGGAGGTTTTCACTTTCAAAACCTTATCCATTAAAATCCTTTTTCACCTTCTTTTCAGTAAAAAAAATGTTTGTAGTGTTACCTGCAACGACTCAAGAGTTATTTCAGTTAAAACTTGTAGGTTAATTAAAACTCACCCTGTATATATATAGTATATACTGACTTCCAAAAGTTAAGCACGCAATGCAAATTTTTCGACAGTGTATTTGAATTTGAGTGGCTGAAAATCACTGCGGATAGTATGCAAATATCGTATGTTATAGCCAATCACAATTGACATTCTGGATATATGTTAATTAGGTAGTCGTTGCAGACTCCAGTATTCTGAAGTGTTTGAGAATTTGCATTTAAATGCTGATACGACGTGTTTACAGTTTGTAGAATTATTTTTGATGATATTCGCGTTTCTATGCCTGAAAGAAGACGAATGGCAGATAGTGAGCGCTGTCGTGCTGTCTGGCGCATTGAAGAAGGACAGTCAATAAAAAATGTCCCTATTTTCTTTGGAGTTGATCATTCAGTAATTTCTAGATTATGGAAGCAATTCCGAACAAGTCAAGCAGTTGTTCAGAGATCTGCGCCAGGTCGTCCAAGGGTTACCACCTCCTTTGATGATCGGTATATTGCTATAGTATCCAAGCGGAATCGACGAGCGACCTCCACAACTGTGTTTTCCACGGTTACAGCGGCACTTGGTAAGACAATATCTGCCAGTACTGTGCGCCGAAGGTTCCACGTGAAAGGACTGTACGCCCGAGTACCACGTTTTTGTGTTCCACTAACCATCGAAGCCAGGGCAAGATTAAAATGGTGTCAGCAACATGTCAATTGGATTGTTTCAGATTGGTGCAATGTTCCTGTTCATGGACGGGTGCTGATTTGCCCCGGAATCAGATGATAACCGGGTAAGTGTCTGGAGAGAACGAGGCACACTCAAGCAAGCCAAGAACACCATCGAACATCACACATTCTCGGTTGGCAGCGTCATGTTGTGGGCTGGAAAATTAATGGAATATCGCACAAAGCTGCATATCTTTAAAGGCGGTTCTCTGATAGCTGCGCGATATCGGGATGAAGATCTAGACCCCAGTGCGGGACTCTACGTTGCAGCATTTAGTCCTAATTTCCTCCTTATAGAAGATAATGCTCGTCCCCTTCGAGTTAACGTCGTTGACGAATACCTGGAAATTGAGGGAATTTCTCGTATGGAGTGACCGGCGTATATATCCGACATTTATTCCATTGAAAACCTTTGGGATGCCCTCGGGCGTGCTGCCTCTGCACGGTTACTTCCTTCAGCGAGTCTCAGATAGTTAGAAACTGCCCTATTAGAGGAATGGCCATTGCTCGCATCTGCGATGGTTGATCACCTTATTGAAAGTATGAAAATTTGTTGTAAAGTTTGTGTAAAGGTCTGGGGTGGTCACATACCATATTAATGTAAGATTTGTTTGGTTTATTTGCCTTTAAACATCATTTTGTTATTGACCCAAATGTGACGTCATCATATAACTTACGAAAAGTAAATATATTTTTCATCTTTGTACATAATCCTTGTTTTCTTTAATGCATAAACAAATTTGCTACCTTCATGTATAATTTTGAGTTAATCAAAGCTTTAATTTTCTATTTTTGTTGATTCTACCGTCCGTGCTTAACTTTTGGAAACCAGTGTATATACATATATATATGCATATATATATATATATATATATATATATATATATATATATGTATGTATGTATTATCATAACTCTGAAGAACCTTACTCCCCATTACGGACAGCTGATTGATTCCCTTGAAACTTTCAGTAACATACTTGCAAAAGTTTTAGAGTGTAGGCACAGTTGCGGAAAAGATAAATACACCTCTCTTTATTTGCGCATCATTCATAGTAGTGCCAATCAAAAAAGAAAATTATTTTACTCTACAAATTCATATGCATAATATTTTTTTTTATAAGAGACTGTCTTAATATCTGCATTCACAGAAATTTTTCCAAGGTCAGCACCAATTATTTTAAAGTATGAAATTTGATAAACTTAACTTTATTAACCATGAATAACTGCTAAGATTAACCGGCATAACTCACAATCTATATAAATAAAATTGAAAATCTGTCAGTTTGTCTGTCAGTCTTTCTGTCTGTCCGCCTGTCTGTATGTTTGTCGCATCATCACAGCAGAACGGCCGAACCGAATTTCATGAAAATTTGTAGGTAGACTTGGAATAGCCCCACTAAAAATTTAGGCCATGTTTGGAGGATCAGAGGTCTTCTCGAAATTCATTAAAAACGCACAGTTAAAGATTCTATTGACATTGCATTATGCAGACGATATTTTTTCCCGTAAATTTATTTGAATAAAATGATATCATGTCGCCTGGCAAAGGTTTCAAATCCAATGCGTTTGAGACGCAGACGATTTTTATTAAATATTTTCCGATTTAAATAATAAAGACATGTATATAAAATGAATTTTATCGAAATTGCATGTTCTTCTGAATCTTCTACTAGTACACAGGTATATCTTCTATTCTACGAGACGGTATGCGAGTAGTACGGTTATATATTTCTATACATTGTTAGCGCTTTCATTTTGGCATATATTGGAATCAATTAAGACCCTCAAGTTTAAAGATTGTGGGGATAATTGATATTTTCACTTTATTGCGTCATCTGTTTTATTTTGGCAAATATTTTTGAAATTCATATATTGTAGTACGGGTAATTTACTACTAATGCACTGATGCATGTTCTAATTTTCAGGAATATATATCTTATACAATTTTAGTGCTTTTATTTACTATCATATATTGATTCATTTTCATATTTTTTGTAAATTTGTTTACAAACTGGACCAGGCTGTTTTATTCTTCACATCTACCTGTGACGAAAATTTTATATAGTGAGAACAGACATTCTTAAACTTCGTTTTACAAGCAATAATTTGAATATTTTTATAGAATGTTTTGAATAACAATGTCATTTAGAATTGTATAGTAATTTGGACATGATTGTGAATTTTAAGTTTTTTAGATAATATATTCCGTACGAAGAACGGATATATGGCTAGTACTTTAAATAAAATGCTAGATATTTTAAAATAAGTTGAAATCAAAATAATTCCGAAAAAAGGGGGGAGGGGCAAATCGAATATGTGAGTCATTTCCGTAGTATATTTGTTTGACGCAATTTTAACTCCTGTTTTCAGATTTATATTAAAATATAATTTCGGATATGAAAGTTCAAGTTATTTGATCCAGTCGTTTTTGGATTATGGGTATATTTTGTGCTCTTAATGTTAAATTAGTGTATCTTACTTTTAGTCATATCTTTCGAAATAATCCTTTATTACGCTGATTTTCCTTTGTTACGTTACTATTAAACAACCCAAATAATACCTACGTAATTTAATTTTTTTTAAATAATGTTTAGTATTCGGAAAACAGCTCCATTACAGAAACCAGTATCCATGGACCAGTTTCGCACAAATATCTTGGAAGATTAAGTATTTTTTTATTTTGAGTAAAGTGTTCAAAATCATCTAGTATTTTTTTAATGATACAGCGACAAAAGAGAAAATCTTCAGAAGACAATATGTTCAATAATTGTTTTGATAACTTCTTGAAATATAAACCATCGAGTATACCGACTGGAAATATTTAAACTGGGAACTAAATATATCGAATATGACTGTGGGATTACGCCCTGAGTTGCTGCAAGTCACACAACTGTGAACATATAAATACATATTTGAATTACCTTACAATACTTTCGAACTAAGAATATATTCAGTAATTCTCTCTCGTTTCAAATAGCTATATCTACAAAGCAGCAATTAGCACGAAGTTATATTAATAGGTTTTTGTGCTCGGCAGATCATTATTTATTTTCAAGAGGTGATCATATTTTTCATTTTCTGACATTTGTAATTAAGCATAACAAATGATAGAAAGCGGTAGAGATAATTTAAGTCATCATACGTGTAAATTATTTGTTCAGCCGAAGAACTGGTAATGATGACATAATGGTCTGAAGGTTAATTTTTAGAAATAGTTCTAACGAGACTTTCCAGTAAGTGTTTCAATTTGCCCAGAAATAACGATATTTTTACCTAAATGGAGATAAAACGAGAACTTTGATAAATTTAGTAAGCTGCATTCTAAGTGTTCAATGCAAATGTATCGGGATATGCACTAATCTAAAAGTATAAATATATTACAAAATACTAGACAACAGTTACACTTACTATGGGGTTACATTTCTAAATTATTAATTCAGAATTTAGAAATGTAACCCACATAGAAGTGTAACAGTTTTCAAGTATTTTGTAATATATTATAGAACTACTCGCTAGTATTTTGTAACATATAATATAACTGTTTTCTAGTATTTTGTAAAACATATAATTAAAGTGCTAGTAGTAAATTTATAACTGGCTAAAATTTAATTTCAAAAAATGTTTTCATTGAGTTTCTATAAGTGTTCTAAAATTAAAATCGGAATAAAAGTCTTCTTTTTGATCTAATCTGTTTGAATTGCAGAAAACATAATGAAATTATTGAAGTTCATTCTAAATGTAAATGTGATACAAAGCGACAGATTTAATTTAAAACTTCATATGTAAAAATTATCAAATCATCTGAGGTCTCGCAAAACCAGTGATAATGGGATTTGAATAATTTGATTTATAAAATATATCATTTAAAATTCAATTATACAAGGAACGTGAAATAAAATTATTATTTTACTACCTTCTTAGCACTCTAGATCCCTAAAAGTAATATATACAGCTCTAAATTCATGTCGAAACTTAACGTTCTGAATGTGAACTTATCTGTTTTTTAACAGGATTATCCAATTGCCTACACATCTGAATCTCTAAAATGCAAAAGCACTAAATAGAACGAAAGTGTTCTACTGATTATACTACTGCACTCGTGAACCATCGTTTTTTGTCATTATGCAACTCCCTATTATAGAGCAGAATTTGCTTCATTGTAATCGTGAGTAATTAAAATTTTAGCAACGATGGGAAGACATAAAAAAACTTTCTCAAAGTAAATAATTCAACCAGAAAAGTTGTAAAATATGTGTTTAAAAATATTTGGCTCAATGAAAATCTTATAGCCAACACTATGTTGGCCAGTACAGTGATCGCAAAACCATGGTCTATGGGTAATGATGAATCGTCATCAAGCAATTTATATTTATTATAGGATAGAAGTTGCTTTACTGAATATATAAAACAGCTCAAAACCCATTCCAGTAAATTTTTATTTGGTGTATTTCAAAATGTAATTTATTAAAATCCATAGAATGCCCTAACTACAAGCGCCAATAGCCGTCATGAAGTCATTTCGAGGGCAAACTAAAGAAAATTTTTGTAGATATTGGAGTTTTAGGGACTTTATCATATCGCGTGTATATATATATATATATGTGTGTGTGTGTGTGTGTTAATAAATTTGAAATAACTAAATATGTGTAATTGCAGTCTCTGAACAGAACATACACACGATATGATAAAGTCCCTAAAACTCCAATATCTACAAAAATTTTCTTTAGTTTGCCCTCGAAATGACTTCATGACGGCTATTGGCGCTTGTGTGTGTGTATGCGTTCGTGTGTGTTTGTGTGTGTTTGTGTGTGTGTGTGTGTGTGTGTGTGTGTGTGTGTGTGTGTGTGTGTGTTAATAAATCTGAAATAAATAAATTTGAAAATATGATACATAAATATTGATTATTTTGAAAATTAATTCCGCTAACATTTGTAACATTAGCCAGTTGGATACTAAGATTTGATCTCTTTATTGTGTTAGTGGCATACTCGTTTATTTATTTCTTCTGTGAATCAATTGTTTAGTAAAATTTTTCATATATGAATCCTGTTCATCCTGTTTAACTCATACGGGTGATTGTTCTGTCTCGTACTCTAACTCACTGGACGGGTTTTAAGGATGGTCACTGTAACAGTGCGTTCCACCTCCCATGATCGATTTCCTCATGCTTCTTCTGGATTATACTCGACTTTTTCATTCAGTTACGGCTGCTGGCACTCACACGTAAACGATGGGTCATTCCTCATGCATCATGGTAATACTCGATTTCCTACGTTTTTCCTTTTTTTTCCCTTCCTCTTTTAATGCTTGTAGTCTGAACTCTGACATTTATAGTAACTTATTATTACCAATCTGAAACTAGTATGTGTTTGGCTTAATTAGAATTAGATGCTCAGACCTGAAGACGCGTCTAGTCTAATTAATCTTCAAAATTAAGGCAATTAATTTTCGGCATTGTGGCCGTGGTTTAACTGTTCCTGTGATATTAATATTCCGTAATTACTTGAATTGAATTGGTTATTATATCTTTATATATATACAAAAGTTGTAAAAGGATATTACTGAGTAGATAAGCAAAGCATACAAAAGTATGGAAAAGACTTACCATATAAGGCGCAATGCTGCACTTACACGAAAAGTAAATATATATGAAATTCAAAAGGGAATTAAGCCAACAGGAAAATATTAAAAGACCAAGGGGGATTGCGATCCCTTTATCCCGGTTACAGCATGCTATTACACCATGGTAACTCTCCCGGAACAGATACCTTGCTGTAGCTTGATTTCCGAAAGCATATCAATTATAAGACACAAACCATGGAAGAGAACCAAAGGAGGAATATTTGACATTATACCTTTAAAAGAATGAAGAATACACTGAAGATAGTCAAGAATTTGTGCCGGTTTTTATACATCATAAATCCCGATATCATAAATCCCGGAGTACGATCACGTTAAACATGTGGGTCTGTAAGTCCTTCCGAGAGGTTGATGGTAGGGAAGGAGGGTACGGTCCCTGTGTATGCCTCCCCCACTGGGTTCCGGTCTAAATTGGGTGGCACTTCCCGGCCGTCTAGTTACCTTACACCTATTTGGTAGGTCGTACGGTCTGGGTCTCAACAACAACATCTAAATTTCTAGAATACAAAAGCACTAAATAGAATGAAATGGTTCTACTAATTATGCCACTGAACTCGTAAACCATGGGTTTTTGTTAGTACGCAACTCCATATTATAGAGCAGAATTTGCTTCATTGTAATCGTGAGTAATTTAAATTTTAGTAACGATGGGAAGACATAAAAAATCGTTCTCAAAGTAAATATTTCAACCAGAAAAGTTGTAAAATATGTGTTAAAAATATTTCGCTCAATGAAAATCTTATAATCAGCACTATGTTGACTAGTACAGTGATCGCAAAACCATGGTCTATGGGTGATGATGAATTTTCAGCAAGCAATTTATCTTTATTATAGGACAGAAGTTGCTTCACTGTACATATAAAACAGCTCAAAACTCGATCTAGTAAATTTTTATTTGATGTATTTCAAAATTTTATTTGTAGAAATTGAATATTTAAGGACTGCAATCACACATATTTGTTTATTTCAAATTTATTAACATATATACTCACACACACACACACACATATATATATATATATATATATGTGTGTGTGTATATATATGAAACATATCTATTTGTATATCTATTGTCTATTGGTTGAATATCTTATTCAGGAGTATTTCCTATATTTCACAACAGATGGCGCTATCTAGTATTCTTTCCAAATTCATCCTAGGAAAGAGCAATGAAATATTAGGAATCCTGAATAATGGTGTAGAAAAGTATGAGTTTTAATTTCTATCTGCATCCTTGTGGATTGTTGGATAGATTACTGATATGTTTGCTATATGCACTCTCTTCCTCTTCTTTCCATTTGCCTAATAATATTTGTTATTTCCATTTTTGTTTCTGTCTGGTATTGTGTCGGATCTTTTGACGATGTTTCTGCCATGTGACTGTATCTGTGAGCGAAACACATTTGGAACCTCTGTGGATGCAAAGATTCTTGAAAAGCTGGATCTACAGAGGTTATATCCAATTTTATATTTTCGGATAGCATCTTTTCTTTTATTTTTTATTTATTGTCATTTTAATATTTTGAGCCTCCAGATTTTGATAAACATTTCATGCTTGAACTTGATTTATATGTATCGCTCTTAAATGTTGATAAATTCATGTGTATTATTAATAATTTAAAATTAAGATCAATTTGCCTTATATGGTAGCAATGGTTTCCTTTTGTTAGATATTTCCTTTCATACCCTCTTTACTTTATTTCCTCCGTATTGCTTTTGAACCAGGGTATGACACTGTTCATGTCTTAAATTAGTCTTATTATATTTATTTGTTTTTATATTTATTTTTATTATGTATATATATATATATATATATATATATATATATATATATATATATGTGTGTGTGTGTGTGTGTGTAAATAAATCTGAAATAAATAAAATTGAAAATAAGATACATAAATATTTAATATTTTGAAAATTACTTCCGCTAAACTTTGTAACATTAGCCAGTTTGATACGACGATTTGAGCCCCTTTATAATGGTGTTAGTGGCGCACTCGTTTATTTGTTTCTTCTGTGAATCAATTGTTTAGTAAGATTTATCATATATGATTTCTGTTCATCCTGTTTTCCTTATATGGGTGATTGTTCTGTCTCGTACTCTAACTCACTGGACGGGTTTTAAGGAAGGTCACTGCAACCTTTCTTTCTACCTCCCATGATCGATTTCGTCATACTTCATCTGGAGGCTTCTCGACTTTTTCACTCAGTTACGGCTTCTGGCACACACAGGTGTACGATGGCTTCCTGCCTCATGGATCATGGTAATACTTGATTTCCTATGTTTTTTTACAATTCTCCCTCTTTTAATGCTTGTAGTCTGTACTTTGGCATTTATAGTAACTTACTATTGTCAAATCTGAAACAAGCATGTGATTCGGTTAATTAGAGTTATATGCTCAGACCTGATAAGAAGAGTCTAGTCTAAACAATCTTCAGAATTAAGCCAGTGCTGTACATTTCTATTTTCGGCATTGTGGCCGTGGTTTAACTGTTGTGGTGATTTTTTTAATTTTTCGTAATTACTTGAATTGAATTGGTTATTAGCTCTTTCTCATGTATATATATATATATATATATATATATATATATATATATATATATATAGCCTTTCTAATACTGTTTTATAATTACTTCTAGTTCACACTTGGCGACTCATTCTCGACTCCATGCAATTCAAGTCTCTGCAAAGTTATCTTTGACGTTTTCCTCTTTGAGATTATGCTTGATTGCCACCCCCTCCCTTTCTTCGATTTCTGTAATTAAATTGTAATTTAATATGCTGTTCTTTTGTTGTTAAGTTTTTTAAAAAATTGTTTACGGTTCAACCTTGTCTAAACATAGATTCTTCTGTAAATTGTATTTATGCAAATTTTGTCGCTATATCTGGTTTATAAATGAACGATTCAAACTTTATTTCCGTGTAGCCACTGATGAAGAGCACACATACGCTCGAAAGCGCTATGGCTCTTTTTTTAAACTTTTGTACGTCTTAAGGAAGTGAAATAAGGGCCTTCTGTTATGGATGTGTGTTTAATTTTGCTATCTTCTAGTTCATAAATTATTCTTTAAATCTTATTATATAAATTTCTTCTTTTCATATGATACATTTAGATCAATACATAGATGCATTTATTATTTATATTTGCAATATATTTACCTATCTTTAAAGGTTATACTAAATTAGTATTTCGCTTTAAAATTATTTATTCTCTTTAAACACTTTTATTGCTGCTTTATTATTACATTCTTGTAATAGCCACATTGTGCACTTGCTTTGCGTATGGCCTTTTATATTAACTTATTCCACTGAATTTGCTTTGGTTATGACATGCCTATTCCGTTTATTTTTATTAAATTATTTGTTGATGAACTACCTTACATTTTCACTTTTCTGCTTTCTGAAGGTGTATTATAATATCTTCTAGTTAATTGATTATTATTGCCAATATTGACAGTTAATCAAATAATATAGTAATTCATAAAATAAATTTTAGAAACTGCGGAGATACAAACGCACCCATTTTTTTCAAACTATAGACTTGCCATAATGTTACTTTACCGGATGCGGCAACATAAGTATTAGATAACCTAAAATAACTGAATTTCGATGCATTCAAAAACAACTAAATAAATATGAAGGAATTATTCTGCGGATGCAATGGACAGAACATAGAAAAAACGTTTTCAGATCTTTCCGATTATGTCAACATAGAAACTTTGCGACAATATTTTGATCGCTAAAGAAACGATATGTGTGAATATCGTTAGAACCTAGCCGTACCGTTCCAAGTCCTGAATTAGATGTGTACCAAATTTTGTCTGTCCGAAGCTTAGATTTCCCACTACAGACTACACACACATATAAACATCTTATATTTCACAAACATACACAGAAACATCTTATATTTCACAGACATACACAGAAACATCTTATATTTCACACAAACATCTTATATTTTACACAAACATCTTATATTTCCCTCAAACATAATTTTATATTTCACATACACATTTTATTTTTCTCACAGACATCTTCTTATATTTCACAAACACATCTTATATTTCACAAAAACATCCTATATTTCATGCAAACATCTTCTTATATTTCACACAAACATCTTATATTTCACACAAACATC
This sequence comes from Amaurobius ferox, assembly GCA_951213105.1. Classification (NCBI taxonomy): domain Eukaryota; kingdom Metazoa; phylum Arthropoda; class Arachnida; order Araneae; family Amaurobiidae; genus Amaurobius; species Amaurobius ferox. Next base: position 105,061,828 of record OX578139.1, on the reverse strand, counting down.
TTATATTTCACACAAACATCTTCCATATATTTTACACAAACATCTTATATTTCACAATCACAAATATATCGATATTCTATATATGACTTGGACTCGAATTCAATATTTTTGTAGCATCTTAATACATTTGTATACATTCTATGTTTAAGGAAATTAAAAATGAAACCTGCTGATTGTTTTATGCTACACTTGTGACTACTCATGGCTCAAGTTATAAGACAAAATATTTATCGCAGTTCCTTACGATGGTGAAAACAAATTATCACGAAAAAACATATATCATGTATTTATAACATACATGCGTGTAAAACAACGGAGAAAAGTAGTAATAAGGCCTTCGTGTTAAAAAGGAATATTTTATCCTGGAGAAATCATAATGTAGTTTAGCGCAACAATCCTGTAAGAACCATTTTTCATCGTGACATTTTGTAATTAGGTTCCCCTACAAGTGATATTGGACACCGTAGCTACCTTTAAAACGCAATGATCCGGAAGCCATTTTGTTCCCCGCATAATGGGAAAGGAGATAATAAAAACTTGCAGGATCTTGGATTTTTATAGGTTTGAAATTAAAGTGATGGAAAAATTTATGGAAGAGTTAAAAGAAATTAATTTTGAAAATTATACCAAGCTTTAAATTGAACAAAATATTAAACTGATTAATTCTGAATTCATCTGAAATTCGGGATCTTTTGGATTTCTGTTCTGTATTTATTTCATAAATACAGTTGTGAAAAGTATTTTATCAAAACGATTTTCCAATTCGAGTTTTGAATACATGGTATTCCAGTACATGGTTTAGATTTTTTAAGTATGTCTTGGAAACTTCATGTATGATGTATATCTTTTTGAGCATATATATATATATATATATATATATATATGTATGTGTGTCTAAGAAAGGGAGAGTAATAGATGTGTAAACAAGTGATAGACTAATAGGGGTGTGAGCAAGATAGAAACAGAGAGATAGCGTATTGGAGGTGTGAACGAGAGAAAGAGAGGGAAAGTTATAGTGCTGTTTACAAGAAAAGTATAGTCATAAAAGTGTGAGCAAGATAGAGAAAGATAGAGACTGTGTGTGTAACAGAAGTGTGGACAAGAAAAATAAAGTTAGTCAAACCAGACAAGAGAGAGGGAGTATTAGATGTACGAACAAAAGAGAAATCAATAAAAGTGTGAACAAGAAAAATATAGTAAAAAATGTGTGAGCAAGAGAGAGAGAGAGAGAGAGACTATGTATGCACAGTATCTAAAAAAAAGTAATCGAAAAAAATCTTCTACTAATTTTATATCCTTTTTTAGCTTTAGTGCAACATGTTTTTATTGAGGTTTTCGTACTAGTACAACATATTTTTAATATAGGTTTGGTCTCTTCTTATAGTACAACGTGTTTTTAATGAGGTTTGGTCGTACAAATTTTATATCATCTTAACATTCTGCTGATATAATTTTATAATCTTGGCATTCTGCTGGTGATAAATTTCTAACTTTCATTATTTTATAGTACAATATGTATAGTTTTATTTTTATCTAACCAAGTCGTCTCCACCACATACATAATTCTTGATGCTGGATCTAAGGTAACTTCTCGGTTCTTACCAAACTCTTGAATTTTACCGTTTGAAATTAAACATGTTACACTTATAGAACCCAGCCCTGGAGGAATAAAGGGAAAATCATCCTCGTGCAAACGCACTGATTTCTGAATTACGAAAAAAAAAATTCAATTACACATGGAACGTAAAATGAAATTATAATTTTACTATATTCTTAACACCCTAGATCCCGAAAACGTACTATGTACATTTTTAACTTCCTGTTGTAATTTAATGTTCGGAATGTGAACTTATATTTTTTTCAATTTTCCAGATGATTATTCCGTATAGCATTTTGGTAGCAGGATGATTCTATTGTCTCCCTATCTAATTTTTCTATTAAAATTTGGTATATGGGCTAATAATTTGACGCAAACGCCCAAGACGAATACAGTTTTTCAAAAATGTTCGTTTAAGGGGGTGCTCCAGAGTCAAACGTTCGAAAAGTCAATTGATAAAGAAAACCATGCTTTGGAATGAGATAGAGATATCAGATTTGGTGTAAGGATAGATAGTTTGAAAGGGCGAAAGTGTACAATTTCAGTTTACGAATATTTTCTACTTTAGGGGGTGCCGCACACCAAAATGATCGATTTTCGGAATAAAGGAGAAACGCTGCTTTAAAAACGTGATAGAGGCTTTATATTTGGTATATGGGCGAAACATCTCATAGAAATCACAAAAAGAATAGAGTTTTTAAAAAATGTATAATTAAAGGGGTGGGTACTCCACACAAAAGCATTCGAAAGATGAAATGCTAGAAAAGCATGCTTCACGATGAGATAGAGACTTCAAATTTGGTGTACGGGTAAAAAGTTGGAAAGGAAGAAAGTGTGCAATTTTAGTCTTCCAACATTTGCTATTGTAGGGGGGGGCCGATGTCTCTCTATTCGTTCGAAACGTTCAAAAAGAGAATTGATAAAAAACCATGCTTCGAAATGAGATAGAGATATCAAATTTGGTGTAAGGATAGATAGTTTGAAAGGAAGAAAGTGTGAAATTTCAGATTTCCAATATTTGCTACTTTAAGGGGTGCGCACACTAATATGTTCGATTTTCTGAATAAATGAGGCACGCTTCCTTTTAAATGTGATAGAGGCTTGGTATTTGGTATATGGGCCAATCATCTGATAAAAAACACAGTACAAACAGAGGAAGAAGTGCGAAAATTTAGTTTTCCAATATTTTCTCCTTATTGCGAGACCGTTGATTTTCAACGGGTATACGGCTAGTATATACTAATTGCCAAGTGTCCGTCTGTCTGGCTGTCTGTCCGTCTGTCTGTCTGTCACGCATTTTTTAGGCACTTCCCGAATAGATAGAGACTTGCAATTTAGTACACGGCTCGGTCGTTCGATAAAACCCCCTGGAAAAATCGAATTTTTCGAAAACGTTCTATAGAGGGGGTGCCCCACACCAAAACGTTCGAAAAGTGAAATGACGGGAAAGCATGCTTTGCGATGAGATAGAGACTTCAAATTTGGTATATGGATAAATCACTCAAAAGGAAGAAAGTGTGCAATTTCAGATTTCCAATATTTTCTACGGGGGGTGCAGCACACCAAAACGTTCGAAAAGTGAAATGATAGGAAACAATGCTTTTCGATGAGGTAGAGACCTCAAATTTAGTGTATGGGTAAATCGTTCGAAAGGAAGAAAGTGTGCAATTTCAGATTTCCAATATTTTCTACTTAAGGGGGGTGCCGCACACTAAAACTTTCGAAAAGTGAAATGATAGGAAAGCATGCTTTGCGATGAGATAGAGACTTCAAATTTGGTGTATTGGTAAATCGTTCAAAAGGAAAAAAGCGTGCAATTTCAGATTTCCAATATTTTCTACCTATGGGGGTGCCGCACACCAAAATATTCGATTTCCAGAATAAATGAGAAAACGCTCCTTTAAAATTTGATAGAGGCTTGAAATTCGGTATATGGGCTAATCATTTGATAGAAACACCCAAGACAAATATAGTTTTTCAAAAATGTTCGTTTAAGGGGGTGCTTCAGAGTAAAACGTTCGAAAAGTGAATTGATAAAAAACCACGCTTCGGATTGAGATAGAGATATCAAATTTGGTATAAGGGTAGATAGTTTGAAAAGAAGAAAGTGTAAAATTTCAGTTTACCAATATTTTCTACTTTAGGGGGTGCCACACGCCAAAATGTTCGATTTTCGGAATAAAGGAGAAACGCCCGTTTTAAAACGTGATAGAGGCTTGATATTTGATATATGGGAAAATAATCTGACAGAAATCACATAAAGAATAGGGTTTTTCAAAAATGTATAGTTAAGGGGGTGGGTACTCAACACAAAAACATTCGAAAGATGAAATGCTAGAAAAGTATGCTTCGCGATGAGATAGAGACTTCAAATTTAGTGTACGGGTAAAAAGTTGGAAAGGAAGAAAGTGTGCAATTTCAGTTTTCCAACATTTGTTATTGTAGGGGATTCCGCTCACTAAAATGTTCGATTTACCGAACAAATGAAAAACGCCTCCTTTACAATGTGATAGAGACTAGAAATTTAGTATATGGGCTAACCATTTGACAAAAAAAACCAAAGATGAGTACAGTTTGACAAAAATGTTCTTTAACGTGTGCTACACAGAAAATCGTTCAAAAGGTGAAGTGATAGAAAAACATGCTTCTCGATAGGATAGCGACTTCAAATTTGATGTACGAGTAGATAGTTTAAAATTAAGAGAGTGTGAAATTTTATATTTTCAATATTTGCTACTTTAAGGGGTGCGCACACTAATATGTTCGATTTTCCTAATAAATGAGGCACGCTTCCTTTTAAATGTGATAGAGGCTTGATATTTGGTATTTGGGCCAATCATCTGATAAAAAACACAAGACAAACAGAGTTTTCAAAAATGTTCATTTATGGATGTGCTTCATAGAAAAAAGTTCCAAAGGAGAAATAATAATATAGGAGTGCGTCGGGATGAGATAGACTTTAATGTGTTGTACGGGTAGATAATTCGAAAGGAAGAAATCAGCAAATTTAGTCGATTCGATTTGTCGAATAAATATGAAACGCGAATTATTAAAAAATTTACATTATTCAAAGGTTGCTTATTGCGAGACCGTTGATTTCCCACGGGTATTCGGCTAGTATATACTAATTGCCAAGTGTCCGTCTGTCTGTCTGTCACGCCATTTTTAGGCACTTCCTGAATAGATAGAGACTTGCAATTTGGTACACGGCTCGGTCGTTCGATAAAACCTCCTGGAAAAATCGAATTTTTCGAAAACGTTCTATAGAGGGGGTGCCCCACACCAAAACGTTCGAAAAGTGAAATGACGGGAAAGCATGCTTTGCGATGAGATAGAGACTTCAAATTCGGTATATGGGTAAATCACTCGAAAGGAAGAAAGTGTGCAATTTCAGATTTCCAATATTTTCTACTTAAGGGGGGGTGCAGCACACTAAAACGTTCGAAAAGTGAAATGATAGGAAATCATGCTTTGCGACGAGATAGAGACTTCAAATTTGGTGAATTGGTAAATCGTTCGAAAGGAAGAAAGCGTGCAATTTCAGATTTCCAATATTTTCTACTTAAGGGGGTGCCGCACACCAAAATATTTGATTTGCAGAATAAATGAGAAAACGGTCCTTTAAAATTTGATAGAGGCTTGAAATTCGGTATATGGGCTAATCATTTGATGGAAACACCCAAGACAAATATAGTTTTTCAAAAATGTTCGTTTAAGGGGGTGCTCCAGAGTAAAACGTTCGAAAAGTGAATTGATAAAAAACCATAATTCGGAATGAGATAGAGATATCAAATTTGGTGTAAGGGTAGATAGTGTGGAAGGAAGAAAGTGTATAATTTCAGTTTACCAAAATTTTCTACTTTAGGGGGTGTCGCACACTAAAATGTTCGATTTTCGGAATAAAGGAGAAACGCCCCTTTCAAAAGGTGATAGAGGCTTAATATTTGGTATATGGGCGAATCATCTCATAGAAATCACAAAAAGAATAGAGTTTTTCAAAAATGTATAGTTAAGGGGTGGGTACTCCACACAAAAGCATTCGAAAGATGAAATGCTAGAAAAGCATGCTTCACGATGAGATAGAGTCTTCAAATTTGGTGTACGGGTAAAAAGTTGGAAAGGAAGAAAGTGTGCAATTTCAGTCTTCCAACATTTGCTATTGTAGGGGATGCCGATGTCTCTCTATCTATTCGTTCGAAACGTTCGAAAAGAGAATTGATAAAAAACCATGCTTCGAAATGAGATAGAGATATCAAATTTGGTGTAAGGGTAGATAGTTTGAAAGGAAGAAAGTGTGAAATTTCAGATTTCCAATATTTGCTTCTTTCAGGGGTGCGCACACTAATATGTTCGATTTTCTGGATAAATGAGGCACGCTTCCTTTTAAATGTGTTAGAGGCTTGATATTTGGTATATGGGCCAATCATCTGATAAAAAACACAATACAAACAGAGGAAAAAGTGCGAAAATTTAATTTTCCAAAATTTTATCCTTTAGGGGGTTCTGAACACCAAAATATTCGATTTGTCGAATAAATGTGAAACGCGAATTATTATAAAATATACATTATTCAGGGATTGCTTATTGCGAGACCGTTGATTTTCAACGGGTATTCGGCTAGTATATACTGTCACAGTGAAAAGGGACATGGCATCACTGGCATCACATGTCACGGTGGAAGGGGCGCACACAAATATTAATATGTGTGACGGAAGTAAATGTGTGACAGAGAAATAAAGGATCACACAAATTAAGTAAATTGGATATTAAGTACTACAGATTAGCTTTGCGTTGTGATTTATGCAATAACTCCAGGTCCGGCTGCCCAGGCGTACAAAATGTAAACTGGACGCACAGGCACTCAAGAAGGAAACATCATCAAGTTGGGAAAACATGAGTCAAAAATAATATCAATATTAACCTTTTTTATTTAAATATCTAAATATATATATTATGATAATATAGAAACATTAAGTCATTCATCATTCAACATTAAGCCTTCAGGCCATTCTTTTGAACTAAATATTGAAATATAACATTTGGCCTTTTTGGAAAATGTATATATACGATCTCAAGGATGTAATAATATATTTTTTTCACATAAATTGACACACGACATTTCTCAAAGGAATTTGAAAACCATATTCATTTTTAGGAATTTGGATATTAAGAAGATTTCACTTTTAGTAATCATTCACGTTACCAGAACCAGATATCGGTTCATTCATTTCAAGACCAAAATGTTCTCATTTAGAGCGGCGCGACTAACACTGAAGATCTGAATTCAGCACCACCGTGGGTCTATCACATACACGCACTGGTTGAATTCTTGCAGAGTAAATTCACTCTGGGATTTATGGAAATGATCCAATGATCCTAATTCTTTAGCTGTACGCACATCTCGACTGTAGAACGTCCAAAACAATGCCGAAACTCAAATGGAGTAACCAAACGACTCTTTAGCATGGTTCCACAATCCTGACCTACCGGACGTCATCGCGTTCTAATCCTTTTCTCAATTTCCAGGACTTTCCGAAATTTAGATCTGAAATAAATAAATAAATAAATTAATAATTTGACAATAAAAGAAATTGTCTTGGCCCACTCGGATTATAAGATTCCTTCCGAATCAAAGTTATAATCCGAAAACACAAAATTGACCGTTGGGTCGTAAATTCTTTTGTGTCCGAATTTTCCAGGAGCGAGAAATGAAAACTCCTTCTCCAACGAAAACTCAGGGCCAAGCGAGCCCCGATACTGTTAAAAGTGAAATCCAGGCCACTTCGACCTTCAACTTCATGCACGAAATAAACAGAAGCATCTAACGGCTTCGCGCGGCATTGTCGCGTCACTGTCTGCAGAATCGAAACCAATGCCCTGCACAATAATTAAAGAAATAAGAAATTACTTCGGAACATCTGCAGGAGCGAGATCCCACGCTTTCAGTATGAAAAGTGCAAACTCATATAGAATTAAAAGTTCGGAATAAAAATGGCTTCCGAAAGAGCATGTTTTCGGAACGAAATGAAAAATGTCGCGTTTCGCACTCATAATGTCATAAAGCACTATGACAATACTAATTGCCAAGTGTCCGTCTGTCCGTATGTCTGTCTGTCTGTCTGTCTGTCTGTCACGCTTTTTTCAGGCACTTCCCGAATAGATAGAGACTTGCAATTTGGTACACGGCTCGGTCGTTCGATAAAACAACTTGGAAAAATCGAATTTTCCGAAAACGTTCTATAGAGGGGGTACCCCACATCAAAACGTTCGATAAGTGAAAAGATAGGAAAGCATGCTTTGCGATGAGATAGAGACTTCAAATTTGGTGTACAGGTAAATCATTCGAAAGGAAGAAAGTGTGCAATTTCAGATTTCCAATATTTTCTACTTACGGGGGTGCCGCACACCAAAACGTTCGAAAAGTGAAATGATAGGAAAGGATACTTTGCGATGAGATAGAGACATCAAATTCGGTGTATGGGTAAACCGTTCGAAAGGAACAAAATGTGCAATTTCAGATTTCCAATGTTTTCTACTTAAGGGGGTGCCGCACACCAAAACGTTCGGAAAGTGAAATGATAGGAAAGCATGCTTTGCGATGAGATAGAGACTTCAAATTCGGTGTATGGTTAAATCGTTCGAAAGGAAGAAAGTGTTGAAGACCCAGACCGTCCGACTCGTCCAGAGGACTTAGAGTAACTAGTTGGACGGCCGGGAAGGAAGGAAGAAAGTGTGTAATTTCAGATTTCCAATATTTCCTACTTAAGGGGGTGCCGCACACAAAAATGTTCGATTTTCCGAATAAATGAGAAACGGCCCCTTTGAAATTTGATAGAGGCTCAAAATTTTATATATAGACTAATCATTTGATGAAAACACCCAAAATGAATATAATTTTTCAAAAATGTTCGTTTAAGGGGGTTCTCCAGAGCAAAACTTTCGAAATGTGAATTGATAAAAGAAAACATGCTTCGAAATAAGATACAGACTTCAAATTTGGTGTACAGATGGATAGTTCGAAAGGAAGAACATGTGCAATTTCAGTTTTCCGATATTTTGAACTTTTAGGGGTGCCTCAAAACTAAATTTTCGATTTGTCGAATAAATAATAAACACGAATTATTAAAAAATTTACATTATTCAGGGGTTGCTTAATGTGGGGCCGTTGATTTTCAACGGGTATGCGGCTAGTATATACTAATTGCCAAGTGTCCGTCTGTCTGTCTGTCACGCCATTTTTAGGCACTTCCCGAATAGATAGAGACTTGCAATTTGGTACACGGCTCGGTCGTTCGATAAAACCCCCTGGAAAAATCGAATTTTTCGAAAACGTTCTATAGAGGGGGTGCCCCACACCAAAACGTTCGAAAAGTGAAATGACGGGAAAGCATGCTTTGCGATGAGATAGAGACTTCAAATTTGGTGTATGGGTAAATCGTTCGAAAGGAGGAAAGTGTGCAAGTTCAGATTTCCAATATTTTCTACTTAAGGGGGTGTGCAGCACACCAAAACGTTCGAAAAGTGAAATGACGGGAAAGCATGCTTTGCGATGAGATAGAGACTTCAAATTTGGAATATAGATAAATCACTCGAAAGGAAGAAAGTGTGCAATTTCAGATTTCCAATATTTTCTACTTAAGGGGGTGTGCAGCACACCAAAACGTTCGAAAAGTGATATGATAGGAGAGCATGCTTTGCGATGAGATAGAGACTTCAAGTTTGGAGTATGGGTAAATCGTTTGAAACAAAGAAAGTGAGGAATTTCAGATTTCCAATATTTTCTACTTAAGGGGGTGCCGCACACTAAAACGTTCGAAAAGTGAAATGAAAGGAAAGCATGCTTTGCGATGAGATAGAGACTTCAAATTTGGTGTATTGGTAAATCGTTCGAAAGGAAGAAAGCGTGCAATTTCAGATTTCCAATATTTTCTACTTAAGGGGGTGCTGCACACCAAAATATTCGATTTGCAGAATAAATGAGAAAACGCTGCTTTAAAATTTGATAGAGGCTTGAAATTCGGTATATGGGCTAACCATTTGATGGAAACAACCAAGACAAAAATAGTTTTTCAAAAATGTTCGTTTAAGGGGGTGCTCCAGAGTAAAACGTTCGAAAAGTGAATTGATAAAAAACCATACTTCGGATTGAGATATAGATGTCAAATTTGGTATAAGGGTAGATAGTTTGAAAGGAAGAAATTGTAAAATTTCAGTCTACCAATATTTTCTACTTTAGGGGGTGCCGCACACCAAAATGTTCGATTTTCGGAATAAAGGAGAAACGCCCCTTTTAAAACGTGATAGAGGCTTGATAATTGATATATGGGAAAATAATCTGACAGAAGTCACAAAAAAATAGAGTTTTTTCAAAAATGTATAGTTAAGGGGATGGGTACTCCACACAAAAGCATTCGAAGGATGAAATGCTAGGAAAGTATGCTTCGTGATGAGATAGAGACTTCAAATTTAGTGTACGGCTAAAAATTTATAAAGGAAGAAAGTGTGCAATTTCAGTTTTCCAACATTTGTTATTGTAGGGGGTTCCGCTCACTAAAATGTTCGATTTACCAAACAAATGAAAAACGTCTCCCTTACCATGTGATAGAGACTTGAAATTTAGTATATGGGCTAACCATTTGACAAAAAAATCAAAGATGAATACAGTTTGACAAAAATGTTATTTAACGGGATGCTACACAGGAAAACGTTCGAAAGGTGAAGTGATAGAAAAACATGCATCTCGATAGGATAGCGACTTCAAATTTTATGTACGGGTAGGTAGTTTGAAAGAAAGAGAGTGTGAAATTTTAGATTTCTAATATTTGCTACTTTAAGGGGTGCGCACACTAATATGTTCGATTTTCCTAATAAATGAGGCACCCTTCCTTTTAAATGTGATAGAGGCTTGATATTTGGTATTTGGGCCAATCATCTGATAAAAAACACAAGACAAACAGAGTTTTTCAAAAATGTTCATTTATGGATGTGCTTCACAGAAAAAAGTTCCAAAGGATAAATAATAATATAGGAGTGCCTCGGGTTGAGATAGACTTTAATGCAGTGTAAAGGTAGATAATTCGAAAGGAAGAAATGCTCGAATTTAGTTTCCCAATATTTTCTTCTTTAGAGGGTTCTGCACACCAAAATATTCGATTTGTCGAATAAATGTGAAACGCGAATTATTAAAAAATTTACATTATTCAGGGGTTGCTTATTGCGAGACCGTTGATTTTCAACGGGTATTCGGCTAGTGCGATTCTAAAGCATTTAGGAAATAATTAAAGACAGTGGAATTCTTCTTAAGAAACATTTGGAAGAAATCTAAAATTGCTAAAATCACTTTAAGTTTATCCATATGAGTTCTTAAAATCTATCTATCTATCTATTATTATTATATATACTAATTGCCAAGTGTCCGTCTGTCTGTCTGTCCGTCTGTCTGTCTGTCCGACTGTCTGTCTGTCCGTCTGTCTGTCACGCTTTTTTTAGGCACTTCCCGAACAGATAGAGACTTGCAATTTGGTACACGGCTCGGTCGTTCGATAAAAACCCCCCAGGGGGTTTTATCGAAATCGAATTTTTCGAAAACGTTCTATAGAGGGGGTGCCCCACACCAAAACGTTCGAAAAGTGAAATGACGGGAAAGCATGCTTTGCGATGAGATAGAGACTTCAAATTTGGTACATGGGTAAATCACTCGAAAGGAAGAAAGTGTGCAATTTCAGATTTCCAATATTTTCTACTTAAGGGGGTGCCGCACACTAAAACATTCGAAAAGTGAAACGATAGGAAAGAATGCTTTGCGATGAGGTAGAGACTTCAAATTTGGTGTATGGGTAAATCGTTCGAACGGAAGAAAGTGTGCAATTTCAGATTTCCAATATTTTCTACTTAAGGGGGTGCCGCATACCAAAATGTTCGATTTACAGAAAAAATGAGAAAACGCTCCTTTAAAATTTGATAGAGGCTTGAAATTTTGTATACGGGCTAATCATTTGACGGAAACACGCAAGACGAATATAGTTTTTCAACAATGTTCGTTTAAGGGGGTGCTAAAGAGTGAAACGTTCGAAAAGTGAATTGCTAAAAAACCGTGTTTCGAAATAAGACAGATATATCAAATTTGGTGTAAGGGTAGATAGTTTGAAAGGAAGAAAGTGTGAAATTTCAGATTTCCAATACTTGTTACTTTCAGGGGTGCGCACACTAATATGTTCGATTTTCCGAATAAAGGAGAAATGCTCCTTTTAAAACGTGATAGAGGCTTGATATTTGGTATATGGGCGAATCATTTGATGGAAATCACAAAAAGAATAAAGTTTTTCAAAAATGTGTATTTAAAGGGGGTAGACACTCTGCACTAAAGTATTCGAAAGGTGAAATGCATAGAAAAGCATGCTTCGCTATGAGATAGAGACTTCAAATTTGGTGGTCTTCCTTTTAAATGAGATAGAGGCTTGATATTTGGTATATGGACCAATAAACTGATAAAAAAAAAAGACAAACAGAGGAAGAAATCCGCAAATATAGTTTCCCAATATTTTCTTCTTTAGGGGGTTCTACACACCAAAATATTCCATCTGTCGAATACATGTGAAACGCGAGTTATTATAAAATTTACATTATTCAGCGGTTGTTTATTGCGAGACCGTTGATTTTCAACGGTTATTCGGCTAGTATATACTAATTGCCAAGTGTCCGTCTGTCTGTCTGTCCGTCTGTCTGTCACGCTTTTTTTAGGCACTTCCCGAATAGATAGAGACTTGCAATTCGGTACACGGCTCGGTCGTTCGATAAAACCCCCTGGAGAAATCGAATTTTTCGAAAACGTTCTATAGAGGGGGTGCCCCACACCAAAACGTTCGAAAAGTGAAATGACAGGAAAGCATGCTTTGCGATGAGATAGAGGCTTCAAATTTGGTGTATGGGTAAATCGTGCGAAAGGAAGAAAGTGTGCAATTTCAGATTTCCAATACTTTCTACTTAAGGGGGGGTGCAGCACACCAAAACGTTCGAAAAGTGAATGGGAGAGCCTGCTTTGCGATAAGATAGGGACTTCAAATTTGTTATATAGGTAAACCGTTAGAAAGGAAGAATGGTGTAATTTCAGATTTCCAATATTTCCTACTTAAGGGGGTGTCGCACACAAAAATGTTCGATTTTCCGAATAAATGAGAAACGGCCCCTTTAGAATTTGATAGAGGCTCAAAATTTTAAATATAGACTAATCATTTGATGAAAACACCCAAAACGAATATAATTTTTCAAAAATGTTCGTTTAAGGGGGTTTTCCAGAGGAAAACGTTCGAAATGTGAATTGATAAAAAAAAACATGCTTCGAAATAAGATACAGACTTCAAATTTGGTGTACAGGTAGATAGTTCGAAAGGAAGAACATGTTCAATTTCAGTTTTCCGATATTTTGAACTTTTGGGGGTGCCTCAAAACTAAATGTTCGATTTGTCGAATAAATAAGAAACGCGAATTATTAAAAAATTTACATTATTCAGGGGTTGCTTAATGTGGGGCCGTTGATTTTCAACGGGTATGCGGCTAGTATATACTAATTGCCAAGTATCCGTCTGTCTGTCTGTCCGTCTGTCTGTCACGCCTTTTTAGGTACTTCCCGAATAGATAGAGACTTGCAATTTGGGACACGGCTCGGTCGTTCGATAAAACCCCCTGGAAAAATCGAATTTTTCGAAAACGTTCCATAGAGGGGGTGCCCCACACCAAAACGTTCGAAAAGTGAAATGACGGGAAAGCATGCTTTGCGATGAGATAGAGACTTCAAATTTGGTATATGGGTGTATCACTCGAAAGGAAGAAAGTGTGAATTTCAGATTTCCAATATTTTCTACTTAAGGGGGGGTGCAGCACACCAAAACGTTCGAAAAGTGAAATGATAGGAGAGCATGTTTTGCGATGAGGTAGAGACTTCAAATTTGGTGTATGGGTAAATCGTTCGAAAGGCAGAAAGTGTGCATTTTCAGATTTCCAATATTTTCTACTCAAGGGGGTGCCGCACACCAAAACGTTCGAAAAGTTAAATGATAAGAAAGCCTGCTTTGCGATAAGATAGGGACTTCAAATTTGGTATATAGGTAAACCGTTAGAAAGGAAGAAAGTGTGTAATTTCAGATTTCCAATATTTCCTACTTAAGGGGGTGTCGCACACAAAAATTTTCGATTTTCCGAATAAATGGGAAACGACCCCTTTAAAATTTGATAGAGGCTCAAAATTTTAAATATAGACTAATCATTTGATGAAAACAACCAAAACGAATATAATTTTTCAAAAATGTTCATTTAAGGAGGTTTTCCAGAGGAAAACGTTCGAAATGTGAATTGATAAAAAAAAACATGCTTCGAAATAAGATACAGACTTCAAATTTGGTGTACAGGTAGATAGTTCGAAAGGAAGAACATGTGCAATTTCAGTTTTCCGATATTTTGAACTTTTGGGGGTGCCTCAAAACTAAATGCTCGATTTGTCGAATAAATAAGTAAAAAATTTACATTATTCAGGAGTTGCTTAATGTGGAGCCGTTGATTTTCAACGGGTATGCGGCTAGTATATACTAATTACCAAGTGTCCGTCTGTCTGTCCGTCTGTCTGTCTGTCCGTCTGTCTGTCACGCTTTTTTAGGCACTTCCCCACTAGATAGAGACTTGCAATTTGGTACACGGCTCGGTCTTTCGATAAAACCCCCTGGAAAAATCGAATTTTTCGAAAATGTTCTATAGAGGGGGTGCCCCACACCATAACGTTCGAAAAGTGAAATGACGGGAAAGCATGCTTTGCGATGAGATAGAGACTTCAAATTTGGTATATGGGTAAATCACTCGAAAGGAAGAAAGTGTGCAATTTCAGATTTCCAATATTTTCTACTTAAGGGGGGGGGGGGGGTGCAGCATACCAAAACGTTCGAAAAATGAAATGATAGGAGAGCATACTTTGCGATGAGATAGAGACTTCAAGTTTGGTGTATGGGTAATCTATCTATCATAAATTTACATAGAAAACTGTCTACATGATTCATGGTCCCATAATTAACACACCCCAGTCTATTATTATACATTATCTGCATTATGTGCAAATGTACAGTAACAAATCTGGTATACATTCGTATAATTAATTAATATTTACCAGAAAAGTCTTAATAGATAAAATATGTCATATTCCAGGTGACAATGATCATTGTTAACATTTAGAAATGTAGAAATTTTCTGATTAGAAGGGAAAATTCCAATTGAAGTTTATTACTTGGATTATTAGTCATTTGAATCCTAAACTGTCCAAACTTCTAATCTATTATTATTATTATCTGTATATACAAATTGCCAAGTGTCCGTCTGTCTGTCTGTCACGCTTTTTTTAGGCACTTCCCGAATAGATAGAGACTTGCAATTTGGTGCACGGCTCGGTCGTTCGATAAAAACCCCTGGAAAAATCGAATTTTCCGAAAACGTTCTATAGAGGGGGTGCCCCACACCAAAACGTTCGAAAAGTGAAAAGTTGAGAAAGCATACTTTGCGATGAGACAGAGACTTCAAATTTGGTGTATAGGTAAATCATTCCAAAGGAAGAAAGTGTGCAATTTCAGATGTGTATTTTCTACTTAAGGGGGTGCCGCACACCAAAACGTTCGAAAAGTGAAATGATCGGAAAGCATGCTTTGCGATGAAACAGAGACTTCAAATTCGGTGTATGGGTAAATCGTTCGAAAGGAAGAAATTGTGCAATTTCAGATTTCCATTTTTTTTTACTTAAGGGGGTGCCGCACACTAAAACGTTCGAAAAGTGAAATGATAGCAATGCATGCTTTGCAATGAGATAGAGACTTCAAATTCGGTGTATGGGTAAATTGTTCGAAAAGAAGAAAATGTACAATTTCAGATTTCCAATATTTTCTACTTAAGGGGGTGCCGCACACCAAAATATTCGATTTGCAGAATAAATGAGAAAAAGCTCCTAAATATAGTTTTTCAAAAATGTTTGTTTAAGGGTGGTGCTCCAGAGTGAAACGTTCGAAAAGTGAATTGCTAAAAAATCATGTTTTGAAATGAGACAGATATATCAAATTTGGTGTAAGGGTAGATAGTTTGAAAGGAAGAAAGTGTGAAATTTCAGATTTCCAATATTTGTTACTTTCAGGGGTGCGCACACTAATATGTTCGATTTTCCGAATAAAGGAGAAATGCTCCTTTTTAAACGTGATAGAGGCTTGATATATGGTATATGGGCGAATCATTTGATAGAAATCACAAAAAGAATAAAGTTTTTCAAAAATGTGTATTTAAGGGGGTAGACACTCGCACTAAAGTATTCGAAAGGTGAAATACTAGAAAAGCATGCTTTGCTATGAGAATGTGATAGAGGCTTGATATTTGGTATATGGACCAATAATCTGATAAAAAACACAAGACAAACAGAGGAAGAAATCCGCAAATTTAGTTTCCCAATATTTTCTTCTTTAGGGGGTTCTGCACACCAAAATATTCCATCTGTCGAATATATGTGAAACGCGAATTATTATAAAATTTACATTATTCAGTGGTTGTTTATTGCGAGACCGTTGATTTTCAACGGGTATTCGGCTAGTATATGCTAATTGCCAAGTGTCCGTCTGTCTGTATGTCTGTCCGTCTGTCTGTCACGCTTTTTTTAGGCACTTCCCGAATAGATAGAGACTTGCAATTTGGTACACGGCTCGGTCGTTCGATAAAACCCCCTGGAAAAATCGAATTTTTCGAAAACGTTCTATAGAGGGGGTGCCCAACACCAAAACGTTCGAAAAGTGAAATGACAGGAAAGCATGCTTTGCGATGAGATAGAGACTTCAAATTTGGTGTATGGGTAAATCGTTCGAAAGGAAGAAAGTGTGCAATTTCAGATTTCCAATATTTTCTACTTAAGGGGGGTGCAGCACACCAAAACATTCGAAAAGTGAAATGAGAGGAGAGCATGCTTTGCGATGAGGTAGACACTTCAAATTTGGTGTATGGGTAAATCGTTCGAAAGGCAGAAAGTGTGGAATTTCAGATTTCCAATATTTTCTACTCAAGGGGGTGCCGCACACCAAAACTTTCGAAAAGTGAAATGACGGGAAAGCATGCTTTGCGATGAGATAGAGACTTCAAATTTGGGATATGGGTAAATCACTCGAAAGGAAGAAAGTGTGCAATTTCAGATTTCCAATATTTTTTACTTAAGGGGGGGGGGGGGTGCAGCACACCAAAACGTTCGAAAAGTGAAATGATAGGAGAGCATGCTTTACGATGAGATAGAGACATCAAGTTTGGTGTATGGGTAAATCGTTTGAAACAAAGAAAGTGTGGAATTTCAGATTTCCAATATTTTCTACTTAAGGGGGTGCCGCACACGAAAACTTTCGAAAAGTGAAATGATAAGAAAGAATGCTTTGCGATGAGATAGAGACTTCAAATTTGGTGTATTGGTAAACCTTTCGAAAGGAAGAAAGTGTGCAATTTCAGATTTCCAATATTTTCTACTTAAGGGGGTGCAGCACACCAAAATATTCAATTTGCAGAATAAATGAGAAAACGCTCCTTTAAAATTTGATAGAGGCTTGAATTTCGGTATATGGTCTAATCATTTGATGGAAATATCCACGACAAATATAGTTTTTCAAAAATGTTTGTTTAAGGGGGGTGCTCCGGAGTAAAACGTTCCAAAAGTTAATTGTTAAAAAACCATGCTTCGGACTGAGATAGAGATATCAAATTTGGTATAAGGGTAGATAGTTTGAAAGGAAGAAAGTGTAAAATTTCAGTTTACCAATACTTTCTACTTTAGGGGGGTGCAGCACACCAAAATGTTCGATTTTTGGAATAAAGGAGAAACGCCCCTTTTAAAACGTGATAGAGGCTTGATATTTGATATATGGAAAAATAATCTGACAGAAATCACAAAAAGAATAGAGTTTTTCAAAAATTTATAGTTAATGGGGTGGGTACACCACACAAAAGCATTCGAAAGATGAAATGCTAGAAAAGTATGCTTCGCGAGGAGATAGAGACTTCAAATTTAGTGTACGGGTAAAAAATTGGAAAGGAAGAAATTGTGCAATTTCAGTTTTCCAAACTTTGTTATTGTAGGGGGTTCCGTTCACTAAAATGTTCGATTTACCGAACAAATGAAAAACGCCTCCTTTACAATGTGATAGAGACTCGAAATTTAGTATATGGGCTAACCATTTGACAAAAAAAAACCAAAGATGAATACAGTTTGACAAAAATGTTCTTTAACGGGGTGCTACACAGAAAAACGTTCGAAAGGTGAAGTGATAGAAAATTATGCTTCTCGATAGGATAGCGACTTCAAATTTGATGTACGGGTAGATAGTTTGAAAGGAAGAGTGCGTGAAATTTTAGATTTCCAATATTTGCTACTTTAAAGGGTGCGCACACTAATATGTTCGAATTTCCTAATAAATGAGGCACGCTTCCTTTTAAATGTGATAGAGGCTTGATATTTGGTATTTGGGCCAATCATCTGATAAAAAACCCAAGACAAACAGAGTTTTTCAAAAATGTTCATTTATGCATGTGCTTCACAGAAAAAAGTTCCAAAGGAGAAATATTAATATAGGAGTGCCTCGGGATGAGATAGACTTAAATGTAGTGTAAGGGTAGATAAATCGAAAGGAAGAAATGCTCGAATTTAGTTTTCCAATATTTTCTTCTTTAGAGGGTTCTGCACACCAAAATATTCGATTTGTCGAATAAATGTGAAACGCGAATTATTAAAAAATTACATTATTCAGGGGTTGCTTATTGCGAGACCGTTGATTTTCAACGGGTATTCGGCTAGTATAGTAAAAAAGGGGTGAGCAAGAGAGAGAGAGAGGGAGAGACTGTGTATGTTCAGTATCCAAACCAAGTTATGGAACAAAATCTTCGTACTAATTTTTTATCAAGGCTATAGCTTTAGTATAGCATGTTTTACTGATGTTTTCGTACTAGTACAACATGTTTTTACTGAGGTTTGATCTCTTCCTACTAGAACAACGTGTTTTTCAATAAGGTTTGGTCGTACAAATTTTATATCATCTTAGTATTCTGCTGGTATAATTTTATAATCTTAACATTCTGCTGGTGATCAATTTCTAACTTTCTTTTATAGTACATTATCTATACTGTTATTTTTATATAATCAAATCATCTCCACCACATACACAATTCTTGATGCTTGATTTAAGGTAACTCATTGGTCCCTACCCTACTCTTGAATATTCCCGTTCGAAATTAAACATGTTACATTTATAAAATCCTGTCCCGAAGAAATAAAGGGAAAATTCATCCCAGGGAAAGCGAACTGTTTTCTGAATTACAAAGTAATTCAGAACTTATTCAAAGGCTACATGGAAACGCAATGAAGTTTACAATATTGGGTGCGGGACTGTAAAATTATTTTCCACTTGTATTAGATAGACATAGCTGCATGCCAAAGCCCCTCCCCCTTTTTAATATACTTTAGTAAAATTACTAAAGAGTCAAGGGTCGCAGTACCCATGCCTACTTGACAAACCAGACGTTTGTCAAGCAGCCAGATTTGTTTTACAGTTTTAAATTTTGGCTGTGCCACTTTACAGTTTGAAGATAACCAGTCGACTAAAAGTTATTCAAATAAGAATTTCTTCAGTGTTCAAATAAAATTGGAGTCTTCGAACCACTGTGATTAGTTCATATTTCATTGCTCCTTTTGCTGCTGTAATATTATTTTGCAGTCCATGCTTTGTAAAAGGCAAAGGCATTAACTTACATTTTGATTTTTTAATGGATTCTTCAGTTCTTTAGAGGCAAAGGCATCAACTTGCATTTTGATTGTTTAATGAATTCTGCAGTTATTCCAGGTGACATTTAAATATAGTGCATCTGACTGGTGAATTTTACAACAAATATTGGGCAACATATATTTTCTTGAATTCAAATATTTGCACAGACTACACGAACCTACCCCTACGAACTGGTGAACACACGCATTTTGCTGAATGAATTAATCTTTTTTCAGTTATTTTTGAGGATGTATCGATATGACCTAATAGTGTGATCCACTGAAGCAGAAGCCAAATACTTTTCATCAGAGGACATATAGCGTAAACAGAAACAATATACATTGAATAGCCTGATAACTGTCTTATAAGACCTCGAAATATAATAACAAATACAATAAAACAGCAATTAAATGCTCAGCTAATTCACAAGTAAAGTCGATACTATTCTCAAAACACTGGCGTATCTCACACATCACTTTAACTCGTATCACGTCAATCACTCTCCAACTGAACGATGACTCATTTTATATACTCTCAATAAAAATTGCTAAATAGGACTCGTATCTCCAAGAAAATTCGATATTTCGAGAAAGTTTTATTATATTCTAATAATCCAACGGACGAAAACGGTTCTAAGAAACCCTCAAGCGTGGGCACTTTTAATTCCCGATAAAGTCTAATATTTGAAAACGTTAGAATTTGCTCTGGTTGATTGAGCAATGAACCTATACAATATTTAGCAATCTGCTATTAAAATAATGAAGCATTTATTTCATAAATGCTGGTGTCTTTTAGCAAATACTGCGATTTATAAGTAAATAATGATTGTAAGCATGATTTTTCAGGAAGAAAATAAATTAAGGTGCTCTAGTAAGCATCTTGTCTATGTGGAGTCAGAGGCCCACGCAAAAGCCACTTAAAATAGTCCACCTAGTTTCAGGTAGCCTTTCCCATGTCCAACTTCTGCGCCAATGTATTTTATACTGCATGTGACATATTTTATGCTGTATATGACATATTTTATACTGCATGTGGCATATTTTTACTACAGTGATATATTTTATACTGCATGAGTACATATTTTAAGTGTGATAGTTAATATCTTCTAATGAATCTTAAGTTCGGGTTACCACATCGGTAACTCCCAAACCTTAGCGGAATAGGTGCTTTTATTGGTATTTCAGAATTTTATGATTTAAGACTTAAAAAACAACGGTTTGTCTATCAGCAAGTTTTAGATGAAGTAGCAATGAGCATTTATAATATTAAAGGTGAGTAATTCTCTATTTCCTACCGTAAAATTTAATCATATTTTTAATTAAATAATCTAATGTTCTTGCCACCAATAATGAAAAGCAATGTATCTGCGCACAGTGTAACAAACTTCTGAAATATGTTTGAACTTCAATTACTTTAGTCTATCGAACATTATTATTCCGCTTAAATGTTAGATGATACACAGTTTTTCACCTTACATTTTTCTGATTGCTTTTAATTCCTTATGAGAGGGACCTATTTAATTTAATTAATTTTCTTTATATCATACGTCTTTTCATTATCTTCAGTTATAAGCGGTAACATGGTTTTCTTTTAGGGTTAAGGCACGTTATTACTGTTACGTTATTATTATTTTTTACGTTATTACTACTATTATCCTTTTAATTTGAGTTCCTCCATTTAGTCGTAATACTTTTTACGTCCATATTTAATTACGTACCGTTTCTATTAAGTCGAAATATCAGCTATGTTTCCTTCTTCTGCAAATTTCCTTTAATTTATTTTATGAGCAAATATTTGTAAATCTAGAAATACCGGCGTCAATTATAAGTATGTCTATTTTGGAAATTAAAATTACCAAGAAAAAACTTTTTACTTTCCCTACATATGAAAGGTAAGTCAGAAATATTGGGCCAAACTTTAAAGGGTGATAAATCACATCAAAACAAGCAATTTTTGTCATACAAAGCAGGGCCGTAACGCAAGAGGTAAACCGCTAGACGTCGCTGTCACTGAACGCAGTGACGACTGCGTCAGAACTAGCGAGGGTTTAAGCTGAGTTTAAAATTTTTTAGAGATAATTTGATTGGCCCATATCTACTACCATGCCGACTGGACGGCAGAACATACCTCCTATTTTTACAGGAAGTATTGCCACAGTTACTGCAACGTGTTCCTGCCAACATTAGAGTATGTATGTGGTTCCAACACGATGGAGCACCACCCCATTTCAGCGTGGATATGCGGCACACCTTAGATGCTACATTCCCAGGGCAATGAATTGGTCGGGGTGGTCCCATAGCTTGAATGGCACGATCGCCTGATCTCTGCTGTCTGGACTTTTTCTTATGGGTCCATATGAAAAGTCTCATCTACGATAGCCCCATCGACTACGATGAAGACCTTGTTGCTAGTATTGCTGTTGCTGCGGGCGTTGTCCAAGATATGCCGGGCGTTTTTGATTACTTACGCCGCTCGCTACGTCGCAGGTGTGAAGTTTGCATCAATGCTGATGGTCGCACTTTTGAGCAGTTTCTGTAACTTTGTCGGTGCATTCTGCAATTTCTGTCAGTAAAACGTACGTCGTGCCTACTCTGTCACTTTTGTGTTTCCTCTTTTCACGAGAGAGTCATCATTTCCTCATTTCATGAGCTACCACCTAGCGGTTCACCTCGTGCGTTACGACCCTGCTTTATATGACAAAAATTGCTTGTTCAGATGTGATGTATCACCCCTTAAAGTTTAACCCAAGAGTTCGGACTCACCCTGTATAGTATAATGTATAGGGAATATATTGTGACGGGATCGAAACTTTGAGTTTAAGCTTTCGACGACAGAGCACGTTTCAAGTATCCCTGAACTTGAATCGAGTGTTTTATGTATATGTGTGTATATGTATATGTGTGTATGTATGTATGTATATGTGTGTATGTATGTATATGTGTGTGTATGTATGTATATGTATGTGTCCGTGATTATGTGGAAGCAATATCTCACGAATGAAAGGGGCGCGGAGAAAAAAAAATGATACGAATACTGCAACCAGTGAACACTAGATCCTATTAATTTTAAACGCAATCGAGTGATTGGAAAAAAAAACAACTTTCGAATACCTTTTAGAAAACATTAATAAATACCCAGAACATTCAATAATAGTAAATAATATTTTATACGCAATTTTTGCTACAAAACGAATGGCACATTTTCGGAGTATTAGCTCATAATGGTCTGCAGATATTTCACTTTTTCAAATAAATGTATAAAAAATAACGTAAGATTAAAAAAGAAGTAAGTATTTTTAAATTGGTTGGTATTCCATAAGCAATATAATAGGGACATTTTACTAACGTTATCGTAATGGATCCAGCTCGTTCTATTTATGAGAAAATACATTTATTGATTAGAACTCAAACTATCTGATAATACTATGTAAGAAAAGTATCTTTCCCCGTCTTCTTATCTATATGTAGCGCTTGGAAACCTTGGCGACGTACTTTATGACATAAGGAAAATTTGACGTGTTTAAAAAATGCGCCAAATTCACTAACACAAAATAGGCAAAAATGACGTACGAATGAACCGCGAAATGATGTAAATAGCTAGAGGGTGGGCTGGTATGCAAATGATCCCAGTTTGGTGTGATTGCGCGTGACCGTACACCCTTGAGTGGTGCTGCAAACATGAGCCAGCGGCCTTATAAACCGACGTGTAGTCGACGCCCCATCAATGCAAGTAGCTTCGGCCGACGAAAGCACGAGTACGGAGCGAAAAGAATGGTGGGTAGACACCAGAAACGTCGATATACGCGACTGACGGGCTTCGAGAGAGGCCTCATCATCGGTCTGAAAACCGTAGGGTGATCAGCGCGCTGGATAAACCGTCACGTGGATCGTTCGGACTATACCGTCCGGTGTTAGGAGCACTGGTCACGGGACGCAACCCAGATACGGAGGACCGGCTCTGAACGGAACAGGAATACCATGAGTAGAGAGGATCGAATGATCGTACGGCAGGTACGCATAGAGCACACGGCAACTCGATCCGTGATACAGGCACACGTAGCGGATCCTATGTGCCCACAAACCACATCTAGTTGACTGAAGGAAGCGAATCTGCGACCCCAGTATCCCTTACGTGTGCTGCCGTTAGCACGGGAAGATCGGTGGCTCTGGTTGCAGTGGTGCCGGGCCAGAGCAACGTAGAACGACACAGATTGGTGATGTGTGGTATTTAGCAATTAGTGCCGCTTCGTTTTGGGTACCGATGATCAGCGTATCCGGGTGTGGAGGTCCCCTGCACAACGCCACAATCCCAATCTTGTTATCAAGCGCCACACTAATCCCACTGCAGGCATCATGGGCTGGGGAACCATAGCCTACGACAGCCGATCCGCTCTAGTATTTGTACCTCGAACATTGACGGGCCAACGGTATATGGATGAGATTCTACGGTATCATATGCTCCCATTAGTTGGTGGGATTCCAGGTGCACAATGCTAGAATTATAATGCCCGGCCGCACACGGCTCGGGTCGCTCAGGCCTGCCTGAGTTATGTCCAGATACTTTCATGGCCTGTCAGCTCCCCAGAGACCTGTCCCCTATGGAGCATGCGAGGGGACTAGTTGAAACGCCAGCTGCCTTGTTGCCGCAATCTTCGGGATTTGGAACGTAATGTCAAACAGGTGTGGACTCGTCTTAGGACTCGTCTGGACTCGTGGACTCGTGTGGACTCGTCTTGTGGACTCGTCATATAGGACCGTATTTCTGCTTCTATCGCAACACGAGGTGGTGCGACGCGCTATTGGTGATGACCGGACTGTGTATCACAGCTCCCACTGCACGTGTTCTGATGGCTGTTTTTGTGATTACGTATACCATTCATCTGCATCCTTCCACTAATAAAATTTCTGGTCCATCCTATGTTTCCTTCTTGGTGCGTAACTTTCATTGTCCGTGAGTATATAGTTGGTCAAAAAATTATTGATGCCACTAGAATCAAAATCGCTCAATTTGGGAAACTTTTGGAGCTAGTTCGAGTAAAAGTTTCGCCCATTGGAAATCTGGTCAACAGTGGTCTTAAATGAAATGTAGGGACAAACCCAGAGGTATATAGCAACATTTCAAGGATGACGACTTCAGATCAAAAGGTTCAGGTCTAAAATTTAATTTTAAAGTTTTTTTCTTAATTTAGAAATATTTTTGCCTTTAGGTATTTTGAAATGTTAAATTGCTCGAAAACTAATACATATATGTGGGCCAAGTGTGTGGGTCAATTTGAATGCTCGAAACAACACTCAAGGCTCAAAGCATGTTGATTTGAAAGAGTTTATCTAGAAAATCTAGACTTTAATATCCTATTAAACATGAGAAATATCGAAAAAAAAGGGAATATTTCGAAAAGGAAATAATTTACAGTTTAAAATATCCTTCACTGAGTCGTATTCTCACAAGATTTATAACAGGCATGGATATATATGTGAGACCAGAAAGTGTTCTCACATTTGATGAGACGTATTTATGGGATGAGATGTATTGATGGGATGTATTTATGGTGGTAAGAATGGTCATTTGATGAGATATGTATGTATGGTCATTTGATGAGATGTATTTATGGTGGTCAGAACGGCAAACAAAGCTTGTAGTCTGGCTGGCACCAAGGTTTATTAGGACTTGAACCTAAAGGCCAGAAGACTATAAATTTAGGGATGCCATACCAGAGGGACTGAGCTGGGCCGTACTAAATGTGCAATGCTGCCATTGGGTAAGGAGTAACCAGTAAGCGCCAAAAAGAAGTAAAGGCGGAGTTACCCCCCCCCCCCCCACACACACACACACCGAGGGAACCAGAGCCTGTGACTAAAGAACGAGATCAGACTTTGACGAAGAAAGTATTGGAATATCAGAGAACGAGATCAGACATGGGAGAAGACAGTTGGATTTTGACTTAGGAGACAAGAGCAGACCAGAAATAAGACAATCATGATTTTTGACCTAAAAATGAGATATACTAAAATGACTTAAGAAAGATGCTGGTGAACAGTTGTTCAGAGTTGACTGGTGCAGATATGTTATGATGCCTTGTGGATAGAACCGCCTAATAGCATGAAATAAGTGGAGTGTTTTTGTATGAGCAGTATTCAATGAAGTTACGAGTTACATCACTTCGAGTTGATGCGTGTAACTACAGACGAGATGGACCAAGTGCTGCTAACAAGACCCAGATTGAAGGTATGTATTCATCAATCATCCACAGGTTAATAAATACGTTAGGTATATGGTACAGGGTCTCACATGCTCTCCTCTCACATTCTATCTTAATAAATAATTAATAGGGAGAGTAATTAATGTATTGGAATTGAATAGACATTTTGTATCTTTAATAAATGTTATTGTTAAGTTTAAATTGGTCTAATCTTTTTAATAATTAATAATAGTCCTTTACAGGACTCACACGAAAGGTAAAATAATTGGAGGGTTAATAGCGGGTCAACATAGCAATGTAGATTAAGATAATTCCACTATATGAGAATAACGGCCATGTCAAATTAATGAATTTAATATTAAAATAATAAATTACTTAAGGAATTTAAGATAAAAAAAATCAACTTTAAGTTTCTTTTTTAAAAGGTTGCCACAATATATAAATGAGTTCCAAAATGAAATGGGCGGTAAAATTTAAAGTGTGGTTGCGCTTAAACTGTATGTACCCTAAGCAATGAGTGGAAGTTAATGCTAAATAACTCAATATAGTGGAAGACAAAGGACCATCAAAACATATCTCAATAAAATGTTACTAAAATTAACCCATTGACCACGGTGGACCACAGAACTCGGGACTTTTAAGAGAGCAAACGTATTGGAAATCACCGCCAGCAGAGTTGAAAAGCATTTTTAAACAGAAATGGCCCTCCCTTTCTCTCCGTCTAAACTGTAACAAAAAAGCTCCACATGGCGTCCGGCGCTCCACGTGGCGTCATTCGGTGAGAAGTCCCAGTGAAGTAGAATTAAAATCTTAAATGATATATTTAAGTATTTACCAGATCAAAGTGATTTTTTCAGATGTTGATTATAATAACGTTATCATTTTAAATTTAGCAAGAAAGATCAATCATGCATAAAGCATTGATTATGAAATACTTTTCAACTTCAATGCAATTTTATTTAAACATATGAAATGCGATACATTCCTAGGCAATACTTTAAAAATTATCACAATACTGAAACTTAAAAAATTTCATCGAAAACATGAACTTCATTCAAATGACGGCATTGAAATATAAATTGCATGGTTTACACATCTCTAAAATGCGATGCATTCCTCGGAAATATTTTTAAAATTATCATAATACTACAATAATTTGTTATATTTGAAAACTTCATCAAAAACAAATGAAATTTGTTTAAATGACGTCATCGAAATATAATACGCCTGGCTCTCTCTTTAAAAGTAGCATTTCATTCATTAATATTTTTCCGTTCATTTTATTCATCACAATACTATAAGCATTTATTTTATTTAAAAACTCAAGACCATGGAGGTACAAGTAATTAAACGCTATTCTTAAATCTTCAACGAAAAAATCGTACCTCTCTGTAAAATCAATGAATATTTCATTCATATCAGCTATATTGAAGACTCCATGAGCTAAATAATTTTGCGTTAAAGAAATGCAGCAATTCTTATATAACTCATTCTACATATTTGCTGTTTACATTTTCCATAAGAGAAAATTAAGCTTCGTTGTAGAAATAATCAAAGTTGGATGATCATTTAAACTCAACTATATTATAATTGCGTTGTTTCAGTATGTAGATGCACAGAATTTGAGCAAAAATAAAGCGGTTTTAGGGCGGATACAACACTATGAATTAAAAAAGAACTTTAAAAATCACGATTTTGACACAAGATGGATGCCATATTTTATTTTTAAGTGGGTCACGTGATCTCTTTATATAATGGTCACGTGATCGCTTCATATAAAAGGTGTAATTATTATTTTAATTTTTATTTAAAAAACTACTGATTATTTTGCTGAAATTTTTTTTATATATTTTATGGGATAATTTGAATATTTCTCAAAACTTTCGAAACAGTTTGTGAATTTTAAATCCGCTTAAAAATGTTTGAAAAATTAGGTCCCATAGGGTTCAATGCATTTCATTTTTTCAACTCGGGTTCAATCCAAAACTAATTGGATGATATTATTCATTTATATTCCCATAGGTTCCATAGACCGTCTGAACAACATACTAAAATTTCATTTTGATAAAGTCATTTTTTACGGCAGTTATCGTGCTAACGGCTAGACAGACAGAATGAACAAAGTCATAAACACTTTTCAACTTTGTTGTAAAGTGTTGAAATGGAAAAAATATATCTCTCAAATTTAAAAATAAGGTTTTTTGTATTTTAATTGCCACATACCCAGGTGGTAGATGTCTACGATTGCAAGCTCTTATATTCGTTCACCGATAACAGGAATGGCGGAAAAGTGCCTTTGTTCTCAATGCGTTTCGTGGATTTCTAGCGATTTTTAAAAACCTATATAAAAACTAATACTTTTTAGAATATTAGAGCTTCTAAGGTCCACAGGAAATATATCGGTCTTCTGTTATACACATCTAGTTGATAACTTGATTTTTGATGGATAAGATTGCTTTTATTCTATTTCTTGTTTTTACCCTCTAAAAAGATGGGATTTTTTGTGTTTTTGTTTTCAGATATTTAAAAATCTATTACATTTTTTCAAATTTTCGAATATTTTAATGAAATGTCTTAATCGATAGCCATATTGAAAAAAAAATGACATGTTGGGCAAGTAGGGACGCGATCACATTTAATATTGTGAGATGAAGCATACTTCCTTGCCGCTTAGATATTTTAATCATCATGCCTATGAGTTTTAATATTCTGCACTGTAAAACACATCTTTGAGGTTTGTTACTGAAAGAAAAACTGTTTGAAAAAGTCATTCTCCTTTTATAGATACGTAACAATTTAGTTGTCGAGCTAGGAAAACTCTAAACAGGAGATTTCTAAAGTTGCAAACACATGCGTTCTACTCATAGAGGACTTTCTACTAGATGCAAGACCCATATGTGCTCCAATTTTTATTGTTTAACTTTTTGGATTAGGACCTTTTTAGACTTTACAGAACTAGTAATAAAATTAGAATACGAGTGAAAAACTTTGTATATACATAAATGCCAGTAAGGGGTCAAAATTCACTTTGAAGTTTAGATTCGAAGCAGTCCTGTAACAAATTAGGTAGTTCTGAAGCAGTTAAATCAGTTGTAATGTAAATGAAAATAACGTTCTAATGTAAATGATAATAATAATAAGGACACAAAATAATCCAATATAAGTATATGCGAGAGTTGGAACTGTTAAAGGTAGTAAAATGTCCGTGTTAAATTCTTCATATAACAAGAAAACTTCCTACTTTGCAATTGTATGTCTTTTTCCTATAGGACAACTGGACGCATATTACTTTCCTTATATACATAATGTATAAGGAAAGTATTGTGACGGGGTTGAAAATTTGAATTCGAATTTTTGACGAGAGCGCATGTTTCAAGCATCCTTGATCAAGAATCGAACATTTTTGAAGTGATGTCTGTGTGTGTGTGTTAAATTATGTGTGTGTGTGTGTGTGTGTCACGAACAAATCGAGCGATTCGCATGAAAATAGCTACAAAAATCGCAATCCATGAATGTTGGAAGCCTATTGTTTTAAAACACAATCGAATGTTCAGAACCCACCGAAATTTTTGAGGAAAATTTTGAAAAAATCATCAAACAATCAAAATCTTTAATAAAGTTACGCAAATAGATATTTCTTATGTAATTTTTTCTTAGAAAACGATTAACATAAACTGTAGACCGCTAGCTTGAACCGTTATCGAGATATTGCGCATTTTTCAAATAAATTCATCAAAAAATTCCATAAATCAAAACAATATTACCTGTTGAGAAATATTTTTACATTTCATATGTAATATCATACGATGAATTTGGTGACATCATTCTCATGGATCTAACTCGTTTCAATCACGAGAAAAGATACTTTGAGTAATACTTTTGTATTTGAACGCCAATAGTCATTTATCTGCAGTAAGAATAACTTATTCATCCGTCCATAACGCTTAGCGAGATTTTGGCGGCGAATTTAGCGGAATGTCGCCAACTTGGCGGCATTTTTAAATGTTGCCAAATTAACGAAAATCTCTCCAAATGGATAGAAATGACGCTAAATCAATGAAAGTGACGACTAATTGAAGAAAATTCAATATCTTGGAAAGAATATAAGTATCTACTATAAGAATAACATTTTTTTAACTGTAAAAGTAGTAAATTTATTGCATTATAAAAGGAAAGTCATGTGTTACTCACATCAGATTTTTTTGTTATTGTGAACTATACAAGCACGCCTATAAAATTAATCATTGGTATTAATTGTCTTACGAAGTCAATTTTGTTTAAACTATTAGAAAATTATCCAATTCACACTCATTCATTTACCATAGTTATCACTAGATCTTCAATAATAATCCTATTAATTTCTAAAATGATAAATGTTCACTGAAAGCAACTAAACCGCACAATCAATAAGTTTTGTTTGCAAAGTCTAATTGAAAAAATATTTCACAAAAGAAGTTTGTTCAGTGATATATGCTAATGCCTTTGCAATTTGGCATGTTATTCCCAAGAAATTTCTATGCGCATACCATTAGAATGCTCGTTATTCAAACGATGCCTTCTTTCAATATAATAAATTCGTTTACTTGTTTAAGGAAATTCTCGATTATTTGAATCCGTAAGTACATGATCGCTTTAAATTAATATTGTACTTTGGAACATTTTTTTAAAAATCTATATATGCATTATGCATATCCTTCTGCAATCAAAAAGCCTGGGGGATTTAATTCATTAATTTATTCTGTTTCTGATTACTTTTGTGGAATGTACATCAGAATTTCATATCACTAAGTGGAAAATGCAATTACTTTCAGGGTGTTTCTGATAAGGATTTTCATTTAGAATATCAGATGAAAGATAAAACTTTTTATTAGAACTTCATCTGTAAAACGATATTAGAATTAAACCTTGTAAAAATTATTTATTATTCTTTACTACCATTTTTCTTTACGATATTTGAAGTTGCTGTAACGGAATTCGTGCATAACTCAATTGGTCATTGTTTACTATTGTCCCGCTTTCAATCCGAGTTGAATTAACCTCGCAATAACGAAACATTGCAGTGTATGTATGATCATATATCATACTTTCTGTTGATATGGTCAGACAGTATTCTTATAAATATAATGCTCTAGAAACACTGAAATAACGTTGTAGGGGACACGGAGGCCAGTGTTTGACAATAGGCAAATGGCTGCCAGTAAAGTTCTGATAGTCGACTATCTTCTTTGCTCAATGTATCTTTTTATACATTCCCTGCAATACATGGTAATGTATAGGGAAAGTATTGGAATCATGTCGAAAATCGCAACTTCGGTATGATCTACACGTTTCGAGACCTCTAGAATACGAAAAAGCAATTTTTAGCGTGACGCCTGTGTGTATTGTGTGTGTGTCTGTCTGTCTGTGTGTCTGTCTGTCTGTCTGTGTGTCTGTGCAATGTATGTATTCACTCTAAATCAAAAACTTATGAACCGAATTTCATAAATTTGGTAGGTAAGTCACTTCGGTATGACCTCGGTGCTGATTAGTTTTTGGTACGATTCGTAAAAACAGAACCCGCCTTTTTTGTGAAATGGCGCGTAAAAATTTGATGTATCCACTCTAGCTAAAATACTAATTGACCAAATTCCACAAAATTTGGTAGATAAGTTACTTGTACCATACTCTGGTGCTGATTAGATTTTGATATTAATCGAAAAGGAATAACTTGGCTTTTTTACGAAAAGGCCCGCAAAAATGTCATGTATCCACTCTAACTAAATTACTAATTGACCAAATTTCACAAAATTTGATAGATAAGTTACTTGGAGGATACTCTGGTGCTGATTAGATTTTAGTGTTATTCGGGAAAGAACAACCTGATTTTTTTTACGAAATGGTCCTCAAAAATCGCAAAATCTAAAGAAAAACTACGTATGTTCAAATATATCAATTAAATGTTTGTTTTATTCGTAATTTTTGATGCGAAAAATAATAAGAACAACTCTATTACTCTAGGACTTACCATTCTCGAGATATTTGAGATTTTTCGCATTTAGTTATGCTACTTTTAGAAAAATGTCTAATTACCGAATAAAAACAGAAATTGAATTAAAAATGCAAATTTAGTGTCATTTTGTGCAATTAAACTCAATTTAATGAATTATTAAAGAAATAAAAAGAAATGGATTTGAATCTGCAGGAAAAGTCATGTGCTGCCCACATCAGATTTTTTACTTTCCCTGCAATACATGGGGGGTTACTTTCCCTGCAATACAGTATAGGGAAAGTATTGGAATCATGTCAAAATTCGCAACTCGAGTTTTCGACGGATCTACACGATTCAAGACCTCTAGAATACGAAAAAAACCATTTTTAAAGCGTGACGTGTGTCTGTGTATCTGTCTGTCTGTCTGTCTGTGCAGATTTTGTATCCACTCTAACTAAAAATCTAATTGAAGGTATTTCACAAAATTTGGTAGGTAAGTCACTTGAGGGCGAATCTGGTGCTGATTAGTTTTGGGGGTGCGATTCGGGATAAAAGAACCCTCTTTTATTTTGCGAAACTTCCTTTAATAGCTCGTAAAAGCCTGTATACACTCTAGTTAAAAAACTAATGTACCGAATTTCACAAAATTCGGTAGGTAAGTCATTTGTGTGTTACTCTGGTGCTGATTAGATTTTGGTACACTTCGGAAAAAATAACTTGCCTTATTTTGCGAAATAACCAGCAAAAATCGTCAAAATCTAAAGTAAAAACTACGTATACTTAAATATATCCATTAAATACTTATTTCATACGTACTTTTTAATGAATAAAAGAATAAGACCAACCTCATTACACTAAGGCTAGCCGTTCTCGAGATATTTCAGTTTTTTCGTATTTTCTCTACGCCACCTTTGAAAATAAGTCCAGTTGCCAATTAAGAACGAAAATTGAATTAAAAGTGAATTAAATTTAATTAAAATAAAGAGAATGTGGATATAAGTATGCAGGGAAAGTCATGTGCTGCCTACATCAGATTTGTTTTTACTATAAAGAATTTATGCAAGGATTATGACTGCCTTGGGGACACGAAACTATTAAACTTATTTTGACACTTTTTGACTACTTCTTAAAACAGCGGGTAAAATACCTGAACACCTAAATTGACCTTGTGGTTATTAATATAGTCACACCAATGGCAGTGATGAAACAAATTCTTGGCAATTTTTATAAAATAATATCTTATTTTACTAGAAACATAGCAATCTACAGTAATGGTCAACTTTTTGCTTTATTTAAATTTATAATTATATTTATATATGAAGTAAATAAACTTGGAAACCTTCAGTCAAGCTGGTTTCAAAATTAATTGAGATTTTAAGTTTCGATTTAATTATTTTAAACTTTACATTCTAAATAGTCACCACATGGTTTTCTTAAACAATCATATTAGATCAATGTTTGTTTTTTTAACTTATTTATATCTGAATCTTATTTTCTGTACAATCCACTTATTTTCTGTACAATCCACTTCTGTACAATCAATCCACTTTGTCACAAAAAACAGATTTAGTATTTAGTTTACAATATCTCAATATACTTGATAGCAGCACTCCAATGGTCTCCCTTAATAAGTTTTTTTAATACTGACAATTGAAACTCCTAAAAAATATCTTATATAAATTTAAACTACCATTTAAACAGGTAGTCTTTTAACAGGTTCTATGAAAAGGGAAAATTTCAAATGTTTATAAATCATCTCTAATAATTTCCAGATAATATAATTAAATGTTATCTATATTTTATTTTGAGTAACATATTATGATTTAAAAAGAAACTGTTAGAATTAAAATATTAACAGTAATTTTATTTTTATGCATTTTTATCTATTTAAAAAATGCACATGATAGTCAACATTATTCACAGTTTCAACATACTTTTATTCATTGATGCAAAAATTTATGATTAATGAAATTTATTTTTTGTTCTAAATAATGCCTAAGAACTAATCAACGGCAAACCAATTACAGCTTTCTTTTTAAACAAGAATGATCAATCATGCTTAAAGCATTGATTATGAAACACTTTAGAACTTCAATGCAATTTTATTTAAACATCTTTAAAATTTAATACATTCCTCGGTAATATTTTAAAACTTATCACAATACTACATTAATTTATTATATTTGAAAACATATATTTGAAAACTTAAACCTTCATCGAAAAAAATGAACTTCATGCAAATGACGGCATTGAAATATAAATTGCCTGTTTTAAACATCTTTAAAATGCGGTACATTCCCCGATAATACTTTTTAAATTATCATAATACTACAATAATTTATTATATATGAAAACTTCGTCGAAAACAACTGACATTCATTCAAATGACGTCATAGAAAAAATAACACGCCTGGCTCTCACTATAAAAGCAGCATTTCATTCATAAATAATTTTCCATTCATGTTATTCATCACAATACTATAATAATTTATTTTATTTAAAAATTAAGACCATGGAGTTAGAAGTAATTAAACTCTATACGTGAAACTTCATCGAAAAAAATCGTCCTTCCCTTTTTATAAAATCAATGAATATTTCATTCATATCTGCTATG
This sequence comes from Amaurobius ferox, assembly GCA_951213105.1. Classification (NCBI taxonomy): domain Eukaryota; kingdom Metazoa; phylum Arthropoda; class Arachnida; order Araneae; family Amaurobiidae; genus Amaurobius; species Amaurobius ferox. The sequence continues at coordinate 105,027,649 of OX578139.1, read as the reverse complement.
CTGACTCCATGAGCAAAATAGTTTTGCGTTAAAGAAGTACAGCAATTCTTATACAACTCATCCTACATATTTTGCTGTTTACATTTTACATAAGTGAAAAATAGGCTTCGTTGTAGAAACAATCAAATTTGGATGATCATTTAAACTCAAATATATTGTAATTGCGTTGTTTCAGTATGTAGATGCACAGAATTTAAGCAAAAATAAAGGGGTTTTAGGCCGGATACAACACTCAATATGAATGAAAAAGAACTTTAAAAATCACGATTTTAAGACAAGATGGATGCCATATTTCATTTTGAAGAGGGTCACATGATCTTTTCAGATTATGGTCACGTGATTGCTTCATATAAGAGGTATAATTATTATTTTAATCTTTATTTAAAAAACTACTGAATATATATTGCTGAATTTTTTTATATATTTTATGGAAGAATTTGAATATTACCTAAAATTTTCGAAGCAATTTGCGAATTTTATATCCGCTTAAAAAATTTTTGAAAAATTAGGTCCCATAGGGTTCAATGTATTTCATTTTTTCAACCCGGGTACAATCCAAAACTAATAGGGCGATATTATTCAGTTATATTCCCATAGGTCCTACAAACCCACTGAACTACATACTAAAATTTCATTTTGATAAAGTCATTTTTACGGCAGTTATCGTGCTAACGGGCAGACAGGCAGGCAGACAGACAGACAGAATGAACAAAGTCTTAAACACTTTTCAACTTTGTTGAAAAGTGTTAAAAATAGGGTTACACCCATACGATTACTTTTCTGGTCATATATATTTCTAAAGTTGCATGTATTATACGCAGTGAATAATAGATACACACAAAATCATAAAACTGGAACTTCTGTAAATATTTTATAATAAAACAGTTACATATTCTATAGTGCTAACATAGTTACATACCAAACTCAAAATGTCACAATACTTGAGTATCTTCACCTCCATTCTCGTTCAACATTCTCTTCTAACATGTTTAAATGTTTATTTGAAAATCATTAAGCACATCCTGTAAAATGTTATCGAAACTTCATCCTTATAAACACCTCCAGTCATATCGTTTATATAGTCTCAGCACAGGCAAGGCAATGTCTTGTCCAACACAAAAATATCACAGATTGGGTGAAATAAAATAAGTTACTTATAAATTATCTTCTTGTCATCCTTGAGTTTCTCTCAGTGGATTTACTTCTAAGTGATTTAATACTAAGTTGTAAATAAGAACGATGGTAAGAAGCCATTGGACGGAACTTATTCTCGCAGAACAGCTTACTGAAAAGAAAACAAGAAAGATCAATCAGTCATGCATAAAGCATTGATTATGAAACACTTTCGAACTTCAATTCAATTTTATATAAACATCTCTGAAATACAATATATTCCTCGGTAATATTTTTAAAATTTTCGCAATACTACATGAATTTATTATATTTGAAAACTTCATCGAAGAAAATGAACTTCATTCAAATGACGGCATTGAAATATAAATTGGCTGGTTTAAACATCTCTAAAATGCGATTCATTATCGTTTCATTCATCACAATACTATAATAATTTATTTTATTTAAAAATTTGAAAAAGTGTTATCCACCATATTTATTTTAAAATGTGAATCATTTCTTACATATAAATAATTCCTCACTTGGGAAGATATTTATTTATAATATATCTCTTTTTTCTTTCTGGAGGATATAGTAAGAGTCAGAATTTAATTGAATTTGTTTCTTTCCCTATATTAAGTAATTTTTATTTAAAAAACTACTTAACATATTTTACTGAAATTTTTTTTATATATTTTATGGGATTATTTGAAAATTTCCTAAAATTTTCGAAGCAATTTGGGAGTTTTAAATTCGCTTGAAAAATGTTTGAAAAATCAAATCGCATAGGGTTCAATGTATTTCAATTTTTCAACCCGGGCTCAATCGAAAACTAATTGGGTGATATTATTCATTTATATTCCCATAGGTCCCACAGACCGTCTGAAAAACATACTAAAATTTCATTTTGATAAAGTTATTTTTAGAGCAGTTATCGTGCTAACGGACAGACAGACAGAATGAACAAAGTCATAAACACTTTTCAACTATGTTGTAAAGTGTTAAAAAATGTTATTTGTATATTTCATTGGCGAACAATTAGCGTTATTATTATAAACATATTTAATAATAATATATATATATATTTACACTAAACATCACACCTATATACACTATGCTGCAAAAAATATATGCACACATAAAAAATTGCTCTACAGCCGCGAAACTCGGCATGTATGTATCGTTTGAGGAGATATGCAAATGATTAAAATTTCGGAGCAAAAGAACGTTAACAAAAGAAAAGGTGGCAGCAAGAAAACCGGCATTTTAGTAAGTGTAAACATTTTAGTAAGTGGTAAACTGAGAATGCTGCAATCATTGTCCCAGCATGTCCCATATGTGTTCTATTGGTGATAGGTCTAGGAACCTTGACGGCTATAGGAGGGTATTAAATCCTCGAAGATATTGTTGAGAATGCCGTACTAGTAGTCGAGCGTTGTCGTGTGTGATAAATGGAATCTGAGAAGCTTTGGAACATAGGCAGAACAATCGGCTGCAAAATATCGTCGACGAACAAGCGAGATGTTAGATTGGCTTTCAGCACAAATTGAGAAGATCGGCTGTCCCACGATATGTGCCCCCAGACAACCACACTACATGTGATAGTCTTCGTCTCGACAACAAATGAGGGATTGGAATGGTAACCAGTCCTCCTCGGGGCGGAAAAGCCAAGTGGTTAGCTGCCGGGAATTGCAGTCGGCCGACTCGTGCTATCCTATCGGCTCTGAATAAACTGTCCCCCGAGCACGAGCACGTCAAATATGTAAGTCCGTAAATCCATCAGATATACAGGTGGTAAGGTAAAGGGGGCAATGTGTTGGTGATGTCTTCCCAACAGGGTTCTGAACTAAATTGTGTGGCACTGTCCTGGATAACAGATAATTTATCCAAACAGATACTTTGGATGGTCTGAGTCGAGCAAAATCGCCAATTATGTTTTTATCAGCTCCACGACTTGGGTGATAAATGAACTATTCATTCCATCAAATAACATACGATCTGGACACCAAAGAAGAGGCAGGTCAGGCGGTCTGGATCAAAGAGGAAGAACATCAATAATTTGCCAAAAAATTGAACAAATTCATGAACTAGACAAGTAAGAGGGTTGAAAATGTTGATGTACAGTGCAATTGGACAAAGTAGTTTTAACAAGTTTTAGATTTAGTTCAAAAAAGGAAAATACAGATCGACCAACCTACCATGGCTCATATTTTCTGTTATGTGTAACCCTGACGTCTGTTGTCTGAGGCCTGTTCCTATGACGAGTTCTTCGTTGCTCATCGTGTATATCCTTGAAATGGTGGCTGTGCATTTAAGTTTCATATTGCCACCTCTGAAGTGCATGTCATTTACTATGAAACGTACCCTAAGACTCGAAGATTCTAATCCGTCAGCGTGCAACGTTGTGGAATGCTCTAATTCGTTCTCTGGAGTTGCCTGTTAAAATAAACTGAAGTGAACTTTTGGCAATGCCACTAAAATACAATGCTGTAAAACACTTGCCACCAAAATACAATTATGTACTCAAAGTGAATGTAAAAATAAAATACTTCCAAAATTATTAGTAACATTAAACAGATAAAAGAACACGTTATTCTACACTGCGGTATCTGAAAAAGGATTATACAAAGTAGGATCAAAAAGTTCGGAGACTGTGCTGATATCTCCAACCCTGATTGGAAGAGAGGGGAACTATTATCCCGCGGCGCAGGGGCACATGTGACACAAGTGTATATATATATATATATATATATATATACAGGGTGATTAAAAAAAGATGGGCCAAATTTTATAAGGTGAAAGTACACACAAATCCAAACATTTTTCGTCATTGGAAATGATAGAATGTAAGGGCGCCAGTGGACGCTTAATTGTGAAACCGATAAGATGAGATGTGAATACAAAAATGATATAGAAGCTATGTAATTACATTTAATAAACAATAATTACAGTAATGGTTCAAAAGAGCGACTGTCGACCTGAGTGCACATATCACAGCGGCGGTGAAGGGATTGGCGAACTCTCTCGAACAGACCAGGCATGTCACGTACTTCGGCAGCAGTGGCCGAAGTTCTGGCGACGATTTCCTCTTCAAAATCAAGGAGAGTGTCATAGGCAAGATTATTGAGATATTCCCACAAAAAGAAATCAAAACCCGACAGAATCAAGCACGGCGATCGTGGGGGCCAAGCAATAGCCATCTATTATTCTATGGTCATCTATAATCATCTATTTCTGCGATTCCCAACTTGTGGTTCTCAGGAAACTAAATTCGCATTTGGGTAACACGGGTGCTATTTTTAATATTTTTTCTAACGGTTTAAATCAATATGAAAAAAATTAATTTCTCTTCATAAATCCTAAAATCTGCACATGACTGGCAAAAATACAACTGCGATCTATAAATTGTGTATTTCTACACATATTAAATAAAGGAACTGAGAACTCTAATTCCAAGATGGCACATATGGAGTTTTGATCGCTGTAATTCACGTAGTTGCGGGTTTGGTGCCTTACTTTTACACAGCATCAATATAGCAAAAACAGAATTTCATAAAGTATTTAAATTTAAATGAAGCGTAGATTTTTTTTGTAATTAATGCACTCACTACCAGTAGTCGATCTTCTATAAAGTAAATCATTTTAAAAACAGGCTGATGTATGTCATAAAACTTTCTATGATGATAAATATTTTTTTTTATTTCTTTACTATATTATCTATGGACACAATATTAATCCATGATTGCAGCATAAATTTCAGATCATTAATTTGCATTTACAGTAGACTACCATGGCCGTACTGAGTAAAAAAAATATAAAATAGTTCATGTTACTATACATGTGATGCAAAAATATCGTTATAAAATATAAATAATAAGAATTTTTTAACGATCATATTTCCCATTTCCTTTTTAACAATATAAATCTTGAATTAAATTTTTTTTTACACATCACCTTTTAGGAGGAGAAAAAATAAATAAATAAGCGAAAAAAACTTATTTAAAATAGTTGTTAATTAATTTTTTATCTCATTTGAAGCGATGGAAATAACCTTGAATATAATTAGGGTCATTAAAAATATTTTAATTGTATAAACTGATAAAATATAGTTATTCTTAAACTATTATGCCGCAGCGATCTACTGTCAATCTGCAATCTAGTTTAATTTATATTTTATTTTTAATTGTGAAATTACCTTATTTGTACAGTACAAAAACATTAAAAGTTTATTAAACAAATAAATGAGTCGATAAGGAATATAAGCAAAAATCTGGCAAATTCCAGAAATATACAGCACGGGTGTTCATATTTTCAAATGGCCAGTTCATGAAACACGACAGCAATGAGTTTAGTCCATTATTTGACAAAAATATTACCGTTTGTTTTAGAAATTGGGAAACAGAGGAGACATATGAACAGAGAAATTTCACAATCGAAGTGTATGTTCAATACAACAATAATTATGACATGAATTAAATTAAATTACCAGTTCATCATTAATATACCATCTTAACGTTGCAGCTGGTTTGGATTTTGAAGAGGTACAGTTAACAGATACAGTATCACCTATTTTGTATTTTGATTGACCTCCTGTGATTTTAGGACCATCCGTTGGAAGAACTAAAATAGAAAATATAAGATATGTAAATATGTTTAGATTCAAAGTAATTTTTAATATCTATGAATAAGACGATTGAATGATTTTTCTTTAACAATTTAATACTACTAAATTCAAATACAAAATGAAAGTAAGGGCAAGCGTTAATCTTCAATGACATTTAACAATTCATAACACGCGAAATAAAAGACTGAGAAAAACATCTGCAAAAGGATATAAAAGTTTTTAAATGGCCGGGCACTCAATTACCCAATTATTCGCCGATTTTTAGCTGCCGGATCGTTAACCATTTTGTTGTCCTGGCGCACCACGGAGTGTGAATCATATCACATCCTAAACGGACACCACCACATCAATGTCCGTAGGTGAGAACGACCAACCCGGCAGTTGAGAGAATAAGGGGAAACATTTGCCATATATATTTCAACTCGGCCCAGCAGCATATAGAAATTGCGCCATAAAGTTTCTAATAACTAGCAATATAATTTTTTAATTCCGGGTCTACCATGAAGCAGATGACTTAGCGTTTCATCATTCGTGACGCCGCGGCCCAGGAGCGCACTCGCCAAAACACAGCAAGTTTTCCCATTATTACAATTAAAAATTGTTTGTAAATTTCGAAGTGGCAACATCCAGACGTAAACTACCTACGCAGAGAGTTTTAATTGTGCCGTCCTCACCTTCCTCAGTAACATTTAAAGATATTATCTGTTTCTTCAGAGAGCCCAAGAACAAAATGCGCGCGTTTACTATACCCATGACATGATATGCGTAGAACCAGAATTTAAAAAAATGAAATGAAACGTGTGTATGGATGACCCCTTTGGATATAATCTATATACAATCTATATAAATAAAATTGAAAATATGTCAGTCTGTCTGTCTGTCTGTCTGTCTGTCTGTCTGTTTGTTTGTCCCATCATCACGGGAGAACGGCTGAATCGAATTTGATGAAATTTTGTGGATAGCCTTGAAATATCCCCACTTAAAATTTAGTTCATGTTTCGACTTTCTACGACTAGTGGTTCGCG